>JAJPGS010001146.1:600000-925000 GCA_028654335.1 Alnus rubra
TGCAACTCATACAATACTTGAATCATTACCTATCACGATATGTAGGAAAAATGCCATATATAACTCTCTGTATCTCCAGGTCCTCAAGAGAGACTCCCTACAAAATGGACATTCATATTGTATTTGTAAACCAATGTGAGGGCATCAAGGAAAGGAAAGCAGGGGATATAACATCGTACAAGCAGCTGACTCTACAAGTATGATCTTTTGGAAAGTAGGACCTTGTTAAAGGAATCAATATGCAAATTTAAAGAGGGAGTACCAGTGGACAAGTATAATGTTCAGAGAAGAAAGAATTTCTGAGAATTGGTAAATAAAGAACGACAAAATAAAATCTGATGTCTATCTCTTACATGGCACTTTTCGGAGTACATGCATTTAGAAAATTCAAAAAAGAAATGGATCTTAAATTCTCAATTATTGATTGACTAGCTAGCAGTCCATTCACCACTCAAGCAGGGACTGAATCAGGATTTTTTTTATCGGAGGGGCCAAAGCAGGAATAAGGGGCCAAATCTAATTATGATAAGGGTCAAACCTAATTTTTAGGCCAGAAAACATATATTTTTAACTTTATTTAAACATTTAGAGAAAAAATATATATATATATGTATCCAACACCTATTGGAGTACAGAACTAACCATAGGGAAGCATGATATGCGAGATGTTGTCCGCAAATCAAAAATCTACCTGATAATGTGGCATTAGATCCCAATATTCTTCTAATAATTCTTCCAATTTTGGGGATCCTGGTTGAGGCTCAACATAAGTGAACATATAAGTAGTACGATCCATGGGACCTGAGCCAGCTGGAAATGCCTGACAAACATTCAGAGAAACCTTGAGATTAAATCCAAAAAACAAAAATGTTGACATTACTGATATACTAGAAAGTTGAGTTACCTCCCAAAAATATTGAGCTTCTGAGGTTCCAACCTTCTTCACTGATGAACTGCTATATATGACATCACTAGTAGAGTTATCCTTAAAACCACGAGCACAAGATCCAACAACAAGGCAGACACCATCTGGCTTCCGCCCACATCTTATCTGTAAAATCAAATACACAACACCAAGTGGCAGTTCCAGCCAGATTGTGGGCATGTGTCAACTACCTAAGTTGGTAATAATCTGAATCACCAGATTGAAAAATGAATCGGAAATCCTATTCCTATAAGCAAGGATTGGAAAAGGCAAGGGACTTTTTTTTTTTTTGTTAAAAGGTTTGCATTATCTTTCGGTTGACTCAGACAAATCAGATCCAGTAATTTAGTCGACCTCTCACAGTTTTTTAAGCTGTAAGGACTAGCTACTTATTCGACATATGCTCAACCACACTGACAGAAATGTATGCATGCTTGCGTGTATGCATATATAGGTGAACATATGAATTAATCTAGCCAATAATGCTTGAGGTGGTTATATAAGTGCACATCAATCGTGAAGGAGAAGGGAAACCAGACCTGTTTTACCACAGGAGAAAAGTTCCCCATTGAGTCAATGATGAGACGAGAAGATAAAATGTTTCCTTCAGCAAGTTGCAAGCCTATGAAGAAAAGTGGTAGAAGCATTTATGTCATCTAATACTTCATCGACAGAGAATATTAATTATACCCAAATTGAATTTCCATTTCGTTTTGTGGTATGCTTTAGTTTAAGAAGTAGTCTTGTGACCCTTTTTTTTTGGCATATTGAAAGCCATGTCTCAGTTCATGGATGAGATTAAAACTCATACAAAATTCGATTCATGGAACTTTAACACATTAAACAGGCAAAACTCAAACATCATCATAATTGGCCTTCTTTACGCATGTTTGAACCAGGACCCACTATACTACCTCATGGTTTCCAAACTATCCCCAAATCAGATATATTAGTTCTAGTCTTCCCAATCTTCCATATAGGCATCCTCATCTCACAACACTAAAGTGTCATATGGTGTCTAATAGCATCTTATTATCTATGATGAAATGTTAATGGGTCTCATCAGATTTAAGGTATGCACCTAAATAAATTACTTAGCAACTGTCGGAAAACTTACTGCTGCATCGTCATAAATACAAATGCTGGAGACACCGTAACCTTCCAAGATGACTCCACCAAGGGAAATAAAACGTTTCTTCACAATCTCTATAAGCTTTGCAGGTCTATAATGATAGAAAACCGAAAATCAGTATTACAAACGAGTTGCTGGGACAAGGCTCATCCTCTTGTCATAACATATCAATTTCCGGAGATATGACATAAACCAAACTGAGAATCAGATTGAAGCATTTAGAACATTAGGAAGTAAAATTAAAATCCTACAATTTCAGTTAGATTTTCAAAATAACAAATAGTTAAAACAATGTAGAAAAGAAAATAAGACAACTCACGAGACACCAAGATTAAGAATGTCTTCAACCCAGATCTCACCTTTCCCCTCAAATCCACATCTGTTCTGCGCACTCATGGAATGCCAAAAGAAATTGTATAAATAAATAGGATAGCATCAGAACCAAAGAGAATACAAGACAGAGTTGACAGTTGGGTAGTATCTGGCCTTATTCAAATTGCTATAAGAACTTTTGGACATGTGAAATCCCTTAAGAAAAATGTCTGCTTGGTAACACAAGTCAAGCACCCTTTTTGCTAAAAAAGTGAGGGTCCTCCTCTGATCATGGTTCAAGGAAAGTCCAACATTTAATATATCCTTGTATTGAAAGTTACATTTTCAGAAATTGTTTTTTCAACTGCTAATGTTCTTAAATGATAAGTTACCACACTCAACCTCCAGTTATGCACTATAACCAGTGAATATGGACAAAATGTTTATGAAGTGTATTTGTGTGTTAATGCTAGATTTAGCATAGTTGAAAGCTATAGATACCTAAACTGACCATCCAAAATCCTTAGCATCCGTTTTTAACTATATCCAAGTTTGAGTTTTAGTGTTATTTTTAATAGGCTGCAACAAAAATGGCAAACAATGCATTGTTTAACATCTAGATTAATGGACTCTTTTGTAAGCATATGAATATGTGCCATGCTGCCTAGTGTTTGACATGCCAACTGTAGGAAGGGAAGAGCCCCCTATGCATAAAGTCGCTACATAGGTGAACTTCACCAATATATAGAGTGCTTCCACAAAAGCTCTTTGCTTGTGAGATATCATTTAAGGCAAGTAGGCCTAAGGATCATCTTGTTAACAAAATTCATTCCTAGGTAAAGGAGTCAAAGAAAAAAACTGAATTGTCCACATCAATTGCAGAAATAAATTTCATCAATTTGTGAGGTTCAAAACTTACAGGATTAAATTTCACAGCAGTCGCTTCTTCAATATCATCCTCTACAAGAATTCCAACTTCTACGAGCTCAAGGAGCTCTTTCCTCGATATATTCCATTCTTGTTCCCTCTGAATGAATATCAAAACATTGTTTACCACTCTCACAACAACTGGTCATCTAAAAGCAATCATTTATGTCAAAAATTATCAGTCCAATGAATCCACAGTACAGTATATACCCCCTTTAGGATATTTCTTTCCACGACTCCTACTCGAAGACCTTTAAAACTCAATGCTGTGGCAATGAAGATTCCCAAAGTACCTCCACAAACTAACACATCAAATGTATCTACTGCTTTGCCATCCCCACCAGAATGGCTAAACATACCATGAATACTCGTAACT
Organism: Alnus rubra; assembly: GCA_028654335.1. Lineage (NCBI taxonomy): Eukaryota > Viridiplantae > Streptophyta > Magnoliopsida > Fagales > Betulaceae > Alnus > Alnus rubra. Next base: position 603,673 of record JAJPGS010001146.1, read on the forward strand.
ACTTGCTGGGGTTCTGCCACAACTGCAAAATACATGTGTGAAAGTTACCTAGGATCAAAGAATTGACTGCGCATTTACAGGAATTCACAGCATAAAAAAGGGGAGATAATCTGTGATGTATGAAACAACTCCACCTGTCTGAGCAGAGCAAATACTAGACCAAAGCTGGTCCAACCTCTTTAAGGCATTATATGAGTTTGCCCCACCAGCACCACCAACTTCACCACTAACTGCAATGCTCTCCATTATTTTCTACAAAAATAAAACAAAACACTCGCATATTACATTGGCATCGAATTAAAGAAAAAAATGCTAAATTAGTTCTTTTGTTTACGCCAATTTTCAATAAACTCCCTAGAGTTTAAAAGTAACTTAAAACAAAACTCCATATGGTAAGCATAAATGACAAATAACTCTTCATCCTTAACTTAGGTTCGGCATGTAGAATATTTAATTGAAATATGAGATAAATGACGGAGACAGGTTCGAATTCAAGACCTTTGGTTCTGATACCATATTAAATCACTACTTATCTCAAAAGGTTAAACTATTAAAAAATGGTTAATTTAATTATTTAATTTATATTCTAACAAAACCGCCGTCAAACCACTCAAAAGCTTAACTGATTTTGCATTGAATATTTTATAGAATTAAATTGGACCATTCCCACAATGAAAAGAACAACAGTAATAATTCTGTAGCAACAAGTATATCTGAGATTTACGAGAAAAGGGTACCTGGGTTCTGGAGGGAATAGATTGTGCCATAATGCTCAGGTTTCTTGAAGCTCTATTAATGCCTCGTCTTTGGACTAATGGACTGACCAGTGGGTACTGGGAGAACCCATTAGTGGGTCGAAGCTGAAGCAACACCATGAGTTCTACAATTATGAAACCAAAGCAAATTCCTCTCTTTCTCTCATTTTTCCATAACTCTCTCTCAGTTTTATCGTTTGAAGCTCAGGATGCATGCGTACCACAACGCGACACGTTAACGCCAAAACTTTCTCTTCCCATTTCTTCAGTAAAAGTGAAAATAGCAAAGGTAACCGAGAGGATCGGTTCCCGGTCCAAGGTTACATGCGGGTGAGAAACAGAAAGGTCACCGGCAGGTGACATAACGAAAGTTCACGTGGACAATTGGATAAACCTTGGATTCGGGGTTTTAGAGTCATTGCTCCTCAGTTCTCAGTGTCTCGCTCTTGGTCTTGGAATCTGCAGACTATAATCAACAGGTAAAAACACACCCACGATGTTCTTCTTCTTTGTTTTGTTTTGTTTTATGATATCTTTGTTACCAATATTGTGTTTGTTTTGTTTGTGTTTTCTTCAACTTTCTGCTTGGTTACTGGGAAAATGGGGGAGAACCGGAGAAGAGAAAGGACATGAAATCAAAGTCTGAATCTTGATTTTTTCATAACATTTTGTGTTGGGTTCTGAAAATTGGAAAATCTGAACCCCCCAAAATGGTTCTTTTAGGCTCTCTTGTGTTGGGTGGTGGTTTTTGTTTTCTTGTGTCTCACATAGTGAGAAAGCCTAGATATTAGAGTTTTGATTCCACCCATTTTCTACATTTTCTTAGCAACCGAGGGAGTTTGTAGATTCTTAAATTCAAGTCCATATCTTTTATTTTTTTCCATTTTTTTGGTTATGCCTCCCTTGCTCATTTTTCTCTTTCTAATGGTTGAAATTTGAAATCGGAAGTAAATAGTAATGGACTGTGAGAGTCTTCTTGAAATATGAATCCTCTAGTAATCATGTAGAATGCTAGATAATTTTAGATTGATACTGCTTAAGAAATTTTGTGAGACAACTGCGCTTGGATATACTGTTTTTTCATCTGAAGTTACATCAATGGCAATACTAATTTTTGGATTCAAATATAGGCATAAGCAGGAGGTAGGTTTAGTCTTATATGCCTCTTTGTGGCTGTTACGTATTCTACTCTTTGTAGAAGTGAATGAATTGAGGTTGAGGATGTTCCTCGAGACTTTTTTCCATCATCAGTCACCATCTGTGCTTATATTTTATGCATTTTAAGATACAATGAACAGCATAGAATCCATAGTTGGAATGCATAGGGCAGATGCTAATAAATGACTTGAAAGAAACATAACATGTGCCTATAATTTAGGTTCAGTGGAGCAAGATACGAAATGTACAGATAAAGAGAAGTGTGTTATCAATGATGTTATTAGCAGAGTGAAGTTATGCCTTATTGTATCATCAGCTCAAGTGATAGGTATGATTCATTCTTATGTCTTGGTAGTTGGCACCAAAAGGGATTCGCACATGCTAATGGTGTCGGTTTTGGGGAAGTTATAGGGAAAAATCATATTTAGCCCTAGTTTTCATCTTATTTTGGATTTAGTCCTTAAGTTTTCAATTTAAAAAATAAGTCCTTAGTTTTGCCAAGTTTCAAATTGGCCTCTCTAATACTTTCAATCAAAGTTAACGGTTTTTCATTTGTCACGTGTTCATTTGCATGATAGGGTCCATGTCAACACCCAATATCAATGTTGATGTCCATTCAGCATCAAGTTAATGGTTTCTCTCTAATGTTACAAATTTAGAAGATTAGGATAACAAAGAAGATTTTTGTTTGTGAGTTGGGTCTTTTTTTTTTATGTGGATGACTTGGCACTTAATGATATGCATTGATATTAGGTGCTGATATGACGTTGACGTGTCAATTGGACACACATGACATATGACAACCCATTAATTTTGACGAAAAAGTGAGAGAGAACCTATTTAAAATTTGGGCAAAACTTCAAGACCATGTTCTTGAAATTAAAAACTTAAGGACTAAATTCAAATAAGATAAAAACATAAGGACTAAATACAATATTTTAGAAGGTATATAAAGCACAATGTTATTAACTGCTGTGAAACTCCTCTAATATTTTGCTCTCTCGCAACTTGGCCATCTTGAGTAGGTTGAGCACAGTAGGCATGGCAAGCCTAAACATGCCTCAACTTCAGTTGCTTCTCTGTCAACAGCATCAGCAGAGATTGTAGAAAGTTGAGCAGTGATATTGGGCGATGTCAGGTTATCAAGGCAATGCGGATAGAGAAACCTCTGGAGGAACTGTACAATGTGAGGGTGGAACGGAAAGCTCACCACAGCGGCTGGCAGAGCTTGGGGTTTCAAGATGGTCGGTGTGGAAGACCGTAAGTGCAAGTTGCCCTGGGACTGGCAGGTGGATCAATTGGTTTACATTGAGGAAGGGGAGGTGAGAGTAGTTCCTGAAGGGAGCAAGAAGTTCATGCAATTTGTTGCCGGAGACCTTGTTCGTTACCCAAAGTGGTTTGAGGCAGACCTCTGGTTCAATGGTCCATACCAAGAGCGCTACACTTTCAGAGCATATGGCGATGATTGAGAGCCCATTGTGTCAAGTTACATGTGGAGTAATAGTGCTTCCCTTAATAGGTATCTTGTTTATTTTAACTGCTTAGTTGAAGTAATGTATATTGGATCAAAAAATTGGTTTGAGACCAGTTTATTTTTTTTGTGGTATTGAGAGTCTTTTTAGCCTGCAATTTCGTAAGATGAAGAGTGATTTTAAACTAAATCGTGAAAAAGCGTATCATTTGAAAGTGCGTTCTCTAAAATTTACGGTTTGAAAACATTAAAAAATCTGAATTTTCAAATCAAAGGCAATGAGGTATATTTTTAAAAACATGTGATTTTAAAGGCTAAATTGCGATTTTAAAAACCAAATCGGATTTTACTAAATATTTAACTACGTTTTTAAAAATTGTGTTTTGAAATCATACGCTTTGAATATGCAAATTCAACTTCCGTAAAAAAACGAGAAAACCTACAATCTGACCTACTGCAAAACACCACTTTACAACATTCAATAAAACACTAACACATTGGCTAAAAACACCGAATAGAATGGTGAGGAAAACACAGGATCTTTAAGCCTAAAAACTCTCTCTCTCTCTCTCTCTCTCTCTCTTGTCGATCTCTCTGTTGCCGAATCTCTCTCTGTCGTCGGTCTCTCTTTCCCTATCAATGGGTATCAGTGGTGGTTGTGATTTGCGGTTTGGGTATCAACGGTTTGTGGGTTTTGCGGTTTGGATATCAACGAAAGCTGTAATTTGGGTATTGGATGTGGTTGTGGAACAAGTGTTGCCTGTTTGGGATTTTCTAATGGGGTTTCTTTTCGGGTTTGGGTATTTGTTTGGATTGGGGGTGGTGGAATGATTGGCAGATTGGAGGCTTGTTTGTTCTTCAGTGGTGGCTTCGATGGGTCGTATGGTCATATTGGCAAGGGTTAGGTGTTGATTTCCTTTGATTGTTGAATGACATGGTTGCCGAATGGGTCATATGGGGTTGGGTATCACAATGACGGCAGCCCGACAGGGTGGTTCAGTGGACTGGTGGATTGGCGCGACTGAGTGTGCTATTGGCGGCGCAAATCGTCGAGGACCGGTTGGGGTGGAGTGGGAATGAGAAAAGTGATCAATGGGTGGTTTGGCATAAAGATATGTGTTTTCATTCTATTATTCTGTATAATATTTTTTTCGATGATCGAATTTCTACTTGAGATTATAAAATTGGTGTTTTACCGTCCATCGAATAGTAGAGGCTCCCTAAAAAAACTAGTTACTTACTGCATGATGATAATGACTCAACTTACGAGGTGCAGTGAATTAAGTTGGCATTGCTTTTTTCAAAAAAAAAAAAAAGTTAGGAGAACTTGCGCTAAAAATGGTATCTAATACTAAGAAAGGCGTGAAATTCTGCTAGTAGGAATAAAGGCAGCGCAGGAGGTGGTGATGGATCATGGAAGGGATAGTAATTACTCAGTCAGGCCCAACCATTACAGGCTTCAACCTAGTAACAAGATAAAAATGGCAGCACTTCTGAAAGTAGTCTTGCAGAAGGTATCTACAAACATCCTCCAAAACAGAGCTCCCCATTCAGGAAAAATTCCTTCCATATAAAAAATGAGTAATGCTATCCCCACACCTATTTTACATCGACATTGACGTGTTTTAAGTAGCTTTCTTTCTGCTTTTTAAATAACTAACATTAAAAGTCATTTAAAACACGTAACCTCACCAGTATAAATATGATAAATGGATGTGAAAATAATATTTCTCATCGAAAATTCCTGGTCACTGGATACATACTGCAGTCAGAGAGATCCATAAAGGCACAGACATAACAACAAGGTCATGCCCTTGGTATTAAAATCAATCAGCCATGACAATTTTTTCCGCCAACCATAGGACACACTGCATTAAAATTTTCGAAATAAAGATGATATATACGTTTGACATAAACAGAACTCAGAAAGGCTACAAAATACACAAAGGCTATATATAGCACAAAAGGAACCATGTTTTGCATCAGAGAAATAAAATATTAATCAGGTAGGAATCCGAACAACTACCTCAATTGACTAAATCCCTTATGATACACAAACGCCTCCATGCTGAAGAGGATAAAAGGAACGAGCCAAGAACCCAAAAACAAGGACCAACCACAATATCATCAAGACCCCCAAGGGAAGCGATGCCAAAAAAAATCCTAGATTGCGCCAACTGAGTTCCGCCCCACTCCCTTTGTTCAACCATAGCTGAGAAAGGTGAAATCTAGCAACATGCATGTCCTGTGGCTCAACTACCTGCGGTAGCCCGGGGCTTGGGGCTGGTAGCAATGGCAGCAGAAGAGTTATATCTTGAGACAAGCACGGCCTCGTTGCTTACAACCTTAGAGGCGGCCACATCTTCCAAGCGCTTCCAGGTTGATTCCCGCTTCTCCTGTGACTCCCTCTCCTTGACTTCATTTTCTTCGAATTTGACCAAGAACTCATCAAAGAGTGCTTGATCTGCATCCGAGAATATTTTCCTCACATTCAATGTCAAACTCTGAACAGCCGGGTTCCAGTGACTCCGTGTATTTCTCTCCAATGCTGGCAAAATTATAGGCAGAATCACATTACGGTTCTGTGTGATTAAATTTCTTATGTGATCGTTGTTCCACAAAAACAATGCACGTTCAGCTACCTGCCAGAGAAAAACCAGTTAAAACATCTATCCAGTAATATCTTAATGATGTTTGACACTCGCACTGTTTGAGGGGGTCTTTTCTCTTTTGTAGAATTAATTAAACCACAAAAAAATAAAATAAAATAAAAAGAGGAAAAGGCATAGCAATTACAGGAAGTATAAAAAGTGAAGCTCCAAAAGTAATGATAGTCAATTTAGGATCGAGAGTACAAATTTCTAATTGGGATTAATCTATGTAGAGTATAGCAGGCAAATGCATGTGATTGCTGCAAATTAAATAGCTTTTCTTGCTACTTATTTTCACTTTAAATTCACATTGCAGAAAATGAAGAAATACATTTAACTGGCATAATATATTGGCCAATCTTTCTAACATCAATCAACCACCAATTTCCAATTGTTATTTGTTAAACTTCTGCACACAACTCAAAAGCATGGAGATTTGACACAAGCCTGCTCACCTTCAACTTAGATTAGACGACATGCTCAATATATGATTCCTTACATATATATTATTCTTATAGGCTATAGCTTGACTCAAAGATGAAAAATAATATCAACTCAAAACCTTCTATGATCAATGGTGGTTGAATATATATATATATATAAATAATAATAAAACTTTATTAATGAAAACGCAAGGCACCTCTAAGTACACAGGAAGTATACACAGAAACAACCAAAACTAACCCGCAAAAACCCACAAAACCTAGGCCCCAAAAGACGAAAAAAAAACACCCATAAACAAACTACCAAAGGACCCAACTAAGAACATGACAACCCACCACCCGCTAAGGCACAACTAGCCTACATCAAGTGTGCCTTGCATTTCCTACGCCTAGAGGGATCTTTCGCATCGCCATAATTGATGAGCTATGCAAATTCAGTAACTCCATTTTTCCTTTAGATTCTGGCGCGCAATCATCAAATCCCGCTGAAATTCCTCTTCCATGGCATCTTGAATTGCCATGGCCTCCTCCCCAAAATCCCATCCATCGCCCAATCCAAGGGCAATCCATCCCAATAATCATCTTCCTCCTCCCAAACCACAATCTTACCATTATGATCAAAACCGATTGGCCAATTCTGGGATTGGGAGAAACCATTTATGCAACCACTCGGAGGGGAGAAAGACCTACTACCCCAACATTGTTACCTCCTAAAACGACGCAGGAGGGACTAAAACTATCGGGGGGAAAGTTGAGAAACCCCTTCCTAAAGAGGCTTAGTTTAATTGGAGTCTCTGTCTTCTTCTTTGCAGGAGGCTCTGCCACCTACTTCCCATGCGGCTCTGTAACCGTAACCCTCTTAATAGCATAACCAACAGTCATCTTCACATCTTCCAGGAATCAAAAAATAGAACATCATTCCACTTCACAATTGCCCTTCCCTCAGTTCCTTCGCCCTCCTATAGTAACACTGAAAAGGTTTAGAAACCACCACGAGGAGGGGAGAACGCAGCTTCTCTCCCAAAACAGCCACTCCAACAAGAGACGGAAGGGCAAAACATGGTTGAGGAATCTGAAGCGCCCTCAATGGAATGAAGAAAAAGACAGGAGCCGGAGAAAGAGCTGAAGATGCCGAAAGGATAAGATCCGGAGCTGGTGAAGGGGGAAACCCAAATTCTTTGGAGGCTAAAGTCTGCTTGACAGCACCTGAAACACCTGCAAGCTGCTATACCCACCCCCAGAAGAAGACAGACAAGAAGCCGTCCCAGTACCTGACGACAACGAAGGTTCCGGCCGAAGGGAACACCCAACAGAACAATCGCCGCCGGACCCACGCCCTCTGTGGCTACCAGTGTATCAACCTCCAAACCCCCAAGAGGATTCCGAACCAAAACATCCCAGAAGACAACTCTGGCGTCGACTCCGGCAGTGATCTCGACGGACGGGAAGCTTTATGTTTCAGTATGAGACGGGCCATGCGGAAACCATAAAGTTTTTGACCCAACCTCGATCCGACAAATCGGTCCAGAAATTTCCTTACAGCCCAGCCCAATGCCAAATTAAACCCGATACCCAGCTTACTCCACGTTCGCATTTTCAAAATTCAAATTTCAAATTTGACCGAGAGATAATCTTCTTACCCTGCGGCGAAGCTGCCGGTCAAAGTCCAACAAAGCAATCGGAAGGTACTCCAACGAGAAACAATCCACCGCGATCTCGGTTCAACCTCTACATGCCTTACCAACGGAAGAATATCAAGAGCACACAGCTCCGACGGCAAATCCCTCCACCCGAACTGACGACCCCCCACGATGTGCGCCTTCTTCATTGCAGAGACCGAACCTGACCTCAATGCCTCCACAAAGGAGGGCCCCTTCCACAAAGGAGCCAAACCCGGCCTTACCTCTTCTTCCTTCCCATCTTCCTTAACTGACGCAAGCGAGGACCCAAACCCGCATCCCACTTTGGCAGAGAGATAATCTACGGCCTCTCTCAGCTCGCCGGAGAATTTGTGCCATCCCCACCCTCCACACCCCTCAGGGATTGAAATAAAACCTTTCCGGCCACCCATCCCGAAAGCTGTTGCCTCTTAAGAAACGGCCAGCTTGATTCCCACCTCTCCGAGCAATCAAGCCTTTCGATCCTTCCCTAAAGGATTTGATGAAATCTAGATCTTCCGGATAACCCAAAAGAATCTCCAACGTCGATGCAAGCCACTCAGCGCACTGAAAACTGATGATGGTTTCGCCGGAAAAACTATTTCTCTTCTCCCCCACCCTCAGCATTGAAGCCCCATCATGACAAAAATCTTCGACTCCACGAGAAAGCTTTTCTCCATCTCAAAACCCACTCAACTCTCAAGCGGCCAACTCAGAAAATCACATTGTCGCCGGAATAGAGAAACCCAACAAGAGGAAACACCGGTTGAAACCCCTACGCGCGAAACAAGCGAGATCCAAGAACCGGAAAGACGAAACTCAAACCCCGACAGCAAAAACGAAAGCAAGGAATGAAGAGAATGGATCTCCTAGCTTGACCGCTCTCACGCCCCGACACTAGGGCTGGGAGGGGGGGGGAGAGAGAGAGAGAGAGAGGAGAGAGAGAGAGTACTATCAGCATTTTGTTCTTGATATCTTGACTTATGCGGACACCATAAAAAAAAAAAAAAAAAAAATATACATTGATATCTATATGCGGACACCATATCTAGACATGTACCCATTGGTCTTGAACCCATGACCTCACCTTCAATTATTTTTATTAGAGGAATCATCATTTGAGCTAGAGCTCATTGGCACAATATAGACTGAATATTGCAGATACAAGAAAGAGTTTAAATGGAAAGTACCATTCATGGCATGGCATAAAACACGATTAGCACTTGCTATATACACACAATTCCTCATCACAGAAGGCCAGCCTTTCCATTTTTGTTCCAAATAATATATAAAACTGAAATTCCCCATAAAATCTTTGGGTTATATGGGTTATTATATCATAATAAGAAAATACTAGCATCCGGAGCGGGGAGATTGGGTTCAAGCAAAGCATCACCGATACATCTATAGTAGCAAAGGCCTTCTCAGAACAAAAACCTTCTATCTGGAGATGAACTGTTTCTAGGACATACCAGCAATGTCATTTCCCCAACAAAATCAGTGCCACGGTTTTAAAAAGTAAAATGACTATGGATGCCCTTGCAAAAAGATGTAAATGCTACAGAAACTATTTCTCAAAAGAAAATGACTTTTTCAAGAATTTAGAACACAACCCTAGTATTTCATTAAGCACACTCAAACTTAAAGGGAAATGGCTAAAGTGTATATATGAAAAAATTATCCTCGCATCATCAAAGGCATGGAGGAAAAGGTGTTCTCCTTTACAGAATAAGTTTTGATGCAAATGTAGATATGTACTGGGAATCTGTGATGGAATTCTTACATTCAGAAATCATGTTATACTAGATTAAAAGGACTTTAATTCTTACCGCATTTAATTGAAGTCGCATTTTAATTCTTCACATACATTAGAATTATCTGAAGACTTTTAACCATCTTAAAACATACAGTCCACGCCAAAAGAATCACCTCATTATCCATCAAATCATGACAGTGCAAGTGAGCATCTAAAAAAAAACGTACACAAAAAACTTTATCCCACATCAAAGATATTGAATATCCACAGATTCATAAAAGGAAAAATCCAAACAAAAACCATCAAAGAATCGAGCTTTAACACATACAAGTGACAAAACCAACTGGTAACAAAGTGAAAGAGCCAAAACCACAATTCAGAATCCCAATCTTATTGGGACAGCAATTAAATTTCCATGAAGAATAAGGACCCAATATAGGAGAAGTTTAATTTGTAAAAGAAAATAAAGGACAGAAAGGATGAATGAAAAGGGATGCCAACGCTGATGATGTGTATGCTAGAGAAATCTAGAAAGATCCTAAAACCAGCACCTGAAAATGTGAGCTGTTGAGGCAGCGACCAATTTGACGGAATAGTGGGACCATGCAGCGCTGGAACTCTGTTCCCTGTGTGGCTTCAAGAACTTCCTCCAATTCACCAAGGAACATAACCTCCTTTGAACTATTAGTTATGGGCCAATACTTTAAAAGCCCTCGAATCACAGTATCAGCCAGCTTGGCATCTTTCTCCACAAACTGAGTAATGCAATATGAAAGTTGCTGATGGTACAAAGATACACACTTTGGCTTATGAAGGGGAATCAAAGCACGGACAAGGAACAGCTTGTGCTCTTCCTTCAAAGGCAAAGCAAATCCATTAATTATACTGCCCAATATTTCAAGCAATTCGGCAATCCCATTGTGCTTCTCTGTCTCAAAAATGAAACGATAGAAGATATTGTTGATAGCTTTCCTAATGAATGGTCGATGCACCATGAACTTCCCATAAATGCGATGGAGAATCGTTTTTAAGTAATCCCTCTCTCTCTGGTCCTCAGAATCAAACAACTCCAGCAATCTCAACACAAACGAATGGTCGATATATCTTTTTGCAAGCTTGGCATCTGTCTCCGCTGATGCTACAAATCTTAATAAAAATTCATACACCATCTGAAGATGAGGCCAAGCAGGATCCATGGTCGGTTCCTCCTCTTCTGGGTCATACATTTCTGGAACCTTACCATCATGATTTGGAGATGGAAGTGCTCGAAACAAATTGGCTGCCACCATCTTCGTCATCGCCTGCATTGCCACCTCATTGAACTTCGAAGTTACCACTGAAAAATAATCAACGAGCTCTTGCAAAGTTTGCCGCTTGACATCCTTCTCTTTAATATTCTTTGCAGAATCATTGAAATCAAACACAACAGTGCACATATTAAGTTTCCTAATAAAGAGACTCTGCTTTTCCGAGTTTGAAACATCTCGAAAACTAGGCAAAACCTCGTATACCACTGAAGCCGACACAGGACCCACTTGGGCCGCAACGGTTGCTGATTTTTTCCCTTGATTCGATTTGTTTACAGTGTAGAGTAAGGGGCAGGAGTCCCATTATTCGAAGATTTCGAAGAAGCTGAAGTGGTTTTGGAGCTATTAACAGAATTGGGTCCAGTAAACGAGTTCAACGAAGAATGGGCATTGACCCCTCCGTCATTGTTCGAGTCATTATGCGATGATTTTGAGGGTTTTCGAGGTAGTTTACCCAATATCTGTTTGATCATATCTACAAAACCCTAACCCCAGCCCTAATTTTCCTAAACAATAACCAAACTTTATACCTAGAAATAGATCAAATCATAGGCATTCTCAAAATTACTGAATATAAAACACAGGAATTTGAAAATGGGCACCCAGAAGAAAAAGAAAGAAGCAAAACCCTAATCAGAAACAATTAACTAAATGGGTCTGTGCATGTGAAGCTTCAGAATTCAAAATTTGCGAAAGCAGAATCAAAGTTAGAACATTTGGGATTGATGAACAGAGAGTGGGCCGTGAAATAATTGAAAAGATATCGAAGAGGGAATCACTTACATTGACGACATGGTTGAAGAGATCCAAGAAAGTGCGAGAAAACGAGAGAAAGGCGAGAAATCCCAAGAAAATCTTAGCTGAAAAAAGTGATCTTTATTCTTTTCCAACTCATGAACCCTAATTCAAGCTAGTCAGAGAGAGAGAGACAGAGACAGAGGTACAAAAACAAAACCAAGAATAGAAAAATTGAAAATGCCTGTAAAAATTATACGAAAGCTCTTCTGATAGGCCTTGGCTTAGCTTATTTTTGCACTTTGATGATGAAAATGAGAGAGGAAAGCAAAAACCCAAACAAAAAGAACATGGGAAATTGGAAACAGAGGTTCAAATGCGTTTGGTTTGGTAAATGTCAACAAGGGCAAGAGCTAAGGTTTTGTAAATTCCTTCTATGTCCCCTTTTGAAAATGTTCGTGTGTGATGGGAGACCAGTGATTATTTTGAGATGCAAAATGGACCCAATGGCAATGGCATCACATATTGCAGATGGGGGTGGGTTCCACTGTGTCTGCTGCCTGTGGATTGGGTCATTTGGGTTGACTTGGCAACTGAAGTGAGATTGGGGGAGTTGAGAAAGTCTTTTTTAGTGCCCTAATCCCAACAGAATGGGTATATTTTTATGTCTCTCAAATCTTTTGCTTTATATTTTGTTTGTTAAAATTTTTGTCTTTTGTTTTTAAATAGTAATAAACAATCCGAAACACAAAATGTTCTTATAATTACAAAAATACATGACATCCGAATACTTTTTCAAACTAAAAATACTCCTTAAAACACGTTAACAAAAGCCGTGCATTTTCTTAATTTTACTAAGTATAGGGTTGAACCCCACAAGCATATTGTCTTTATACCGGTTATTAGTACCATGATATGCATTTTATTTTTGGACAACCAAATGGTTGCGTTTGTTAACGTATTTTGGTAAAGCGTTCTGTATTATTACTCTAAAATGATTAGTCAAATTATAATTAGGGTTCTCTAAAATCGTTTATGACACTCAATCTCATCTAATAAAGGATCAATATAAAACTTAACACATATAAACTCCTTTATAATCAACGCATTATATATAAATTATACATTTTTTTTTTTTACAAATACATAGGAGATTTTGTCTAAGCTTCAAGCTTGAAGACCCCTTCGAGGTGACAATAGGGACTTGGTCATGCCGTGCTTGCTACATACATGCACTGATTAAAGTTGAATCCAGATGAGTGTAGTAGAAAGTCTTGGGGGAACCGACCATGTCAAAACCTAAAAGGTGTAGGCATTGCTTAGTCAACCATGCTTTAGATTCAATTCATGAAATAATCCCCTGCTTCACTGTGTTGTTATCCTAACCCTATTGATTGAAAGTAGCCCCAATCATATCCTGCCTCCTCTTCATGGAAAGTTATAAAAGTTTGTCCACTTTTTGGCGAAATGAATTCTCCATCTGCTCGGCCGTCACTACTTTGGTCTATTTGAGTTTGCGATTTTAAAATAAATACAATTTTAAAATATATGATTTAAAAAAACTAATTTTTAAAAACGCAATCAAGCATTTGGTATAATAGCAATTTAATCTTTAAAATTGTAGGTTACCTTTTAAAATTATATGTTTTTAAAAAAGCACTCCATTGCTGATTTTAAAAAATAATTTTCTGCGTTTTTAAATTACAATTTTTTTAAAACCCAATTCTTAAACTGTTCATTTTCTACAATTTGGTTTAAAATTACATTTTTTATCTATAAAATCGCAATCACAAACACAGCCTTCGTTTATCGATTTGAAATAGATAGTGAAAAAGATTCCCTCGTTGATTTACTTTTGTTTTCTATTCCATTGAGGAGCGTGATAAGAATAGAAATCATTTGTAATAAATGGTGACTTATTTACTCTAAATTAAGGAATTTGTTTACCTTAATCTAATAACTTTGTTTACACTTACATAAAAAAAAAAAAAAAAAAAAAAAAAAAATTAACTTTGTTTACATTTGAAATTGCTTGTGAAGCTCAAAGCTTTATACACAATCAAATCAATTAAGAAAAGATATAGCCTCTATGCTTTTACATGTAAACATAAGCATATGATGAACCACGTAATTCCATGTCTCTTTCTCTATTTCAATCTCTTTACTTTATTATGAATTTCTACAAAGCTTTCTCAGGAAAATGGGAAACGAGGAAATGCCAAGAGATGGGCAACTTGTTCCATTTGATTTTATCTTTTTATGGTTGAGTGGCTTTAAAGCCAAAACTTTATATGATATGAGCCAGAAAAGAAAATCACATGGAAAAAGTGAATTGCTTCTGAGTGACTCAATGTTGGCACATTTTTTTAAAAATAAATAAATAAATAATGTAAAAATATATACACAGTTAGATGTTAAATGTACCAACTTTAAATCCTGACTATGAAATGATACTTTCAATTTTGAGGATCCTATTCCTCACTGAAGCTGCACAATTAGCCAGATAAGGCAGAAGGATGCTGAAGTTTCTTGTGATTCAGAAATTTAAACCTTATGTGGGTGTAATGTCACAAATCCCACGTTGTCGCCGTGGCCTCGGAATGGATTCTGCCAGCAGAGGATATGTTTGAGCCATCACAATCAGCAACTCCATATCGAACCTTTGGGTTGGAACCATAAGAACAACTCTTTTACACCTTGCAAGCTTTGTTACTTATTTTTGGTTGGGGTGGAGTGTTAAAAATAAAAAAAACAAAATTTAGTGGCAGAAGTACTCCAATCACATTACCATAAAAGGACAGCATTATCCACATCGCTTGCCTGTACCCAAAAGAAACATTTTCTTTATTGCATATGCCATGATATCCCTAACCTCCTTGATAACTCTATAATGTACAACTACAAATAACATCATATAAAATGCCAATTGCGTAATACAAGTTTTGCTTGTAAGGAAGTGCAGAACATTCCTGATGGTCTCAAGTTTTCTGGGAACGATCTTCCAGCTGAAAAGGTAGTAGGTGCAATTATGTGAATCTTCAATTCTTCAGAACAATTCAACCGTTGGGAGTAGGACTTCAGAGTTTTGAAAATCAACCAGAGGAAGGACAGATTGATTCAACAGAACCCAGCTCCACCAGAAAGTCAGGTCAACCCAGTGGCATCAGTAGATGTGGGAGCAAACCCACTTCATTGTGCCAGATGGGTTTTTCCCGTCACTTTGCAACTACACTCACCAAGCTTTTAGTCCCTATTCATGACAATCCTCAGTTCTACTGGCAGCCTGCCTAAGGATCGAGGCAGTGCCTGAAAACTTCAAGAATCGAGAAAACGGAGAAAAAAAGGGCCCAACTCTGCAGAGATCTTTTCAACAGATTCGACATTTGATTGATCTTAGAGGAAACACATCCCACCCCATTCCTCTTCTATCTTCTTTTCCCATCAACAAAGATCATAAAGGGGTAATAGAAAGCTACTGCAGTTATGGTGGCAAACATACAGATACGGTAATAATGGCAGCAATAAGGACATCACAACAGAGCCAATGTTTCCCCTAAATTTATGTTTTGTGTTCTTGTGTGCTCTGCGCTTAAATAAGATTCAGGCGCTTTTTGCACATTTAGCACTCTGAGGACATTAAAGATCACAAAGTCATCTCCTAAGTCAAGCACACATACAAACATTTGAACATGGTAAAATAAGTAAAGCCTTTTGGTTTGTGCAAAGCACAGTATCTTCTCTGCACTGTACAATTCCACATCACACAACAACAACAACAACAACAATACTGGAGGCGAGCAAGAAATGAGTACCTCCCCGTTATGCATCACAATCAGTCATCTCTTCCTGCGCTTTGGCTCCACCTAGCATAAACATTTGCAAGAGGTTCATTAAAAGTTAAAAAAGGATGGTCCTTGATTGAATCATTAGAACCACCAAGGCCATGAGCTGAACTATATTAATCTCTTGTATGAACATTCTCAATGAGACCTCAAGGAAAAGAATGATTTCATTGTTTTCTTAACTTTCAACTCAAAATTTACATTGATTATAATTCTCACATCAAGCTACTTCTGACAGTCAAAACACAGAACTTAAGAAAAATTAGAACCTAATGGACATTATAACTTCCCGATTACATCCTTTTCCATGTCAACTCTAAATCTAAAATGCACACTGGCACGGAAGGAACAAAAAAGCTAAATATTAAATTACTTCCGCATACATCAACTCTTTGAATCTGCATATCGTATTCAATTTTAAGATTGAAACTTGTTCCAACTTTCCATCATTAATATGCATCCTCTCCAAGGCCTCAACTTCAACAATGCAACGTAGCTTAGCTTGATTTCAATACTTCATTAATGCAGCCTGGCCTTACATTATTTAATGATAGTGAGCATCTAGAGTAATAAAATCTCACGGATAGAAATTTTAGCTTCTTTTTTTCATACGTTGTATCTTTGGACGGTGGCTTTTGTGTCACCGTTGTCGTTTACCTTTGATGAATTTCTTGTTCGTTTTTCACTTTCTAGCTAGGTGCGTTCTCTTGTATATTGCCGGTGTATTGAGGGGCGCCTTACGCTTTTAATAAGACCAACTTATTACTTATCAAAAAAAAAAGTAAAAAAATCTCACGGATAGAAAATGTGATGTACCCAACATCCTCAAAGGTAAAAATTTCTGATATGTAATTCAATTTCATAATGAGCTCCAGTGAGAATTAGGAACAATGGAACACAACTTTCATGGCATTTCTGTGATCACTTCCCAGGAGAAGTGGACAGGCCAAATCTTTTAACTGGAAGATCAATCGGCCAAAATAACTATGAACGGCTTTGACCAGCATTCACTTGGGGCATATTCATTTACTAACAAGCAAGCCCAACAGAATCAATCTAGAACAACACAATTGGCATTTAACTGGATGACAACAGATGAACAACATACACGCACAGTGACTGAGAGGATGCAAGTGTTCTCACCTTAGCCTCAACAGATGGTGACACCGGGAATGCATTCAAGGATCTCTTGGCATCATCATCAGATGAACACTCAGAACACAAAAAGTTTTCCAATTTTTTTGCTTCTTCAATGGTCATACCCATACAAGAAGGATGAAACCTGCAATATATAGTAATACATGAGATATGGAAAACATGATTATTTCTATTATTTTCATGTGGATATGAAAAATAAATAAATAAAATAAAAAGCATACCGTCTAACACCCACAGTGTTAATTGAAAGATAACACGTAATTTCACTAAGTACACATCTCATTGGGTTTTTAAAGAATTTCATACCCAAAAATAACAGACCTTCAGATGGACTTCCTAGACTTCTCACTGTTGTTTTTGTTAATATGAAAACCTACCATATGAATTAATAACTGATTCAAGTTTCCTTTACTTTGGCTTTATTTCTATTTTTTTTTTCCACTTATGACATATAAGTGACAGTAAAGTCCGAAAATTTAGCGTAAATGGGACAATTTTACAACTGCAAGTTTAAAAGTATAGTTAAAACTGCAAGACTTTCGTCCAAGCTTTCTCAATTATGGAATCCTATGTCTTTATTCCACTTATTTCAAGCAAATCCTTTTAAAGTCACTAATTTTTGTTGCGAAAATATATCCACAGCCAATGCCTCACATACTTACATTCCAATTCAAACTTTTTTTGAAGTATGCAATAGATATGATTTTCTTTCACTTCTTTTTTTTTTTTTTTTTCTTTTTTGAAGTAATCAAAATTTTATAAATATTTTCTTTCACTTCTTTCTAGTTGATCTAAAATTTGCTTATGTACATGTCAAAAGTATAACCAAACTATTGATACTTACTCATGATTCGCTACTGATATCAAATTCCAAAAATTTAAAGTCAAACCAACAACAAACTGAATACACAATAAATCTAGCATCATTCTCACATACTGTTACTCACATCATAGCGAGGAAGAAAGCATAAAGTGCCAATGGATACAACACAGATTTCATAGTCAACAAAGTTACAAAGATATGCTCCCCATGTGAAGTGCAAGGTAAAAGGTGTGCTTATATATCTCCAATTTCTCAGGGTAACATCTTCTGAACAGCAAAAGGAGTAACATCCTTTGAGATATCTCGAACTTAATAAACTAGTAAATGACCTTATGCAAAAAAATGCAGATTATATACCCACCAGAAGTCATTTCAAGCCTTAATTGGAGGTAAAATGGGAAACAGGGAAGGGCAATAGGAATTGATTTTATGAAGTCCCAACAAACTAAACTGTGTGCAAAGCAATGCAATGGGAGAAAACTAAATCAGGAAAATCAAATGAATCCCAGTCATATAACAGCTTAGCATGTATAAAGACACCAACCGCTGAAAAAAAAAAAAACTCCTAGTGTACAGAGCTCTTTAGTTGAGCCAGGACAGATACTCTGCCTAAACAAAGCTAATAGATCCTGCCAATTTACTTTAAATCATTTATCTTTAATTCCTATAGATGGAAAATTCTATGCAATTGCAACCCAACTAGACTTTCACTGAACAACTTGCTCTGATAACATTAGTAGATTGTTAAGACCATTAGCAAGAAGAGTGCACCAAATTGCAAATGATCAATCAAAACAAACAAACTGTATCATGAAACATCCAACATGCTTCATTCATCCTACCAGATGCACTCTTCGCAAATGATCAATCAAAACAAACAAACTGTATCATGAAACATTCAACATGCTTAATTGATCCTACCAGATATATGTGGAGCTCAAAGCGTTTGCTATCAAAACAAATGCAGATTTTGGGCAGATTTCCAATATGTTGTCTGCAATAGATGAACAGCAAAAGAAAATTTTCAACAAAAATTTCCTCTCCACATACTGGTTCACATGGTACTAGAAATTATGTCTTCCTTAGCAATGTCCAAACACCCGCCTAAAAAAGAATGCCTTCAAAAATAGAAGTGATAAACATTTCAAGCATAATAACAAGGATGACTCAGTCGATCAGCAAATAAGTGGAAATAGTATAGTTTCCAAAATGATCACCAAGTCCAAGAACAACACGATGAAGCATTTCAAGCATAAGTGAACACACTCATTTACAATTTTATGCGATAAAGCCATAAAAATGTACCAACCATACGCAACCACTTCAATTTTTGTGCCAAAGGACCTTCATTAGAGATAAATTCAGCAACAAAAGCAAACATAATTTATTTAGACAAGCGACAAAAAAGCACACATATACTACAAGCCACCATTCACTACAAAACAAAGGAATAACATGCAACTAACTTACCAGTCCTTGCATCCCTCACACTGCACCATTAGATCGTCTGGGTTATATGGCATCTCACACTTGCAATACCTTCAAAACCAAAGGCCGAAAAACAAAACTTTACTTCCAGCAACAATAACCAAAGATGCTCAAAACACACAAAACCGAGAAACAATAATTCGTAATCCAATCAAAAGCAGTCCGAAGCACTCAAAAAACCACACAAAACCCAGAAAACTCACACGGCCACACGGTCTGGCGTGAACCCGCCAGTGGCAGCCTTGTACTCAAACCTACAAAAGTAATCCTCGGCTCCAACATTCTCAAGCTTAGTGTAGTTCTTGAAAGAGTGCACTATACACTTGCCCTCAATAGTGTGCGCACTCTGCATATCATAGTGGTCAGATAGAAACAGCTCCTTGGCCCCGTGGAACTGTCTCCGCCCTCCAATCGACTCCTCGGGCCGATAATACCATCGGACCCGAACCTTCACGTTGTTTCGGTGATCAGCTTCGATCCTCTCTACCCGCGCCACGTACGGAGGTTTATCGGAGTCCGATGGTCGCATCAACACGCAATCACCATCTGCAAAATAGCATCAAAATTAACCCAGCATTAATGCAATCCAAAGCAACAACAATTGGGTTTCCAAAACCATTAGAAAAAACAACGATTTCGGTCTTCAGAAACAAATTTAAGAATTGAGAAATTCTGGGTTTTAAGAGCGTAAAATTAAAAAAACAAATTCTGGGTTTTCATAGACAGAAGCGCCAAAACCAGAGAAGCTTGAAATTTTGTATTGGGGTTTCATAAACAAATATAAGAACTGAGATATTCTGAGTTTCTAGAGTCCAAAAATAAAATTAAAAAAAAATAAGAACAAAACAAATTCTAGGTTTTCATGGACAGGAACAACCAAAACCAGAGAAGCTAGAGTTGAGCTTGAAATTGAGTTTTGGGGTTGGAGAAACAAAAACAAAGAAAATAAACAAATTTGGTTCTTTTTTTAGCTTAAAATAGGAAAATAAATTATGGGTTTTCTCCCCAGAGAGAGAGAGCGTACTTCTAACGACTTTGTTGGTGCCTTTGATGGTGTAAGAGTCGAGGTCCTTCTTGCCAGGTTTGGTCTTGGCCATGAATGGTGGGATTGGGGGAGGCTTAGCTCAGCCTAGCTTAGCTCAGCTTAGCCAAAAATGGAAAATTTCGGGGTTTGGTGTGGAAGCGAAGCTTTATTGGGAGAGAATGTGAGAGAAATTGATAGGACTATGGTGGAAATCGCAGGGGTTTTGTGGGGTTTTAGGGAAGTGAGATGCAGAGTTTGGATTTGGGAGACTGCAGGCTGAGAAACCCTAGAAGCAGAGAGATAGAGAGAGAGAGAGAGATTTGTTGGGATGTTAGGGTGAAGAAGGTGGATGACACATCATCATCCACTCATGCATGCATGCATGCGCGATGGTACCTACAGGATGATTGTGTAGGCCTTTTCTTTTTCTTTTTCTTTTTTTTTCTTTTTCCTTTTTTTTTTTTTTTCTGATGAGCGATTGTTTAGTCAATTTATTATGGGAAAATTGCATCGTTGGTCCCTGTGGTATTCCATAATTATTTTTTACTCCTGGTGGTTGAAAAAATTACTGGGAGATCCTTGTGGTAAACAATAATTACAAATCGATCCCTGGCGTCAAATTCTGTTAAATTTTTTAACAGATTCCGTCAAATGCCACGTCAGCGACACATGTCACCATCTTATGGCGACACGTGTCCATCTTAATAAAAAAAAATATAAATTTATTAAAAAATAAATAAATAAACTTATTTTTTTAAAAAAAAAAAAATTCAAAAAAAAAATTCAAAAAAAAAAAAAACTGAACGGGTTGGCCACCCATTTGGGGGTGGCCTGGCCGCCCCCAGCCACTGGGGGTGGCCGCGCGCCACCCCCAGAGGCCGCAGGGGGTGGCGCGCGGCCAACCCCAGTGGCCGGGGGTGGCGCGCGGCCACTCCCAAGCCACAGGGGGTGGCCCGATGGCCACCCCAGACAACTGGGGGTGGCCGCACGCCACCCCCAGACAAGTCCGGGGTGGCGCGCGGCCACCCCCAAGCCACAGGGGGTGGCCTTCGGGCCACCCCAGGCAACTGGGGGTGGCCGCGCGCCACCCCCAGACAACTCCGGGGTGGCGCGCGGCCACCCCCAGGCCACTGGGGTGGCTGCGCGCCACCCCCGGATCTTCCAGGGGTGGCCCGAAGGCCACCCCCTGTGGCTGGGGGCGGCCAAGCCACCCATACAGTTTTTTTTTTTTTGATTTTTTTTTTTTTTTTAAAAAAAAAAAAAGTATTTTTATTTATTTTTTAATAAATTTATATTTTTTTATTAAGATGGACACGTGTCGCCATAAGATGGCGACACGTGTCGCTGACGTGGCATTTTGACAGAATCTGTTAAAAAATTTAACAGAATTTGACGCCAGGGATCGATTTGTAATTATTGTTTACCATAAGGATCTCCCAGTAATTTTTTCAACCACAGGGAGTAAAAAATAATTATGGCATACCACAGGGACCAACGGTGCAATTTTCCCATTTATTATAGCGACGGACCTGTCGTCATTTCCCTTCCGAGAGTCGGTCGGACAAGAACTCTCTCTCTCGATGTTGTTGTTACATTTAAATGCGTAAATCATGTCAAATTATTTAAATTTTTTGAATAATATACTAATAAATTTATAATTATTGTTAAATATAATAACATTATATCATTATCATCAAATAGTTACTCTTCATCACATTTGAAATTGAGAGAATCATAATTCAAGCCATTTACCATTTTTTAAAAATTAGTTATTGCATCAACCATTAAAGTTGTAGAGGCGATCTTTGTTGCCATGATAAACTATTTTCGACCTAGATCAAGGTTCTTTTCATTTTAAGTGAAATAAAGAGTAATCATGCATTTTATAGTTCAAATTATATTTTACATATCTAAAGATATATGTGTTGGCAAATTGTGAATATGGTTTTAGGGTGTTCAACTGGGCGGTTAAGCATTTTATACTTTGAATTAGATTTCACATATGTAAATGTCTATATGTTGGTAAATGGTGAATATGATTAGGGGTGTTCAGGTGGGCAGTTAAAAATCTCCCTACATCCGCTATCCGCCTGTCTGTATGGGTTACAGACGGATTTTGTAACACCACGAGAAATAATTAACTGGTAAATATTCCACAGCAAACCTCCCTGTCCAATCTTGCAAGAGAAAAGGTTAAGGGATCATTGAGCCCTCGTCATAGAGCCTAAAGTAGAATATTTTTCTAATGCATCAAGATAACTATTATCATAACCACAATAAAATAATAATACCAGAACAAACTAAGAAGCATCATAACATAAAGATAATCAATAAATGCCTCGGTCTAAAACTAGTCATAAAATCAAAATACTAAAATATTACATGCCAAGTTTGAAACTACCAACCATAAATTAAAGATAACCAAGTTTACTGTTCCATCAAATGATTATAATAAAATTGATTATTCTCCCAAAAGCGTATCATGAAAATAATTCTTGAAATTACACCACAATTCACCACTTAATAGTGGTATAATTCCTCAAAAGTCAGTTTAGAGAGGTGATCCAAAGTTGATCTCCTGTCCGGATCCCTAACATTCATTATTTAATAAGCATGTGTTAACAATGAAAGATGATGGAAAGATATGGTAATGCTTAAATGTATGTAAATGAGATTTATAGTACCCAATGAAGGTGCCGGAATGAGTTACAATTACCCTAAAGGAGTTGTCAATATACATTATTGATTACTCAGTGACGAGTTTTTCGATATGAGTATAACTACCTTATAATGGGGTGTTGGTATACGCTACAGTTACTTGATGACGAGTTACCCGTATGACATGAATGGGGTGTCAATATGATGGCATAGCCTGTTTGTTTACAGTGTCTTGTGGCAAGGGTACCAATATTACCTATAAATGAATTCGGTATGTTACGTTAACATCCATTGTACGAGAGTTAATGCATATATATGTTACGGTGCTTCATGTACCAATATGTTATAGATCATCTGCAATAGGGTTCTAATATGATAAGGAAACCTCTACCATATGAGGATTAATATACGGGTATAATGTGATAAAATAAAGTTATGGCTATGATGTACATAAGATGTAAAAAAATGTTATATTTTAAATCCAAATGTTTTTATGCCTTAAAGTGAAATTATCATAAATTATGCTCCATTAGACATTTTTAAAACATTTTGTGAAAACCTTATTAAGGGGCATGATATCATGATAAGTAGTTTTGAATCTATCTTAAGGGCTTATTTCATGGTATATTTATGTGTGATATTTACTTACTAAGTCATCAACGTACTCAGTTGCAACCTTTCTACATGTAAAACATTTATTTTGCTTAACAGTTTAACATGTACTGTATCGAGTTACAGGTTAGAGTCTTTTGTTGGGCTTGGGAATGTGGAGTGAGAACCGTGGGTAGTTTGGGCAGTTTTATTATACTTATGATTTATGAACTTCAGTGATGTATTTTGTGATAGTTAGTTGTTATTATATTTTATGGATTTTGGGTTGTAAATGTTTAAGAGATGTTTTTCAGGTATTAATTGTAGCTCATATCATATTTTTCCACTTTTCGCTATTTTATTCACTCTAGTAGAGGTTTAGGATAGTTTTATTAGTTAATTAATTTGGGAAGTATTGTCCGTAACTCTTCAGGTTAATTATAATTATTAATTAAATATTAGGGCTTAGAGTCACATTCTGGGAGCATAGATTCTTTAATGGTATGAAGTCATTTACTCAAGTTCCCTTTAGTTCCTCACTTATCTTCACTCATGTCTTTTTTTATTTGCTCCCCGAACCTACTAATCTTGGTGTAGGGACGACGAGCTCTCCTGACGCCTTCAGGACAGCTGGCTTCAATGCACCTAACCTGCTACTGATTCATCTACTATCCATCTTGAGCCTGACATCTCTGCTCCTCGTCATTCAACTTAGGTAAAAGCTCTTCTTACTCATCTTCGTAATTATAATTGTTATACTGTTGTTACTCTACACGAACCCCACTCTTTATGTGAGGCTCGTATTGAGCCTCTTTTGTATAAAGCTATGTTTGAACAAGTTATTGGTCTTACCAAAACTCACACTTGGGATTAGTTGATTTACCTCCAGGAAAAAAAAAAAAAATTGTGGTGGGGTGCAACTGTGCAAGTGGTTCTATAAGATTAAGACCAAATCTGATGGGTTTGTTGAACGATACAAGGCATGTCTTATAGCTAATGGGTACAATCAAGAGTATGTCATTGATTATGAGGAGACGGTTGCGCCGGTGGCTCGACTTACCTTTGTCCGATCTCTCCTTCTAGCTAGTTACCTCTGTGCGCTGTTGGGATATTTTCAAATGGATGTGAAAAATACACTTATAAATGGTGATCTTAGTGAAGAAGTTTATATGCAGACTCCTCTTGGATACACTCATTCTCCACACAAAATTGCCGGCTTCGTTGTGCCTTGTATGGATTGAAACAAGCTCTACGTGCTTGGTTTTCCAAATTTAGGTCCACTATCGCACATATTGGGTTTGTTTCTAGCTCATATGATTATGAACTTTTTATTCAGAGATATTATGTTGGTCTTATTCTTATTTTAATATATGTTGATGATATTATTATTACTGGTAATGATACTATCGACATTTGAAACCTTTAACATTTTTTGAGCCAGCAATTTGAGATGAAGGATTTGAGCTCCCTAAGCTACTTTCTTGGATTAGAAGTGTCTTTTGATTCAGATGGATACTGTCTCTCTTAAGCTAATTATGCTACTAATCTCCTCTTACGGGCCAACTTACTCGTTGTAAAATTGTTGATAGTCATATAGAAACAAAGCCACTAATGGTGAGTAACTTCCAGATGCTAGTCTCTATAGACAGTTAGTTGAGGGTCTCATCTATCTTATTGTCACACAACCAGATATTACCTATGCGATTCATCTTGTCAGTCAGATATTACCTATGGGATATTTTAATTTTTTTTTTGAATAATATACAAATAAATTTATGATTATTGTTAAATACAATAGCATTAAATCAGTATCATAAAATAGTTACTCTTTATCACGTTTGAAATGGAAAGAATCTCATTGTCACTTACCATTTTATTAAAATTAGTAATTGTATCAACCATTGAGGTTGTAAAGGTGACCTTTTGTTGCCATGAGAAACTATATTAGACTTGGATCAAGATTTTTTTCATTTTAAGTAAAATAGAGAGTAACTATTACAATTCAAATTAGATTTTACATATTTAGAGGTATATATGTTGGCAAATATGGTTAAAGGTGTTCAAGTGGGAGGTTAAGCATTTTATAGTTCGAATTAGATTTCACATATCTAAAGGTTTATATGTTGGCAAGTGGTGAATATGATTATGGGTGTTTAGGTGGGCGGTTAAAAATCGCCCTACATCTACTCTCCACCTATCCGCATGGATTACAGGCAAATTTTGTAATACCACGATAAATAATTAATTGGTAAATATCCCACAGCCAGGGACGGAGCCAGACATTTTAATGGGAGGGGGCCAAATAATTTTTTTTCTTAAGTAGGGGTTAAAGTATATATAAAGGCAAATTTTAAGTAAATTAAACATAATCCAGTTTTGATATATTTATTATTCCATTCAAATTAAAAATCAATAAGCAAAAGTGAAAAGAGTTTTTTAAAAAAAAAGTAAAGAAAACCGTTGTCCAAAGATTCAAAAAATAAAAATATAAAAGGTCTTAGTTATTTTTTTCACACATTCTTAGGAAATTGAGTTTGGTCAAGCTTGTAACTCCTCAAATCCACACCTGTCTTCTTTTAATGCACTACTTTACTAAACCCTTTTCGTTTACTTTGAACAAAGTCTCTACAAGTTTGTAAAGATCCTTCTATTGTTACCTTCTTAAGCATGTCCATTGCTACCAGTAAAATATTAAAAAAAAAAAGTTTTGACAATAGTTGAATAGATGATAAAAGGGAAGGGGCTAAGGAAGAAAAAAAAATCTTGCTAGGGGCCTATAGGCAAAAAAACATTAATTTGATTCATCTAAAAAAAAAATACCTTAATTTATTTATTTATTTTTTAATTTTCTTAAGAGTTAAGAGGGGGGGGGGGGGGGGGGCATGGCCCCCACCGGCCCCCCCTTCTCTCCGTCATTTCCCACAGCAAGCCTCCCCGTCCAATCTTGCAAGAGATAATACCAAGGGATCATTGAGCCCTCATTAGAGAGCCTACAACGGAATATTTTTCTAATGCATCAAGATAACTACTATCATAACCATAGTAAAATAATACTAGAGCAAACTAATAAGCATTATAACATAAAGATAATCAATAAATGTCTCAGTCTAAAACCAGTCATCAAATCAAAATACTAAAATATTACATGCCAAGTTTGAAACTGCCAACCATAAATTAAATATAACCAAGTCTATTGTTCCATCAAATGATTGTAATAAAACTGATTATTTTCTCCCAAAAGCGTATCATGCAAATAATTCTCAAAATTATGCTACAATTCACCACTTAATAGTGGTATAATTCCTCAAAAATAAGCTTAAAGAGGCGAACCAAAGCTGATCTCCTGTCTAGACCTCCAACATCCATTAATTAACAAGGATGTGTTAATAATGAAAGATGATGGAACTATATGGTAATGCTTAAATGTATGTAAATGAGATTTACAGTTACCCAGTGAAGGTGCTGGAATGAGTTACAATTACCCTGAAGGAATTGTCAATATACGTTACTGATTACTCAGTGACAGGTTTTTCGATATGAGTATAACTACATTATAATGGGATGTAGGTATGACTACCTTGTAATGGGGTGTTGGTATACGCTACAGTTACTCAATGACAAGTTACCAGTATGACCTGAATGGGGTGTTAGTATGATGACATAACCAATTAGTTTACAATGTCTTGTGGCGGGGGTACCAATATTACCGTACCTATAAATGAATTTGGTATGTTATGTTAATATCCATTGTACGATGGTTAATGCATATGTATGTCATGGTGTTTCGTGTACCAGTATGTTACATATCACCTGCAATAGGGTTCTGGTATGATAAGGAAACCTCTACCGTATGAGGATTAATATACGGGTATAATGTGATGAAATAAAGTTATGGTTATAATGTAAATAAGAAGTAAAAAAAAAATGTTATGTTTTAAATTCAAATATTTTTATGCCTCAAAATGAAATTATCATAAATTATGATCCATTAGACATTTTTTAAAACATTTTGTGAAAACCTTATAAATGGGCATGGTATCATGGTAAGTCATTTTGAGTCTATCTTAAGGGCTTATTTCATGGTTTATTTATGTGTGATGTTTACTTACTAGGTCGTGGACTTACGCAACTGCTACCTTTAATTTCTACATTTAAAACATTTACTTATTTAACAGTTTAACATGTACTATATCGAGTTACAAGTTAGAGTCTTTTGTCAGGCTTGGGAACGTGGAGCGAGAACCGTGGGCAGTTTTATTATACTTATGATTTATGAACTTCAATGATGTATTTTTTGATAGTTAGTTGTCATTATCTTTTATGGATTTTGGGGAGCACTGATACATGGGGAATGGTTTTTCGTCCCCCATCACCCCATTTTTCATTTTTAAATAAAAAAAAAATCAAAATTTGTCCTGCGATGTCACATCAAATGACAAATTTATTTATTTATTTAAAAAACAAAAAGAGAGTGATGGGGGACGGTTGTTTGTCCCCCACCTATCATTTTCCGAATTTTGGGTTGTAAATGTTTAAGAAATGTTTATGAGGTATTAATTGTAGCTCATATAATATTTTTCCACTTTCCGCTATTTTATTCACTCTGGTAGGGTTTAGGGTAGTTTTATTAGTTAATTAAATTGGGAAGTACTATTAGTAACTCTTCAAGTTAATTATTCTTATTAATTAAATATCGGGGCTTAGAGTCAGATTCTGGGAGCATAGGTTCTTTAGTGGTATGGAGTATTTTCCTCATGTTCCCTATAGTTCCTCACCTATCTTCATTGATGTCTGTTTTTATTTTCTCCCCAAACCTACTAATCTTGGTGTAGGGATGACAAGCTCTCTTGATGCCTTTAGGACGGCTAGCTTCAATGCACCTGACCCTCTATTGATTCATCTATTACCCATCTTGAGCCTGACATCTCTGCTCCTCGTCATTCAACTTGGGTAAAAGCTCTTCTTAATTATAATTGTTATTCTACCGTTGCTACTTTACACGAATCCCACTCCTTCTGTGAGGCTCGTATTGAGCCTCTTTGTAGAAAGCTATGTTTAAAGAAGTTATTGGTCTTACCAAAACTCACATTTGAGACTTAGTTGATTTACCTTCGAAAAAAAACTATGGTTGGGTGCAAGTGGCTTTATAAGGTTAAGACCAAATCCGATAGGTTTGTTGAGTGATACAAGTCATGTTTTATGGCTAAGGGGTTCGATCAAGAGTATGTCATTAATTATGAGGAGATGGTTGCGCCGGTGGCTCGACTGACCTCTATCCGATCTCTCATTCTAGTTACCTCTATGCGTCGTTGGCATCTACATTAGCACCTTGAGTTTGAGGGAATATGTTATAATATTTTTGAATATATTCTGATATCTGCCTTATTTTTTTGACTGATTTTTTTTTTGGTTGATTATATTTCTTGTATATGTTGCTTTTATTATGTAATATTGTCTTTTTATTCTCCGATTGCATTTTCTATTTTTAACTGACCTTATTCAATTATAAATGAGAAATGCTTGGTTGTACACTCTTATCCCACTCCTATCCCACTCTTGTTTACGTGGACCAATAATATTGTTAAAAAAAATAGGGTCCCACTATACTCTCTCTATTATCTCTCACATTATTGGTCCAAGTACACAAGGGTGGGATAGGAGTGGGAGGAGAGTGTACAACCAAGCATTTCTCATTATAAATAGACCATTTTTGTACACAATTACAACACACAAAAATACAGAGATATATTCTAAGTTTTATTTTCTTAAGTTTATTTTAACAAAAAGGATTCTATTCCTTTGACGTTTTGTAACGATCTGGATCAAAGGCATTACATAATGCGGCGATTTGTTCTATTAAGCCAATAAGTATCCTCTCACATGCAAAAGACATTTAACTCAAATAAAAATATTAACAAATAATAAAAACATAAAACACTCTTAAAAAAAAAAAAAAAAATTACATTTATGCCACGTCATGGCATATTTCATATCAAACACAAAAAATAAGACACCCACTAAAATGCATTAACAAACAAAGCCAATAAATACTCCTAATCTCATCCCGTCAAAAGCCCATAACATATATTATATTGTTTTTATAGATTAATTTTAAAAAAAATTATTTATAATTTTTCATTATAGAATTATAATCTCACAATGGTGATATTATACTTACTGTTTTATTTATTTATTTTTTATAAATGTTAAAAAATACTAAAAATTATAGGAAAATTGAAGAAAATATATCTTTAGAATATTGTTATTGATAAATTGACAAAATAACATGAACTAGGTGGCCAAGCCATTCTTATTGTTTCTAAGTAGGATTTAGGGTCCCATCAATGAAAAGCGAATTACAAAATTAGCATTCAATAAAAAGATCGCAAAATCGCTCGAGCGAAATTCAAGCTAAGCCTATGTCGTCCCATGACTAATCGCAATTTTCCCTCTAACAAAAGCCGAGCAAACTCTCTAGTCTCTCACCCGTAGCATCTCGCTCAAGTACTGAAGGTCGAGCAACTATCTAGCAAATTAACTACCGAGTGAAAATTCTGTCACAATCTCACTCGAGTGAGATTGAATACGGGTTTCGTAAATTTAATGATAGATTTAAAAATAAAATATATAAAAAATATGTAGGAGATTTATTTATATGATTTATATTTAAGGATATTTGGTATTATAAGTTAATGTTTAGAGGATGGACCAAACTAGTCGTTGGACCACTGAAATCAAAAGTCGATCGTTTTGTATTCTTCAAAGATCGGATAAGCAAGAACACGAATCAAGAATCTCATCAAAGTGATTGAACAAAACAAAGTGTATGTCTTTTTTTTTTTTTCCTTTTTTTAATGTTTTTTTAGAGCTAGCATGTTTTTGTTTTCTATTTTAAAAAAAAAATCTGATTTGACATAAATTTTTCTGTTTATTCTTATTCCTTGTCACCTGTAGAACCATGACTGCTTTGCCAAGAACGATAGATGACAATTGATGAGGCAAACCAAAACCAAAACCAAAACTATAAAATGTTAAATTGAACTATTTAATTTATATTAAAATAAAATTAATTAGTTAGTTTTTGGGTTCTTTTGATTTTACAGTTTTAAAATGTGCAAATTAAAAATATAATTAAATATTAGATAAAAATGCATGTACGTACTTAAATACTTGCGATTTGAAGCATAATTTTTTTTTTAGAGAACTTCACTAAGGGTATTGAACTTTCACCATTTTTGAAAGAAGATACATAAACTTCAAATCGTCTCAATTTAGAGTATTTATTTTTTGGAAAGTTTCAATTATGGGTCTTTTGTTAGGATTTTTCATTAAATTCTATCAAAATTCTCAAAATATTTCCAATTTTTTCTAGGAAAAAAAATTGGTAGGATTTAAGTATTAGTTAGAATTTAAAAATACTCATATCTAAATCTTCGAATTTTTTTTTTTAAAAAAAAATAACACATGAGTATTTTGAAAATTTTGATAGGATTTAACGGAAAAATCCTAACGAAAAACCACTAATTGAGACTTTCCGAAAAACGGATACTCTAAATTGAGACGGTTTTAAAATTTTTTTTTTGATAAGTAATAAGTTGGTCTTATTAAAATCGTAAGGCACCCCTCAATACACCGGCAATATACAAAAGAACACACTTAGCTAGAAAGTGAAAAACGAATAAGAAATTCATCAAAGGTAAACGACAACGGTGACACAAAAGCCACCGTCTAAAGATACAACGTATGAAAAAAAAAAAAAAAAAAAAAAAAAGCTAAAATATCCTCCGAGGATCTCTCCAAATCCTCAAAACACCTATCTTCTTTAAAAAAATAGTAAAAATTTGGTATCCTTAAATAAAATTATCCTTTTTTTTTTTCTTTTTTTTTTTAACTTTTTCAAACTGTCATTTTATATGAACATACACTCAAACAATACACTTTTTGTTTCTTCTATGCAGATCGAGTGCAAGATCATTCTCTTTGTTTCTGTTGTCCGTACAAGCAAGAAAGAGAGGATTTTCTTTTGTGAAATATGTTCATCTCCCCGCCATGATGCTTGATGAGGGCACGCACAGCACGTTAAACCAATTGGCCGGTTGCAGTTTCTTTTAGGGTTTAGGAAATACGAAGCAAAAAGTCGAGCATGACAGCGTGACAGACATTCAGACAAGATGGAGATACAATTTAAGGACGACAATATGAAGCTCCACGTCGATACGTCGTTTTCACTGGACGACGTTTCCTTTTTTTGTGTGTTCTGGTCATGTAAACGCCAGTACCATTACATATTTTTCATAAACATACTCTTTTTTCTTTTTTATTTATTTTTTATTTTTTTAAGAGTCTATTAATAAAGAAAAAAACAATAGGAGGAGGGGGATCCAAACAAACAAAGACCCATTACTCTCAGAACAAATATCTTAACCAAAAAAATAAATAAAAAAAGGCCACCGAATAGTCAAATCACTTTCTTAGCCATGGAGTGGTTCGAGCACCTAATTCAGTTTGGTAGCGGCCGCCACAAAAACACTCATCCAAAAACCGCTCTTCTTGTTTATTGTATTGCAGTCACGACCTAAAACGTTTATTTAAAATGAATACAAGTATACAATGCCGTCAAGAATTAGCTTTGTCTTTATGTTTTGTGCCTCAAATGACACATTTTTCTGTAGGACGGTATCCATAAACAAGAGCAACAAAAATTTGCTTGTGCAGCGCGCATTCTTGTATCGGCCACCACACATATTATCTATCATATCTTGCACAGTGTGGCCAGTAGGGAAGATGCCATAGCGGGTGAAAATAATAAGTATACTTTAAAACAACTACAACAAAATAATTGACATTATTATTTGATTACGAAATGGAAACTCTTTGAATTCGAAGGGAAAAACTACTTCGAAGCAGTCAAACGCATAAAATTGAGAGGGCAAAAAGTAAAAGAAAATGTTAACATGGATAAAAGCATAGACAAATTAAGTATTATCTACGTGACAAAGTAAAAGAAAATGCTAACATGCTTACATACTCACATACTCACTTTCTAATGTATTTTAGGACATTTTTTTTTTTGTTTTTAGTTTGAAAAAAAGTTTGATGTGATATAAAGGTAAAAATTAAATTTGTATTTTGAAAATTATTTATTTTAAGTTGATTGTTAATGTTGTTGTCTTGATAAGAAAAAACAAAAAGACAAAATATAAAAACTTTAACAAACATGACTGTAGATTAAATGAATGTTTAAGATCTTCTTAATTGAGTACGTAACTAAAATGGTCTTTTAATGAACATCAAATATGTGGATACGTGGAATAGGATCTTTCCATTTCACTTGAAATTAAAAGAAATTATTTAATAGTCTAAATTTGTTTTACATTTAATGATTTACACTGTACCATGTTATTTAAAATTTTTAAATGACGTGACAACATATTTACCATGTACAAACATATACATCATCAGATATATATAAAAAACAAATTTGAAATTTGAAAAGGTTAGGGTCCTAATCTATATTGTAGCCCGATTTCATTTGATCTTATTTTCTTAAAGAATAATTAGTTTCTTAAGCATTTCTACTATAGTTCTAACTATGTGTTTATAAGCTCTTGGACATCATCCCCTTACAAGCCAATTTTTAAGAGTAAGTTCTATACAGGGTTTGTATTATTTGATATCAGAGCCAACCACCAAGCAGAGTATGAGATCAGACGTAACTCGTCGAGTATGATATCAAATAGATTGCTACTTTGTGGTTGAGTTACAAAGGAGGTGACCTATAGCTTAAGTTAAAATGTCTTGGTACTATGTATGAACATAGTATTAAGTAATTGAATACTGATAAATGAGTATAGTCTTCAAAAGAAAAAATGCTACTATCAGATTAATGTTAATAGAGTGAACTGTCATGAACGTCCTTACGGAGCAAGTGGTCTATTGTCTAGGATGAATTCTACTTGAGAGTTGTATCTTATTATCACCAATGTTGCAGCACGTACAACTAAAAAGCTAAAAGTTTTATCTTGGAAATCTTGATATAACTCAAACCAATGAGTTTAGACTCGTGGATATGATATCAAGAACTCCCTCCAATGATTAATTTAGGAAAAAAAAAAAGAACTCTCTCCAATGACTTCATCACACCTTGACATAATTATAAATGATAACAAAGCATAATATAACGCCATTAACCACCCAGGGGTGGGGAAAAAAAAAAATCTTAGAAGATTACAATCATTTTAATTTATTTGTTTGAATTCGAGTAGATGATTGTGAGAAACTGATTAAATAAAAATTGAGTTACTTACCCACTTATCGGGTCAAATAGGTCCCATTAATAGTCTCTTACAATTACTTACTCAAATTTTCTCAAATTCAAGCAAATAATTTGAGAACATATTGATATATGAGAATGTCATCTAAATTACACATAAAAGCTTATTCTAGACAAGGCTGCATAATCAAATTATTTGAAAAATACGTGCAATGTGCCATATAATGCATCAACTAAAAATAGATTTTTTCTTGATTTAAATTAAATTTTACAAATTTAATAATATATGTATAATATAATGAACCATTTCTCCGTCCCGTCCCGTCCTCACCTCCCGCCTCTAATAAATGTTAAATCACTATTTATCTCAAAAACTTAAATTGATAGAAAAAGATAAAATTAATCATTTAATCAATACTCATTCATCCCTTTCTTCCTTATAAGTAAATGTCAACACATAAAATATTTAATTAAAATAAAAAAGTAAAGTATAGAATTAAGATTTGAACTCAAAATCTCAGCTCTAATACCATATTAAAACTTACCTTAAAAACTTAAACCGACCTAAATTTAATCGATACTCTAACAATAAGCAATAAAATACAAACCACACCCCACACGGCTATTGAAGCTTTCGGCATCAACACCTTCCACTTGGTGGAGGCCAGGGCCTACTGCCGAGGAAGAAAGGGGGTTCAAAGTATCAAGCCACATGCTTTGTTTTTTTTGGTTTTTTTTTTTCAAGTAAACCACATGCTTTGTTGACTATAGAGCAAAGCTAGCTGTGGACACCAAAGCCTACAAGATTTCACAACATGCCCATAAACCTATGATCAAAAGAAGATGTCAAACCGCATGAATGCATGGCATGTAGCTATAGCTACTCTGTCCTGTAAAACAACTAAGAGAGCATCATGCATCCTAAACATCAATTTGCTTCGACTGTGTTAAATCTAGCAAAGTGACCTCTCTTAGCCAGATCCGAATCTCGGCAATTTTCTGTTCAAATTGATAGCAATTTGGGCAGCAAATATGAGAAACCCCTTATGGGATCTTTATCCCTCTTAACCAACCCTGCAAGGTGCTAAATACAAATGAAGATAATTTTGATACATACATTCGACTAGTAGTTCTGGATTGTCAAGTGCTTAAATATAAGCATCAGTCTCAAGACAGAGTTACGATGTTACAGTGATTAGGAACATGTCATCAAAGGAGCATAGGGGTGCAATCCATCGGAAAGGGATTGCACATCATATTATCCATATAGTAGTGGGGATGAGATGCATCCATCACAACAAATTGCATATCTTCTGAAGGCTTCCAATGGCGCTTCCTCTGATTGATGAACCAGTTATTTATCTGTTTCAGATCAAGACCTGTGGATTCTGCAAGTGCCACCTTCTGGGACTCCTGCATAACCGCGGGGAATCGCATTATAACAACAAGAACAAATCAATCTCTTGTGATATGGTTGAAGTAAATATATCCCCCAAGAGATACCAAACACAGCACAGAAGTTGCCACATAAAATCAGATTGAAATATGAACACTAGATAACTAATGGCCTAACACAACCATCTTCATTATCAAAACATCACGAATTTTTTTTTTAACATTCATTTCAAAAAGTTATTAGTGCTAAATTGCCGCTTATCCCAAAAGTATAAGCTAATTGGAAAGAGTAAATTTAATAATTTAATTAATACTTTAATAAATAGGGCTACAATGTAAGCAATTTAAAGGAAACATGCTTGTAGGAAGGAAGCAACATAAAGTTCGTGCTGCTAAAGGCACATAACTAACATAAATCAACAAGGATGTGGATTATAGATACCGATGGGTATGGCCACTTGTAGTGCCTGCTCCACCAGTCCAGCAACCGCTGTCGGGCTTCCTTTGGCAATTTCCCATTCTTTTTCTTCTTCAGAAACTCCTGCTTGAGACTGCCCAAATATCCACTGTACTTGTGCAGAAGCTGAACTTTCAGTTCCCGGTCTTCAACTTGAGGATCTATGACATTGTCAGTCGCATCAACCTCTTCCTCACCATATCCATTTCGACCTATAAGATCACCAAAGTGGAAGCCAAGAAGATAAGCAAATAACTACGCTAATCAGCAAACAAACTTTCATGGTTGATTATACAAATACCATTATCCAACAATAGAGGAATCTGAAGGCCTTAAGTTACATCTGATTCTAATAAGTACTCATATCAAATGCTAATAGGGTGAATGAAGTTATGTAACAGTTGCCACTTCAAAGTGTATATATGAAGCAAATCATAGCACCTCGTAAGATAAATTAGTGAAGCCAATCTGATTACTTTGTTGGATATAGAAATCCTTGTCACTTGAAAATACCAGAAAATTCAAAAAACAATAAAAGACACATTATTTTACATCGCCTTTAAAGCCAAACATTTGAGTAGAATATCAACTATAATTACTTAGAAACTGCTTCCAAAATTTCGAGGATATGATATGTATGGACACTACTTTAGCTATGTCCTCACAAGTATATGCTTTATAAATGACAGCAACAGGAATAATAAAGAAAGGCAAAATAGTCAGTATTAAGAAGGTGGAATTATTTTTTCTTTTTTAACATAGGACCGCATAAACACTATTACTTAAAACAAGAGAGAGCGTGCGCATGTTGGTTTCATTTGCATTTAACAGAAACATGTGGAGTCATTTATTGTTCTCAAGGAACATAATGAGTGATGAAAACTGAATAATTTGCTTGATTCTCGAGTCTCTTAGGTCTTCAATCGAGTTTCCTGCATATTTCTAATCCCATTAATTATGTTAAACGAATAGTCGAAGAATAAAGTATGTGAAAGTATTGTTTAAAAGAAAACTGAAAGTACAAATTTCACATAAGGAGTTTTAACTGGTAACATAATATGGTATCAAAAATAATTATTACTTGTTAAAAAATCAAAACCTAAATCATCAAAAATAAAAAAATAAAAACTAATTAAAGCCTATGTTGGAGCAACAAGAAGAAAGAAGGTTGATTTGTCACCATCAGCAAAGGATTTGAGATATCAGGATCAACAATTAACATTAAAGTAAAACAGTGGGAAGGGTATTGATATAATTGTAAACACCAATGTATTTAACCATTAAAGAATCCAAGAACAACATGTCCATAGACTCTTCCAACCATTAGAACTAATCAATGTGTTCGAAAGAAGAGTTATATTTTGTGACTATATACTGAATGAATACTCATCCAAAATTTTACTCAATCTTGGAGGCCTAAATTGAAAGAATAAGAAATGCAAGTCCATTTACTATCTATGTATTATTGTAGACTCTAATCAAAACAATCTAAAAATACACCAAAGGATGTCATCTGAATGAAGAAAAAGAGAACAGAAGAAAGATTCATGGAAGTAAATGAGGTTATGACAAGGACATGCATTTAAAGACATGAGTTTCTGTGCGCTGAAAGATACATATTTATGGTGCATTAATACACCTTGTCGAGTTCCACCAGTCCTAATAAGACCATTGTCCTAAGAAATTAATGTCCAAATAACTCTTTTGTTCCAAAAATTGTAAAATTCACCTTCTCTGCAAAACCAATCAATAATCTCGATGAACCTACCTTGAATTAATGAACTTTCCAAATAATTAAAAAACCCTAATTACCGAATAAAAAAACCCTAATTCTATTCCCATCACTCCTTCAGATGTTTTTAAACACATCACGATTTTTTTAAAGTCAAATAAAACCAGAAAAGGCTAGAAGGGTTGGAAGTTGGGAAATATCCAAGCCTGGACACAGACAAACCGAAGAGAATCAAATCTACAGATATCTATATTAGCCATCCAGTACCCCTCCCCTCTAGCCTCCAAACAAAAGCTTTCCAGTTGTATGCATTTTCTTTTTCCATGAAAAGCTAGACCTACTTCCATGGAAAGATGTAGGACAAAAGAGGATTTAAGAATGTCACCACCAGAATCTGAGGAAGAAAGTGTTAGGGCTTTGAGCTGGCAGTCAATCCTTGAGAAGAAAAGCATGGCCTCTTTGAAGGGCTTAGAGAGTTCTTGCTCGTACTTTGTTAGCATCTCACAGTAGGCCTCCATAAACTGATCCAGTCCAGGGTCTTCACCTATGCAACCTCCATCCATAGTAGCCTCAGAATTTGCATAGGTCTCCTCTAACCTAGCCACCACTTCAGCAGGTGCCCCAACCTA
Source organism: Alnus rubra (assembly GCA_028654335.1). NCBI lineage: Eukaryota > Viridiplantae > Streptophyta > Magnoliopsida > Fagales > Betulaceae > Alnus > Alnus rubra. The sequence goes on from JAJPGS010001146.1 coordinate 641,677, forward strand.
CCATCATTTAATTATTATTTCTCTATAAATCAGAATAACAAGGCCATGCAAATAAAACTAGAGGAAAAAAAAAAACTCACTATATATTAAAATCCTAGAGAGAGAGAGAGAGAGAGAGAGAAACCCACATGGAGAAAGGGACAGTTGAGGGTTTAAAGTAAGAACAAGTTTCTGATTATTCCTTCATGGACCACCAAAACTTCTACCACCATGAAAAAAAAAAATGGTTTCTGCAGAATTATGTGATTCTGTTGCTGGCTGTTCTGAGTGTCTGCTTAGTTTAGTTGGGTTTTTTCAATTTGTTTTGGGTTTTGTTAGGAGAGTGTTGCTGTAGTCTCTTTTGTTGTTTCAGCTGTTTATGCTGTTTGCTTGTATTTGGTTTCAGTTGTTAATGAAAGAAGCTCACTCATAAAAAACAAAAAGACAAAAAAAATACTGAGAATTCAACCTGTTCCCATGAACTGCGCCTCAGATTATATATGTGAAAGAGAGAGAGAGAGAGAGAGAGAGAGAGAGAGAGAGAGAGAGAGTGTCAGAATTTGAGTAGGAGATAAAAGTCATCACCTTTTGACAATTGACATAAGCAGCCAAGAGGCGAGGGAAGAGAGGATGAGCCATAATCTTCGCCCTCATACAATTATTGTTGGTCTCCATATCTTGCTCAAGCATCAAACCAGCTGATGCCGCCCTTTGGCTATAAGAATTGTCGCTCAAAGGTAGAGGAAGAAACTGCTTATTAATTGCTTCCACACCAGAATTCATTAAGGCCGGCATCATCATATTCATATCGTTCTCCCCAAAGCTCATCATACAACAAGTACCACCACTACTACTGCCTCCTCCTCCTTCCATATTTATCTCTTTCATTGTGTCTCTCTCCCCTAAGAGTACCCCCGGTTTTTAAGCTTAAACTTGCAGTCTTTCTGCTGAAAATCCTAAAGGGTTCTCTTTTCCTTCTTGGAAATGGGTATTTTTTCTTTTCTTTTCTTCTCTCTCTCCGTGTGAGATAATAGATATCAGACAGAGAGCAAAGGAGAGACAGAGAGAGAGAGAGTAGATCAGTAGAGTTAAGAAGCACAGGTTGCACGCGGGGTTAACGTGGGGTTTCTGCTGGTTCTACTGAGAGTGTCTGAGAACCCTTTCCTTCCCGATGAAAGGCTGCCTCTCATCACCTCCTCGTTTATTGCACTGCCACTGATCAACTTACTATTACTGGCGCATTCAAAAGAGAGAGAGAAAAGGTGCTTAATGATGGCTTATGGGAAGGATCAAATGTATAAATATAATGACACCCTATGGGATTGATGGGAAGGGAAGGGTGGTGTTGGTGATTAATGGTAATCAATCTCAACCGTCCATTTCTTTATGGAGGACAAAGAGAATTCGAAGGAGGAGAAAAAAATTGAGTCCCACCCTTTTTTTTTTTTTTGAAATTAAATAAACTTTTCTAGTCGATCTAAAAATATTTTCATTTTTTTTTTATTATTTTTCAATCCATCAAACACAAAAAAAATAGAAAAATATTTTGCCCTAATTAATTCTCTTGTCTTCCCACATCATTTCTGGTGATTGATGTTAGTCTTTCAATCTCACCCCCTCCATCCATCCATTTGATATATTCCCTTGTGATTTTGGCTTGTCCTCTCTCTCTCTCTCTCTCTCTCTCTCTCTGATGTTTCACTTTTGGGAGTGTTAACCCTTTCTAGGGCAAAACAACAAAGGGAAACCTAGCAACGCGACACCATTTTTGCTAAGCTATATCCAAGCAAACGACATCGTCTCTTTCTCATCTTCCTCAAATATATCTCCAGCTCTGAGCCATATGGGGTAATCAATAATAGTAGAAAAAAGTAGGTTTGGGGAGACGGGAGAGAAAAAAGAGAGCTGAAAAAAAGTTGGTGGGACACTCCGAATGTCTCTTCTTCTATAGTCTTCTCCAGTCTTTTTTACTCTCTGCAATTCATTGCTGTCTTCTGTTTAAGCTATAAAATCACGTCCACAATGGATTAGATGTTCAATCACAAACAGGATTATGGAGGTATTAAATAAGCAGCCAAAAGTTTATACTTAAGTTAAATTTAATTATATATATATATATATATATATATATATATATATATATATTTAAGTAAAATAGGTTTCCCTCAAACTCTTTTTCAATATGGAAAGGATTTGAAATGGGAGATAAATTAGACCGATAAAGTTTGAATTCAAGATTTTTATTATGATATCATAAAATTATTATTTATTTTAAAAGTTTAAATTAATAAAAAAGTTTAAACTCAAAACTTGTATTTCAACATCTTAAAATTTTAAGAAACAAGGTGAGGGACTATTTTGAGAATATGGTGATGCAAGGTGCGCACTTGGTGGTGAGCACAAAATTAAAAAAATGTAGCATCTTAAAGCTAGAAGTAAAAATTTTAATTTTTCTGTTAAGCCTCACAGCTATGTGTAAGATATATATAGTTTAACAGATTTTTTACACTTTTCTATCTTTTTTCTTTTTCAAAATCATTTAAGCAGCAAAAAAAAATGAGATTTTTTTTTTTAATTTTTAAACAAGAACAAAAGGAGAGGATATAGAGACTTCTTCCTTTTACTGATCGATAAAACCTAATTCAGCAGGAAAAAATATAAACCGACTTTAAAGGATTATGCAGAAGAAGAATCCAATTCCCAGCAATATCTCATAGTCATTACCTGATGGCTAATGTATATTTTATAGTTTTTTTGGGTTCTTCTAAAGTTTTCAAGTCAGTATCAAAGCACCTATGAATAATCTGATATATGAAGTAGAAGTTCAGTTAACCTGTAATAGACGTAAAGAAAGGCCTAGCTATCCCTTATAAAACAAAAAAGAAGAAAGACAGAACACCTCAGATGGTAGGCTTTTACTGGCTAGGAGCATGTCCTGCTGAGCAAGAACAGCTGCCATTCTGGAGACTGTTCGAGCAGATAGACTTCCAAAAAGTTTTTCCACGTTTATTATCCGAAAACAACAAAATTGTTGAATTGTTAGTCATTCGAACAACAAATTTTTTTTTACTGATGCCATGACTTGCTATTCTGGCCATTTGCAGATCAATTTACATATTTCATCCGTTCCATAAAATTAGTCTATATTTCTCTTTTTAAATGCACCAAAATAATTATTTATAGTCAAAAGCCAATTATATATATCTTTTGTTTTCTTGTTAATTAGTTCACTTCTAAATAAATCAATGGTAAAATTGAAAAAATAATATAAGGCAAGTATATATATTTATTATCATTTTCTGAAAATAGTTGTGCTTTTTGGAATGGGAGCATTTGTGGAAGGGAGAAGGATTTGAGTGTATTTGTTAGTGTGTTTTTAGAATTATTTTTTATTTGAAAAAGTGTTTATCTGATTTGACATAAAAAATATGAAAAAATGTTTTTGTGTTTTAAAAAGAGTATTTTATATTTTGTGTTGTTTATTAATATTTTTATTTTGATAACAAAAGACAAAAGTTCTAACACCCCTAGGGCCCAAACTATATTTTGTGTAGTTTATTAATATTGACTTATTATTGGGAAAGATTATAGTATATTTTATGTGGGTGGATATCTTTTGGCTAGATATCTTGTGATCAATAATTTTGAATTAAAATAATTAAATATGATAATTGAATGTGATATTGATGATATAAAAATAAAATTCATTACTATAATATTATTTGGTGTAACAAATGCATGTAAGAGAAATGAATAATCATATTCTTCACATTCCTTTATTATATTGGCGGACGTGAGTTGTTTTAAGTGGTTTTTTCATATAATTACTTGAAGAAGAAAAAAAGGTAATTACAACATAACACGTCAATCAATATAAAATATACATGATAAATAAGTGTGAAAAATAACATTATTAAAAATTAAAAAAGACAATTTGACGGTGAAAACAAATATCTCAACTCTTTTTATGTGTTAGCACATGCTATGCTCCAACAATCAATTAAGTTGTGAGGCCAAATCGTGTTTTATTTTATTTTGTTTTGTTTTGATTTGTTTTGTTTTTCTTTTATTTTCCTGATCGAGCAGATGCCAAGTACTCTTGTGTACCTTGGATCAAACTTGTTAAGATGAATAAGATAATGGCAAAGTTTTTACATCATTCTTTTACTCGCAAGGGTTGATATTAATTTGTTAAGATATATATTAACCGAATATTAAAATTCATCTTTCTAAGTTAGTTTAAACTTTTTGAACAATCGGTAATTTAGGGCATTAGAATAGAGACTCTGAATTCAAACCCTAAATCCACAGTATATCTAATTTCAATTAAATAGTTTAAGCGTAAAGCTTTAATTATTGAATAAGAGTTTGAGTCTACACGAAAATGAGTGTTAAAGTATTAATCAAAATAATAAATGCATTTTTTGTCCTTGTAATTTAAGGTTTTGACAAATAGTTTACTAAGTTTTAAAAAGTAATTAATCACTCCTAAGGATAAGCCAAAAAAAAAAATATATATTGGTCCTTATTGTTAGAAAAGTTGACGGTGTGGCACGTCACTAAAAAAATTAAAAAAAAAAAAAAAGTAGGGCCAAGGATGGTCGGGCTACGCCTTTGACCAAAAATAGATATACTACACCGGACCAAAAATTAGATATACTATAAAGGAGGAGGAGGAAGCGAACAAAGAGCCCCCTCCTTATCTTTTATCTCTTTTTTTTTGGGTGGGGGAGAGGGGGGGCCTGAGGGCTGAGGGCAAGCAAGCTTTTCTGGGTCCTTGCTTTAAGTCATCTCCATTAGAGTGCTGCAAAAGATCCCACATCCTCCACTAAAGGGAACAGCCAGCACATAGTGCTGCTTGTGATTTTGGAGCAATACCAGAAGAAATATATCCTTTTATGATATCATAAAACTATATTAATTATATACATATTGATCGAATGTGTAATTTAATTGTGAAAGAAGAGGAGTTGACAAAACCCATTAAATACAATTAATTAATTCCTATATTTGGGTGTTGTTGAATAGTTGATAGTAACTAAAATGTACTTAATGTCCAATTCCTTTGGCCCTCATAAAAGATTAATTTTTACCTCTGTTTAAAAGTGTGATTAGACAAACTAAATATGATTAAGATTGATGAGTTGCGGATAAAGCACATGCAACTTTTCCATGTAGTCATCATAGCCTTTAAAAAAAGTAAGATTAGACTGGTCTCGAATCAATAATTTTTAGTGGCCTGCCTATAAGATCCATAACTGGCTCCCCAAAATCTCATATGTGTTAGATGCAATGTAACTTTTTTCCATTTATTCATCATTGTTTTCTTAGTGGTCTCTCAATTGCACTCGTGTTTATCGCATACTGTGGTTGAAACTTTGACAAAATGGGATATATATAATTCCACAGACAATATATAATGGTGCGGATGAAATACAACAACATATATGGAGTACTAGGCAGATGGTAAAAGCAAAGATTAATTACAACAAAAGGAGGATAAGAAACATGGACTATTTTTTTCTGTAATCTTAAATGGAAAAAAGAAAGGGTAAGTTTTCGGCCTTCCGTACGGTGCTTTTTATGGACAAACTTCTTTCCTCTAACTTAGTCTATTAAATTGATGAGTAATGCTAGATACAACCCTCACTTCTCACTCATATTCTACTAGGCTGATGTGATAGTGTCCATCAATCTCTAGATATATATATATTTTAAGAATAATCGCTCATCCATGGACTATTTTAGGAATGTAATATGTAATATTATTCTAAATTGGTGTCCTTTTAAGGACAAATATCATGTGAAAATCATATGCTCTAAATATATATCAGTTTATTGAATACAAATCAATCTGAAATTCTGGGGTTAACCTAAAACGCTCTCTTCTCTCTCTAGGAAGAAAACTTCCTTCTTCCTTCCAGGCTGCTGCTCGTGCTTGAGGAGGAGGGTAAACCTTTCCCTCCTCCCCTCTTTTATTGCTTTATGTTGGCCTCTTATGAGGCTCTATCTGTCGTATTTGTTGACGACCTATCCCCGATCCTCATAAAACCGCAGCCTCAATCTCCCCCCCTCACCAACCGCATCATCCACCTCGTCAATTGTCTTCTCCATCGCGTCATTGGCCGGATTTGTGAAGTTTTAGAGTTTGGTTTTGGTTTTTTCAAAATCATATCTTCCTTTCTCCGCATGTTCCAGCTTGCAACGCGCCACTCCACGAATCTCTCAGTCGTCCCAGCTTCCCGGAGTCATCAACTGCTTCCCCATTCGACACCCACACGTCGGCGAGTGGATCTCACGCGCCAGACCGCTTTGCCTCGTCCTCTGCCAAAGCTGCTATTTTATGGGTTTTTTTTTTTTTTTTTTTTGCTTTTTTCTGTGTTGTTGCATGTGTTGTTGTTTATAACTTAACTCGAACCGTTTGGGCTTTAGACTTTTTGTATGTGTTGGAGATCCTATTTCCACTGTTCTTTCACTTAGTCTATTCAATTTCATTGCAAGCTAGATTAGATTTTAGTTTTTATTTTTTAGTCCATTCGATTTCTTTGGAAGCCAAATTAGATATAAGTTCAAAGGGATTCTCATAGAACATTTCCAATAGCCACCCTATTTATGTTCCCTAAATTTTAGGAAAAATTTCAAGAAAACCACAAAAAGCCATTTACAACAGCCTCTCTATATTTTTTTTTATTCCTTAGAAATACTACAATGCTACCTAATGCATTGTGTAGCACTGTAACTTTCTCATTCATTTGTTTATTCACAAAATGCATTTTCTTTCTCCCTTCAACGACGTCTCTCCCCTCTCGTTCTCAGCTCTGAAATCCTCTCTCTCTCTCCCTCCCTCCTCCCCAAATTTTTGATTTCTACCTCATCAACTTGTCTACTCAAGGACCATGGAACCGCCAACGCCAAAGTTGCTGCCATGCCAAAGTTCGACAATCTGGCGGATCGGACTAGTAATTGGTGATGGGAGTGACCTACAATTGGAGCTGGGCCTCCCTTCCAGCCTCAGGTCGACGTCGTAAACCACGTAGTCGCCGCCTAAGTGTCGGCCCTTGGGGAGCTTACTACTCGGCATCCGAATTGGCAAAGACGACATCAGATTCACGATCGCCAGCGAGGAGGGAGGGTTGGGTGTGGCCAGCGAAGGTGGCTGATTGGGATTGAGGAGGGCCATGGATCTACATCTTGCGGGAGAGGGAGACGGAGATGGAGAGAGAGAGAGAGAGAGAGAGAGAAATGAATAAAAAAAAATTAAAATTAATATTTTAATGTTATAGGGAAAGTTAAAGGGATGTGCTATTGTTGAGTTTTTTATTTAAGAAAACAAAAAGTGGTTTTATTCCCTATATTTAAGAGAAATGGTTGGGTAGCTGCTGAGAATGCTCTTACTCCCAATAATTTTATTCATCTTAGTGGGCCACAGCTTTCACATGCTATATTTTCAAGTGACTTTCACATTCCTGAGTTTCCTTCTTGGCTTTAAGGTGCTTGTAGTTTATCTTGGTTAGGTTATAGAGTTATTAGTTTGTTTCTGCTTTTCCTTGTATCTTGTTTATGTAATTTGTTTTTGCAGTATTTAAATATATATAAAACTTTATATGCTTCTAGTATGAAATGTGAGAATATGGTCTGGCTCTAGCCTAATAAATTGGGATGGCAACCAATACAATCTTTGTTATTATACAAACCCGTCTTGCATTGGTGCCCCTTATCGGTTGGGACTACGTTGTTAGTTAGTGCCCCTTATTGGTAGCAGGATGACCGATATCAATTTAATTTACCCTTACAGTGAAATCAGATAATTAAGAAGAAAAACATGGTCTTATTCATAAGTAGGTCACTAAATATCTCAAGCTCCAGGCTTGCTTGACGAGTGAGCAAATTAAATTAGCCTTCTCTTAACCCCCCCAATCCATATTCTCTTAAAAAGAAAGAAAAAAAATTCAAGTTACCCAAGATGTTTCAGAGGGCCCTATTGTTCCGGGGAGTCCACCAACGCAATGGCCCAAGGGGTTCCGAATCAGATCCCTTTGCTGACCCAAGGGGTTCCGAATCATCAACCTGTCAACTATCCAATGGCAAAAGACGAAACACAATACCGCAGATATATCAGATTCAACTCCATGTTTTCGCAATTGGATAGATCTTTACTTCAGAAACATGTATTTGATGGAAAATACTTCTGAATCAAATCATATGTATAACATGGAATAAATCAACTTTTTGTCATGGATATGAGAAAGCTAACGCAGAACGGGTTAGCACCAATGCAACCAGCTAGAATTTCTGGATGACAACTGAATTGCCTATGCCAGCCTGGTCTATAGTCTGGTCCAGATCAGCGAGTTGTTTGGGAGGGAACCCCATTGTCAGCAGCTGGTAAGTTCTAGCACCGCCTGGTCTCGAGGCATCGATAAAATCACGGATGTCTCTGATTGTATGGTGGTGGTTGAAGCGAGAAACCATTCGTGTACCATCCGCCAATCTTAACTGAATAGAAGTTGACGGCGATGACTCATCGACCACTAAACCCATTGATGGCAATGGAGCAGTGTTGAGGGAAGTGGCTGCAACGGTGGGTTCAGAGGCAGCAGGGGCAGTGGTGCTGCTGCTACCTACAGTTCTTCCCACTCCCTCAAAAGGTACGTATCGCTTCACTGGCTTCGCTGGCTCCTGCATTAAAGCAACGGGACAAAGGAACAGTAAGAGAAACACATGCAGACAGAAACAAATACAAAGGAGATCAGGGTCGAAATAGGACGCACAGGATAGTTTTCATCCCGCTTCTGGAGATCAACATGTACAGAAGTTCTCCTATCTGTGGGTTCAAGCTCCTCGGGGCACTTGGACTCCTTGATGCTCTGCATTGAGATACAACCGATCATAGGCACGCAACGTGTCAATTAAAATAAAAGTGATAACACAATGGTACAATGCGAGCGGTTCCGTCAGAAAATATTTGCAGTCTTTAACTCCAACCATAGGAGGAAGAAGTCAAACCACTTATGGAACTTAAAAAGTGATGTCTTCCTCTCTTTCTTTTTTTTTCCTGTGTTTTGTGTTAATTGGTTCATATCAATAAGATGATTACAACCAGAAAATCACACTTCTTTTTTTATCGGTAAGTTCCACGCACACCTAGTGGGACTTGAAGCCATGACTTCACCCTCCAGAGGCTTGGCAATTCGGGTTGACGGGTCAGGTTCGTGTCAACCCGATTAGATAAACAGGTCCAACACGAACCCGACTATTAGTCGGGTTGGAATCCGTAACTCGAACACGACCCGATTGTGAACTGGGTAACATGAACACGACCCGATAAACACGATTACTTAATGTTGACACGACCCGATTTTTTACAACTTAATCATCTTGATGCCACTTATGTTTTTGGGCTTTTCTTTTTTCGATAAATAAATGAAGTTTCCGGGCTTTGCCATCATATGGAAACTATTCACCCTTTAAACAAGGGCAAATAGAAGAAATTCTCATAAACCATAATAGCACAAACACAAAAATGCAGCACAAAATATGAGATAGATAACCATAAGCACCACCTTAATGGAACTTACAATAAAATATTACCTCTAAGAAGGATGCATTTTCAGGATCATCTAACCTCCGCAAAGGACCATCATCCACGGAGAACCCATTTCTCCAGAAAGTGATGGTGCGAGTGATAACTTCGGGGGGCTCAGGTGCAGATGACACCATCTCTCCAGAGAGTAATCTAGCTGTTCCAGTAAAACTTTTAGAGCTTGAAGATGGTTGAAGGTAATCAGCAGGTTCTATAGCCACCTGTTTAGCTCGACTAAAGATTGCATCCACATCATTGCTTCTGGTAGGATCTTGGACAAGCATTCCACTGCAACCAAAAGAAGAACAGATTAATAGTAGCAATAGCTTGTATACAGCATATAACAACAATACTTAGATTCATTGACAAAGATAGCTCATGATCTTGTTACAAAAATGCTTTGAAATGCAACCAACAAATTTAATAAGAATATTTCTGGTCAAAGAAAAAAGAGGATATCACAACAACTTGGTGACAACAATACCATACTCAAGTGTGCATATAATAAAATAAGGCAAACAATTTATAAACGACATTGAGCGACCTTCAATTGGGCCCAGCTGAGCCTTACTTTTCCATTATGGTCTTGTGGCTACAGAATTGCTACAGAAGCCTGCCAAAGGACCCCATTTTCCTAATAGAGAGAAGTGAGGAAAAACTTCATTGTTCAATACAAGATGACAGTGATTGTTTACAACATGTACCACCAAGTGGAAGCAAAAGTGGATTGCCATAAGAAGCTTTTGCTCTTTATGGCTTAAAAAAAAATTTGGGTCTTAACTCCATCATCAAGGTTCCCTTCTCATAGCCTGACGAAGGTTCTTTAAGACAACCTTCAGCTCATACTTCAGTAGATGCTTATGCACTCCCAACTCAGAGCTGCTCACTTATTCTTCAGGTTCATGGTTAGTTCTTTTCTCACAAAATCCCTTCAAAATAGTGCTCACTCACTTCTGATTCATGGTTGCTCATTTAATCTTCCGATTTCTTGCTTTCTCTTCAAATTTCACAAATTTTAGAGATAAAACTCTATGGGACAAGGGAAAAAGAAAAAAGAAAAAAAAAAGACATTTTTCTCACACTCCGAACACGCACCAAAACATTGGAAAATAACATGAATTTAAAAATTTTATCTTATTTTATTTTCTCTATGGATGAACCAAACATTACGAAATTGCCAAACAATTCAAACAGTGCCTACCCATCACCAATTCTAAACTAGCTTCCTCAACGCATTCATTCCACCTTTGATATGCAAAAGATACTTCCCTTGAAAGCTATGAGATTAAACTCAGTAAACGCCAACAACTAAAAACACAAACACAACCATATGATTAATACACAAATCTTCACGTTCAACCAATTCTATTCACTTAGCTGAACATATCGGGAACATTCTCATCCATTCAATCACAATGGCGTCTATTTTGTCAAGTCAACATCCTTGCCAATTTTGAATCTGCTCAATCTTAATGCTACTGGTGTTGCATTTCCAATCAGGCAACAAAAATAATTTTTCTTTGCAAGTCTCCTAGGTTTTCTAAGTAGCCAAACACAGAAACCCTAAAATAAATAAATAAATAAATATTGAATAAAAAAGGGCTACCTTTTCTCGCAACCAGTGTAGTACTCCTGAGGCTCATCGGACTCGTACCCTAAAATAAATAAATAAATATAGATTAAAAAAGAGCTACCTCTTCTCGCCACCGGTGTAGTACTCCTGAGGCTCATCGGACTCGTCGCTATCGGACTCGTCCCGACCCGGCCGTTTCAGATCGGAGAGCGTACGGACGTTGCCACGTGTACTACGTCTCCCGCGCGACGGCCCGTCGTTCTTCCTCTTCTTCTTCTTCTCCTTCTTTTCCCGCCGCGACCGGAGCTCGTACGCAGCCCGGGACGGAGACGGAGACCGGGACCTAGACGGCGTGGGGCAGTATTCCGGCGACTCCGGATCCAACGGCAGCGAGGGCGTGACAACGGCGTCAGAATCATCGTTAGCATTTTCGTTGTTATCGTTATCCTTGTTGTTGTTGGTGGTGGTGGTGGTGGCGACGACGTCGTCTAGGATGGTCGAAACGGCGGCGTCGAGGTCGAATTTGTGGATCTCTAAGAAGAAGATGGCTTCCTCTCTGGTGGCGGAGGTGATCTCGCGGAAGGCCGTGATTGTGGCTTCTCTGCCGTCATCGTCGTTGTGGTGGTTGTCGTCGTTGGGATTGGGTTCTTGGCCTTCGCTTTCCATTCTTTGAGAGTGTGAAGTTCGATTTCTGAGCTTCTGATCGAATTGCTTGGAGTTCGAGAAGGGGGCTGAGTTTGTACTTTGTAGTTTGTAACCTCTTAGCAGTTATATAGCACTACGCTTGTTCTAGACGGTGTCGTTTCTGCTAGGGAACGGACCGAACGGTGCCGTCTTGTTTGGTTTTTAAAGTAAGGCTTAAATAGTGAACAGTGGTTTAACTCTTTATTTTTTACCCCGTTATTCCATTCATATCCCGAATGATATCTTAATTTTGGCTAAAGATAGAGATGGTACATTCGTCCAAATTTTCGTCAAAAAACTAAGGCACCATTTGCGATACGAAATAAACCACAAAGGGTAAAAACGTATTTAACCCTTAAAGTAAAGATAAATGCAAAATCTGTTCATTCACAAATACGATAAAATGTTGATGAAGAAGAGGCAGAGAGATTGAGGTTTACAAGAACAAGCCAAGCGTCGGTCATAGCCTTGAGCCCCTTCGATTTTCTTACAAACAAATAAACACAGAAAAATAATTAACAACACAGCCTTTCCAAAAATCTGGCATTTGTTAAATCACCACCTATTCTAAAAGGATAAGTTTATAGGAAGAGATAAATTTGATCACTTAATCAATATTTTAACACTGCCTCTCACGTGTAGGCTCAGACTTCATTTTAATAGGTGAGGCCCAACATGTTGAATATTTAATTGAAATGAGAGATAAATAACGGAGTCAAGGTTCGAATTCATGACTTTTAACTCTGATACCATGTTAAATCACCGTTAATCACTTATCCTAAAAATCTAAGCTTAAACCCATACCAAGAAACACCTCATCTCAATGCCATAAATGGAAAATAACTTCTTTAATCATTGCATAAGAATCCAACTTACATCTTTATATTAAGAAGAGTAGTTCTTTAATTGATAACGTAAAACAGAGCATGATAATCATAAAACAGAGCACTACATCCTTTGGTAACATACTCATGCGTAAATGGATAATAAGCATCATTGAATTGGTTCCTTGAAACTTGTCGATAATCAAGGAAGATGGTTGAGGTAGCTAATACAGTAAAATTTATAAATCACATGCTAGAACCAAATCTAAATAACCCATTAACCTGTTTTGAATTTTAAATTTAAATACACTTTGAATAATCCATGTTACTTTCATTCTCCAGCAGCAATAGATTCATCAAAAGCCTAAAAGAACAACAATAAAGAACCTGACATCAAGTGTGTTGGAGGGTTTGAGGTTATTTTCTAGATCGTTTAAGAGGGAGGTTTCAGGTTTGAGGTTATATGGCCGTGTAAGCCTACGTCTCTCTGCTTCTTCTTTGTCAACATTTTCTACTATCTTTTCATTGGCCGCCATTTTGTTGGCATTGTGTTAACAGACGTTAGCGGGAAGTGTGTAAAGTTATCTCACAACGACGTCGGTTGTCATTCTTCAATCTTAGCCGTTCAAATCTTTTACAGCAGATATCGGCTTACTTTAATTAAAGCATAGAAGCCGGATCCGTTACGTATTTGCAATTAGTTTTATCGGGTATAAATATTTGTTGAAAGCATCAAATACACATTAGTTTTTGCACTCAACTTATGTCTAACTTTCTTACGAAAAAGTATTACATCATTATCAATCATATTGTGACATGTGTCATTCATAATAAAAAATTTCAAATTTTTTTTTTTTAAAAAAAAAAACTTAAAAAAATTTGTCGAGCCCACCCCAATGGCGATTGGAGGTGATTCAACCATCCTCTAATATCCTCAAAAAGGATGCCATCTTGTTTGGTTTTTGAACACGGTGCCTTCTTCTTCGTTTCTGAGAAATAATCCCCAAAAGAGTTACACAACCAAATAAACAATACAAGAATAAGAGCACCAAATACAACATCAACGCCCAATGGCAAGAAAACAGAACCCAAAGGCCATAGCTGTGAACTAGAGATAAAGAATCTTTACCCACAAAACTAAGAAAAACCTAACGTAAATCAGCTACTAAACGGTAGATTGTGAAACAGAGACAAGAATATACATAAAACAGATAGGAACACCCAATCCAAGCCCTTTTAGCAATAGGAAAATGGTTGAAGATTTACCTAAAAGGAAGCGAAGGGGATGGCGAAGGTATATAATATCTACCATAGAACATGCTATTCTTTCTTCTTCTTCTTCCTTCTTTCTTTCTTTCTTTCTTTCTTTCTTCTTCTTCTTTTTTATTTTTTTTATTTTTTTCGATGATCAGTATTAAGGAAAAGGCTAAGAGAAGGGGATGGCGAAGAGTAATTTTTTTTTTTTTATCTTGAAGTACAGGATTTAACAGGGTTCATATAAATGGGAATGCTTATGAAATTAAGGTATGAAATTTAGGTGTAAGCAACTCATTTTGCAATCAAATGTGCTTGGGAGTTAGCACTACGTCTGACTTTAACAGCTTACTAGCTTTTGAAGTGAGGGAGTAGTGATGAATGTTTGAAATAATTACACCAATATGCCTTAATGACTATGACAATAGATTGAAAATCACCTTCTATGATGAGGGGAAGGTCTCCATTAGATTCTTACATGCATTTTAAAAATATACGTGAGAATTATGAGATCTAATGACAAATATTAATATAATAGAATGAGTTAGCGAAATTTTCCTCAACCCAGTTCGAAAGAGAACTTTGTATTTTAAAATATCTTAACTTTGTTTTAATTTATTGCATCTTATGCCGGTAATAGAGAAAAAAACTCTCAGAACACATATCTCCCTCTTCCTCTCCTTTTTTCCTTTCTACTCTCCGCTCTACCATCTCCCTCCAATTTTGGTTTAATTTTCTTTTGTTCGTATGTGTTCTCCGACTAGATCAACAATTTTGGCCTCTCCGCTATGCATCAATCTATCTACCTCCATGTTGTGCCGTTTATATCATCCATGACCACTGCTGTTATTTGTTGGTTGTTTTTGCTTTGAATAAGAGTTTTCTTCTTCATAAATCTGACTTCATGGACGATTTATGATATGAAAGTTAGTTAGGTATGAAGGGTTATCTCTCACGGTCTGAGTAGTTCGGTATGAGAGATTATCTCTCACGGCCGGTTTAAATAAATTTTTTTAGGATATTTGGCTACCTTTGTCTTAGATATAGTCTGCTCGGAGCATATTTGCTTTTTAACTATTTATGTACATGGGTTAGCGTAAAATGAATATCATAAATAACACTTTATTATAAGAATTTTGTTTGTATCTATGCCTTTGTAACCTCATAGCATGTGATTACGATTTTGCAGAGCTTTATGCTTTGTGACATAAGAGCTTCATGCTCGTGATTTTTGATCTATGAAATACTCAGATCTTTCGTTTAAAAAAAAGAAAAAGTTTATTGCATCTTATTTAATGATAAAATATGGACTATTCAATTTTAAAATGATGATTAGGATTTTTTTTTAAAAAATTATGTTGGAAATATTTTATAAAATTTAGAATATGTGATTTAGGAAAAGAAAGAGTTATTATTTGGATAGTTCTTTTTGTGTTTGAGTTTTTGTGAGTTATTATTTAGTTTCATGAATGTTAAGATTAATATTGCCTTAAATTATTAGATAGAAAGTTATATTAAGATTTTATGGTCAATATTACGAGAAAGTCGTTTTTTATCAGCTTTAATCTCACCAATCTAATCAATCTACTATGGGTCAACTCAAAACTTTTTTTTTTTGCTAACTAAAACCTTTAAAATAACTCATCATAATTTTATTTTCTATTTTTTCCAAGCTTTCCTTTCACCATTAGAGTAATGTTAGAAACTATACTTTTATCTCACCAGTATTAATATGGCAATACCAATCAGTCCTCGTTAAAAAAAAAAAAAAAATTAAGAATTGGTTGACATTACTACATCAACAATATGAAATAGCAATGAGATATAAATATTAGCTTCTAGCATTACTTTCACGGTTATACAATGACCTTTGGGCAAATGATGTCATCCCTTGTTTATGAAATGAGGTCTAAGAGTCTCAAGAAAATAGCATGCGTGAGTAAGACTATCAAAGTGGGCAAATGATACCACCCCTTTGTTTATGAAATGAGGTCTAAGAATCTCATCCTCAAACCATGAGAAAATGGTATGCGTGAGAAGGACTACCAAAGATTCAAAGCATTGCTTGTAATAACACTCTTAAGAATATCATTGAAAAAGGTTTTCTTCTTAATTGGGTTAGAATAAATTCTTCCAATCAAGTTTCTTAAATTGACATGCTCAATTAATCCTATTAAAAATGCATGTGAGAATAACATGTTTTAAGAAAAGATGTTAATTTAATTTGGATGAATTTTCTCTAACTTAGTTTGAAGGAAAACTTTGCCCAATACCTATATATTTTTCCTTTTAACAACGCTTTTAAAATCGTTATAGAATCAAAATATGGTATAAATCATTTTCCAAACGATTCAAAAATACATTTAAAACCACTAAAATAGTGTTCCCCTCAATATCGCTGCCTTGCCTTTAAATGTCATGTCTCTATAACACCTCTTCTCAGCAGGAAAGCCAAAATTTCATCTCCACTAGAAAACAATAAATAGGTCTCCAAGATGGAAAGAACATGAAGCAAGGAGAGAGTTCGACGTACATCTTGAAATCTCAAGGGCTTAGAGCCTTGAAGGCTGAAAGTACATCATCCCGTTTATGTATGTATCCTGTGTGTGAATGAACCCAGGGCCAGTGATAGTTGGATTTTGACGAACTTCAAGTCCTGGTGAAGATTAGTTCCCTTGCATACCTTTCACCTGTAAACCAGTCTCAAAATTCAGATCAAGGAAAATACAAAAAACAGCACAAGTAAGAACCAGGAACATATTTATTAGTCTAACAACAAAGAGAAACTTGAGCATATACACATACAAACAAACAAAAAAAGAAAGAAAGAAAGAAAGCATAGAATATACAAGCTCGAAGATGGTCTCTGAAGTGTGTGTGTGTGTGTGAGCATGCGAGCGTATATGCTGACATGAGTGCTGTGTTCAAATAAGTCAAAAACAGGAGCAGCATGACGTCGAAGATCAAGTGATAACTTGATGCAAACCGATTTGAAAACTGGTTTGCAAGGGGAGGGTACTCAAAAACTTATATACACATGGTTAAGATATTAAGGGACACTTAAGATCGTAACATAATCCAAATAGCATATGGCCTCTCATTTTCACTCCCACCGGTTACATTTAACATGTGCATGCCCAGGGGAGAGGGCTTGCGGTGGTGCTGGTGTGGTGATAAACCATGGGGTCCAAGGCTAATTGAGCAGAGAGAGACAGCATCACAACCACCATATACAAATCATCGTTACCACAGCTGATATTTTGTCATTTTTCACCATAAGAGACCTTAAAATATTACCAGGAAGTTCAGGTATTGCGACTGGTGACATCTCCAATGTTTGAAAGGCGAGGGACTACCACAGGTCCACCACGAACCTTTTCAAGAGCAAAGCTAATCCTCAGTGGTCGACCTAACAATGCCTACAACCAAAACCACCCAAATCAGCAGCAGCTGTTAGTTATCACAAAGAGGATAGTTTGGAAGATTGCACTTGAAGTCTATGATGATTATAAACAACAACTCACCTTTCCATCCATGGCATCTTTTGCACTTCTGGCATCATCTTCTTTTGAAAAATTAACAAATCCAAAGCCTCTAGACCTACCGCTGTCTTTATCGTACAATATATTCACTAAAAAACTCAAAAAGTTGCATGATTTAGGAACTCTAATAGATGTGGAATTAAAAATACAAGATACTTGAATAGAAATCTAAAGGTAACTGTAATAGATTAAATGGAAGAACTCAACACATTTGTCTAGTACATTAAAAGGAAAGACTTCTTATATCATGAGCATATACAATGACGGTATCACACATATAAGTACACATTGGGTTACCATAGAAAGATCTTGACTGGAGTATCTATCGTACACAATCGGAGTACTTCAAGGAGTGTTTCCGGCATATTACTATATAAGCAAATTTCCAATTTTCTCAAAGACTAAATTCACCGTATCAAGAGTCCATTGATGCTCCTTTCACATATCAAGAAAGCACTCGAAAAAGGCAAGCGAATGCTAGAGAACTATAATAAATCGAGTTCCTATACATAATGTACTTGATTGTTACATCTTAAAAGTTCAGAACAAAAATTTGATAAGGAAATAATGAAAAACTAAATCATTCAGGCCTTTCATCAAACAAACTACGAACAATTATGAGAAACTGGAGTCCCACGTTAGCTGGCAATGCTTTTAATATAATACCTTCAGTGACCTCCCCAAAGGAAGAGAAAGCGTCTTTCAGAGACCTCTCGTCCACCGACCATGACAAGCCTGCAACACCCAGAAGCCATGTTCATCATATAAGCTACCAAAAGCACTAGGACATGTACTTGTGTGTGTTAATGTGTGGGAGAGCAAGAGAGAGCGAGATAGAGAGATCAACCTCCAACAAAGAGCTTATTGTTCCAGGGAGGAGAGGAGGATGAGGGTGGCGAGCAGTAGTATCGCAGTCTTGAAGCTGGGTTGTTGACATTTGTTAGTATTCTTCGAGCAAGGAACACCGTAGTGTTTTTCATTGTTGACTGTGTTCTTCTTTCTTTGTTCTCTTTTTAACGAAGGTTTTTGTTGGGATATGGGCCGGAAAGCCCACACGACCCATTTATCAAGCCCAATATTGACCCGTTAACGCAAGGGATTCTTACATGCGTAACATGGAATCAATTCTCAAATCATTGTCCTAGCTACTATAAGGATATTTTTTTTAAAAATAAAATAAAAATTGTTATGAAAAAGTATTTTAATATAATATAAAATAAGAGTTTTTATTTATTTATTTTAGAGTTTGCATTTGAAATATATTTTGTGTTTGAATTATTTATTAATAGTTTTGAAAAAAATGTATTTTTTATTTTGAAAATAGAAAAGTTGCCGAACAAAACCCAAAGCATGGTAGGGTTAGGGTAGGGGAGTTTCTCAAAAAAAAAAAAAAGTAATTATCATTTTGAGTATAAAAATTTGTTTATTTTTATCTCAATATTATTATTTGAATGGTTAATGTTAATTTAACTTCTTGTATGTCATTAAGTTATATGCAGTGATAACAAAAATTTTCTGTTCAACTATAAATAATACTTAATTTTTTTTAAAAAAATGTAAACAATCAAACATCTAGAAGGTTCCAATCCAATTGAACCTTCATGTATGGTCACATGCATGACTCACATAGGACATGGGGTAATGAGATCACTTACTATGGTCTCTTCATAATTTCTCTAAATTTAATTTTATAAAAATTATTTTTATTGATTTAGCTAGTCACTTTTTAAAACGCTTAAAAAACAAATTATTTATATGTTTATCTACTTTAAATAAATACTATTTTTTATCACAAAAATAACTATCATGAATACATTTGTGGTGCCAAGAAGGAAAATGTTGGCACAGTTTGCAACAAGTAGTATTAAAAAAATTATAACATTGTCTTTTTAGCTCTTTAAATTAAAGAGAGAATTTGACAAATGTAAAAAGTTTGTTGTATGGGCGTTTTTGTAGTTTTTGTTAAAAATGTAGAGAAAAGTAAAATATGAGGTGTACATTGTGAATTCAATGATAGATTTTGATAAAACCTTATATGTAGCTATTGGGGATGAGATATTATGTGATTAAAGGAAGAGTAATTCTTCACATGATTTATTTTACATTGATTGACGTTATGTGTTTTAATTGATATTTTTTTTTTTAAAGGGCTGATATAGGAAATCATTTAAAATACATCACGTCAGCCAATGTAAAATTAATGTGATAAATAGGTGTGAAGAGTAAAATTATTTTTGTAGGAATGGTAACATGGTGAATAGCAACAACATCAATGTAATTTTATAATGAACCAAATGGAAAATGCTTTGGATATTTTAACTTTTATTATAATTCCTTTACAAATACACTGGTCAGTTTATATTTTATTGAAATAAGCTTCACATGGCAGTTCATATTTTAGTGTTTAAAATAGTAAATGTCACGTGAATTATTACGTCAATTTATAAATGTGGTATGTGCCACACAGAATGCTATGCAATAGTTCACATTTTAATAACTAACATGATAATTATCACGTGAACAATCACATTAATTTGTAAGTGACTTATAGTAAAAGTTGTTGCAATCACCATTGTTAACCAATTGTGATTGAATTTGTGAATGGTAACAATTACCTTTAAAGTGGTAAAGCATTCTGATTGCCTGAACTAATAAAATAGCAAAGGTACTTGTAATGCTGGTTGTCTATAATTGGCTCTTGGTAGTTCAGAGGTTCTCAAGATGCTGCTACTTTGATCACGGTAGAGGGTCATGGAAGTTCAATATCATTCAAGGGGGAACAAAGTTTAATTAACTAACCCACATGTAGGAAAACTTTAGGGTAAATTATATTTTGCCCTCCCCCAAAACTACCACCTTATTTGTACTCACACTTCTAAATTTTAACTCTATGCAATTCACTCTTATGAACTACCATTTTGTTCCAAGTTCGCCCCGGATAAGATTAAATGTGGATGGAAAACACATCACATGGATGAGACAAGTTGCACTAAATGAGGTGGTAATTTGAGAGGACAAAGTATAATTTTACCTTATCATATACGTATTACGTGTGACGGATTCTATTAACTTTAACGGCCTAATCTAACTCGGAATGCAACCCAAAACAAAATGATAGTTCGTTAGGGCGAGTTGCAGTGAGTCAAAATTTAGAAGTACAAGTGTAAATATGGTAGTAGTTTGATGAGACAAAGTGTAATTTACCCAAAACTTTATCTTCAAGGGATGGAGGCGAAATATGAACATGTTATTCCACTAAAAGAACATGATGGACCTTGCCCCCACACTAGACTTGCTGTATTTGTAACCGCATTATCTCCACATTTGAGGAATTTGTGGGGTTGCTTGGGACATAAGGTCTTGAATCAGTTTGTTAAATCGTCACTTATTTTAAAAGTTTAAACGAAAAAAAAATATAAAAAATATAATCATTTAATTAATATTTTAACGTGTAATACTTTGTAAAGTCGAATATTTGACCAGAACCCATGGATGCTCCTAAGCTTGCACTCCTAGCTCCAGCAGCAGAGTGTAATTGATATCATTTGCTGTTGGGCCTACAAATTGAATGGGACCTGAACAAAAGGAGGAAGCAAAAGTCAAGATATCAGTGTAACGA
Source organism: Alnus rubra (assembly GCA_028654335.1). NCBI lineage: Eukaryota > Viridiplantae > Streptophyta > Magnoliopsida > Fagales > Betulaceae > Alnus > Alnus rubra. The sequence continues at coordinate 662,735 of JAJPGS010001146.1, forward strand.
CACGTGTATGGGGCGTTTGGATGAGAATTCTAAAAGATTACCTCGTTTAGTTGCACTTAAATGGAGGGAATTCAAATTCCCAAAGGAATGTAGATTCCAAGCTGTGAGAAAGGTTTTTTTTTTTGTCTTTGAAAATGTTTTCGTTCTTTTAAAAGACAAGAATGCTTAGGCCTCACACGTTTCTATTAATAAGGAGGTGCCAACACGTTTCTATTAAGAGAGAAACATAAGGATATTTTGGGAAGAATAAAGAATTTCTACAGAAAGCCTAGGAGTAAACCAAATATGAGAATCTTATATTCCCGAAAATTCTAAAGCTATCTAATTCCTAATCAAACGTGGAAATAGTCACATTCATGGGAATTTAGACTTTTAGGCATCGCATTCTTGGGAATGTGAATACCAAGAGAATGTTAGATTCCGCAGACCAAACTCGACGTCAATGGCATTAAGATGTTTATTCTTGAGCAATTAATAATTTTGCAGTTATCATACAGAAAAATGATCATTGCACAACAATGTTGTGCACCAATCACTCCTCAATCATATAAGTGGTCTACTGGTTGTGACGGTGTTGATATCACTTCCTTTATAGACTTCATTGATTGTTAATTTGAATCTGAACTTGTAATTATTCAGAGGGGTTATATGTATGCTACTTATACCTGGATTAACATATCGATTGTTGAGGGCCCAGTCATCCCGCAAGGATGCAAGTTTCTTGAAAGGTGAACCTGGTATTTCATAAATGACAAGAAAGACCCTAAGATTTTTTTATTTTTTTATTTTTTATAAAAAAAAAAAAAGAAAAAGAAAAAGAAAAAAAAGAGGAAAATGAAGGAAAGTTCTAGGCACTGCATGCAGCAGTACTCAATGCCACTCCCATGATCATTTGGTGAAGGCCACAACAGATTTAAGGAGAAAAAAGTAGTTACCTTCAAGTTCCACCATTGCCTTCTTAATCACAGGCTTGAACTTCCCTGCAAAAGATTAAAGCTTTCAAAAACTTAACATGGAGATCATGAGTTGGGTACACAATGAGGGATATATTTGAGCACAGAAATGACCAGGTAATTAGACTGAGCCTTTAGTGTGTGAAATGCGAGTACAGGATGATCGGGGCAACTTTTAAATCTTAGGTAAGTGGGTTACAATTGCACTGACATAAAAAAAAACGCTAGTCACATCTGTGCTATCACCTCAAAATGATTAGTCAATTTGGAGTTTCCTTAAAAATTTTAGGTGAAATTAAACTTTATAAGGAATTTGTAGGGAAACTCCAAATTGACTAGCCATTTTGAAGTACGTGATAGCGCAGATGTGGTTAGTGTTTTTCCCTACGTCATTACAACAATGCCTTTACTAATGAAATTGTCAGGAAGCATATTGATTTCATCACGTGTGATTGTTGGTGGTTTCAAGCAGAGCAACATGGGTGACAATTCAAATTCCCGTGTCGGTTTTGGATCTTGTCAAAGCATGTGTATAAGAATATATAGGTTAACCCTAACCTGACCCGTTTAATTAAACGGGTTAGACTCCTCAACCCTAATCCGCTAATTTCGTGTTGGATTTGTATCGAATTCGCAGGCCGTGTAAAAAATTGCCAACTTGACAAAAGTTACCAGGAAAATAGTAGAGGCAAATAACATAAAAGGTTCTATTGGCTTAGTTAGGGATGAATTAATTAATGATGAACAAGACCAATTGTAGCATACCATGTCTTCGCTCGACATCCATTAAGGAAGTCAATGCTGTTCCACCAACTGTCCATTCCTCAACTGGGGCAGCCAAATTTCCTACCTGGATTTGCAGTTGATATTCTAAATCAGTAAAAGACATGGGATTATGATGCTCAGCAGACTGTTGAATAGAAAATAAGACAAACTTGAACAGACCAAGAAAAAAGACAATAGAAAGATTTAAAAGAAAAAAGAAACATGCAATAACAGTGTACATATGAAAGAAAAACTTGAAAACACAAACCGAAGAAATCAATCCAGTTTTTCCAGAGTGAAGGAGGGCTCCAGCTGCATAACCCAGAGCATAGCAGTAGTTTGCATCAAAATTTGTAGGCAAACCACATCTGCCCTCATAACTAAAAAGTGAAATTCAAGTCATTGTTAGATGCCATTTGTGTTAAACATAAACAGTATTAACCATCAGATCCAAAGAACAAGATGAACATTATGCCAGTACCCAAAGAAGTGTGATTGTCCTTTGAACAGCCCATTATATTGACCCTCATGCTTCCTTTTGTCCAATTCAGTTTCCACCATTTGAATGAGCATTTTCTCTGTTTCTATCTTGGCAACCTAGAGGTATGAAATCAAAAGTGTTAAAATTCAAGACAACAATCCAACAATTCAAGACAAAAGAACAATTACCTGCACATTCCCATGTGGATCTCTTTCAAGCAGTAGTTGTTCTTGAATTGCTTGTGGGAACAGCTCAAAAAGCGCCTGAGATTGGCTTTGGAGTTTCTTTTTCCAAATTCCAGTTTCATCAACAGCACCATGGGCTAAGATTTCATTAAGCTCTGAAATAAGGTGTTGTACCTGCAGGTTACACAGTAAAGAAAGCAAGAACTCTGAGATTGTCTCACCATATGATAGAGATTTTAAACCAAATCGCTTATTAAAAACCCAATTGCTTGCATTTTTAAGAACACACGATTTTAAAGGTTAAACTGCGATTTTACCAAACGCTTGACTACGTTTTCAAAAATATCACACGTTTTAAAGTCGTTATTTTAAAATCGCATGTTTTGAAATCGCAAATCCTAACATACCCTAAAACTCAAATTTTCTCAAGACACAAGAAAGTCAATGATGAAGGAAGGAGAACAGGGAGAAAGGACATGGAGAAAGTTCCATGCTTTCTTCGAGATAGTACCTCGGGAATGAAATCGATTAGACCTTCAGGTATAAGTATGACACCATAATTATAACCAAGTTTAGAGCGTTTGCAGATTATATCTGTAATATGGTCTGTAACACTCTTGAGTGTTTGCTTCTTGGCAGCAACCTGTGGCAAAATATAACCTTGTCAAGCATTTGGGATAGGTAAAAAATGATCATTAACATCACAATGTTTAACATTTACTGGAACCACAGCCTTGGCTCAGATTTAAATGTTCTGTTAAACACTCTGCAAGGAGTATACAGCAGAGAAAAAGATATAGAATTAAGTTGGAGAAAGATTATCAAAGGCACCTCTTCCCCAATAATTGCAATGTTTGGGTGAGTCTCTAAAGCGCATTCCAATGTTATATGAGAAGCTGCACGACCCATAAGCCTTACAACTGCAGAAAAAAAAAAAAGCAATAAGGAGAACAACCAAAAGAAGATCTATGTAAAACCAATAAAAATTAATTTTTGTATTGTTTTGCCACCACTGATTTTTTTGTTGTTGCTTTTTATTTTATTTTATTTATTTTATGTTGGGTTTAATAAATTTGAGTTGGGTTGAAAAAATTTGAGTTGGGTGTAAAAGACAACCAAACATAAACTCAAAAAATAATAAAAAATAGTTAAAAATAAAACAACACCCAATCAGTAAGCAAATACAACCTAGTGCAAGAGTTTTATGTATCATAATTGAGGATTAAATGCATGACAAGAAGGTTGGATGCACAAAATTAGACAGATCAGTGGTGCATTGAAATGGAGAAAACATCACAGAGAGTCATTCCATTCAAGAACTTGTGGATGAATCAATTTAATGTTGTATAGGAAGTATTGCTTTTTTTGTTTTTTTATTTTTTTTTTCCTGAGGCTATTACTATCCTCCATCTGTAACATAAGATGCTTAAGTATGCAAAACCAGAGCACTTACAATGGTAGTATTTTCCAGTTGAACGGGCATCTGTCATCACATTTCCTATCAGTTCTGAATATATCTGCATGTTTAAAGATATCAATGTAAAATCTTTCCATGCTGCATAATTAATGAAAAGCAAGCAAAATCCATGAGAAAAAGGCATCTCCTTAAACAATCAAAACATACACAATTCTGGAATTAGAAAAGTCAGAAAGAAAGAGAAGTAATAAAGTGAGCATATTGATTACCTTGCATGCTGTGTCAAATCCAAAACTTGTGGGAACCTCTTTGCATTTCAAGTCACCATCAATGGTTTTTGGACACCCAATAACCCTTGTCTTCATATTTTTACCCCTTAAAAATTGAAGTGAAGAAAGAATAAGTAAACAAAACTGCAAACAAACTATAAAAGTGGTCAGCTCTAAAATCATATTAAAGAGACCATAGCAGAACATTCCAAACCTGAAGTTTTCAGCAAGGAGACAAGCATTTGTATTTGAATCATCCCCACCAATGACTACAATGCCATCCAAATCAAGCTTTTTTGCTGTTTCTTCAGCTTGCTTGAACTGAAAGAGAGTATGACCATGCGAATTACTCAGTTACTATTTCTGAAAAATCTAATCTAGAAGAAAAATCAATGCAAGTGCCATTTTTTTGGCGACAAACCATAATTGAGGGAAATGAAAAATGCATACAAAATCGAGAAATTAATATAACCTGTTCTGGAGTTTCAATCTTGTCTCTGCCACTACAGATCATATCAAAGCCACCCTGTCAAACAAAATCCAAACTACGTTAGATATGGTACAAAATTGAGAAAGAAAATGACATGCTGCAAATCAGGTTTCTAAGTTGTAACGAAATCATTTATCTATTTAGAGCATTCACATCCGGCTCAACAAATTTACTTTCATTTTAGCTAAAAAATCGTCTTTCTCTATTTTAGCTACCTATTTTTTTAAAGCTCTCTACTTTCACTATTCATTTTCAAGGATTTTTTTTTATTCTTTCTTTAAGAGGACAGAATCTTAGAGATTTTTTTAATTTTTTTTTCCACATTTAATGAGTGAACAGTTCTCAACCAAATGTTTCAACAATTTGTTGAGCCGAATGTAATTCAATTTTGGTCCCATTTTAGCGTCTTGGCTAGTTTTTGGGTTATTTTGGCTAGCCGGACGAGAATGGTCGTTTGATCTAAATAGCCTAACAACATCTTAGCGAAAAGAACCGAAGCTAAATAAATAGACTTGACTACTTAATATAATTGATTGCCACCAATGTAATAAAAAATTGATCATTACACCAAAGACATAAACATCAAGCATAACGTGTTTAACAACCTAGGAAAACCGTTAATCACATTTACACTATCAGTCCAAAAGGACTAGTCAAATTATAATTAGAACGTTTTAGAATCACTTATAAGGACAAACGTAGACTTAACACTCATGATTAACTTTATGGAACGATCACTGAAAGGCCAATTAAGGCCTCTACCTGATTTCTATAAGGATAGATAAACTCTGTCGACAACTCAACATAGTTGCCCTTCATGATCCCTGCAGGACCCCCTCTAAATCCATACACTGTGCTTCCCTTGGTCCGCCCCTGTAAGTAATCTGAGACAAAAACAAACGAAAAGAATCTCAAAAAACCCTTAAACCAATTCCAACCTATATATATAATATAAAAGAAGACACCCACCAAAAATTCCAGAAATCACATTGTGTCCACCAGGAGCCTGTCCTCCGGAAAGAACAACACCAATCTTCAAACTTGCATCTTTTGCTCCTGCCCCGGAATCACCTGCCTTTAGGATAACTGAAGGCTGTCCAAATAGGTTCGGAAACAACTTTGCAATTCCATCTGCTTTCACATCATAATGTAAAAACCACATATATAGCTAGCTAGTCTATATATATCACTTGAGCAATTCACATTACCAACAAATCAAAAGAGTGTTGATCATAAAATCACATTATTCAACTACATACGAAAAAAATCAGTCAGTTAATAAAGCATGATATATATATAATACAACAGTACTTATAAATTGTTAGCCATTCGCTCCGGTTGACATAGGCACACTTCCGAACTATGTAAATTTTCTACGCTTTGTTTCGGCGTAAAATATTTTTTGAAAATTAAAGGTTTTCTTCATTTTTTAGCATTTGGAGCGGTGTAAAATATTAGTCAACTTCAAAATGTTATTAGCTTATATATACCAAATAAAATATCTTTCACGAGTTTGCGTAAATCATTTTTCACTGCCGGGCATGCAATTGTGAGAATGCCCCTTATGGAGATACCTTGCCCAAGCAAGTAGGCTTCACAATGGCGCTCTCACAATTGTCTGCCCAAATTGCAAGCAATATGGGCAGACAATTGTACTAGATGTCAATTTCAACCCCCCAAAAGCTTTTTATTATCACACATTTTCTTCCTTCGCAACTCATCTTTGTCGTCTCTTTTTCCTTCGCACCTCTTCAACTTATATAAAAAATATTTTGTGATTTTCTATTCTAGCCAAAAACTAAAAAACCTTTGCTTGAGGTGGTACGGACGTTATCTAAATATTTTTCAAACCATTTTTTGGATTGCAAACAAATGGCAAAAAATAATCGTTATTTTCGAAAAATGTTTTCAGTATAGGCCTAAACAAACGGGGTAGCATATATAGTCTCGATAATCCCAACAAATACACTACATATCTATATATGTACACACACTAAACCACATATAACATATATACATATACAAATCACTCATATATATTCATACACAGACGCACATATATATATATATACATGCAATCATGCACATGCACAAACATACACATCCTTCGTGTACACACACACACTACATACGTACGTGTATGTGTTATTTAAATATGGACCTGGGTTTCCGGCGGCGGAGCTTGGTGGGCCGTCGACGAGGTTGAAGGAGGATTTAAGGACGGAAGGGAGAGGGAGAGAGATGTTGACGCGGCTGGTCTGCACCTCACTGTAAACCGCGGCCAGACGGCCCGGCACGGCCTTGCCAGCGTAGGAAGTTGTGGACGACATGATCCACGTAAAAGAGAAAAGGGTGAGTAACGAGTTTGAGTGGTTTCAGGCAATGGGTTTCACTGCATTGTGGTGTCCGCCAGGCTATCAGGGTGAGACTCGCTGTGTTGGTTGGGGGGTACTAGCTAGTACTACTACTACTGAAGAAACGGCTGAGGTTGGTGAGGGAGATAAAAGAGAAAACGGTGTGTTTTTGAACTAATTAACGGGAACCTTACTGATGATGGATTAAGCTTAGGTGCTGTAAATTTTTTTACAGCACCTATGCTGTAGTAAATCCAAGGGTTTGGATTTGATTTCAAACCCTTTGGATTTGATTTCAAGGGTTTGAAATCAAATCCAAACCCTTAGATTTACTACAGCATGTAAAAAAATTTACAGCACCTAAGCCATATCCACTGATGATTAGATATATAAGAAATTTTCTATATTAATTAATCTTTATATAGTTAATTATTAATTAGTCTGTAATCATATCTTGGGATTTGATTACCTTTTCTAAATTACTTCATATTTTCTATAAATAAACCATTCAATAAAGATGTATTTCTATAGGCTTTTCTTAGTGATGAACATAAATTTCTCTGGTTTTCTTTCTCTTCTCATTTTCTTTAATATACTATTTTATCTTTTTTATTTTAACACCTACTTGTATCAGACAGGGCTCGAGCGTCTATTTGGTTTAACGGTTTTAATACATGTGATTTGAAGAATAATGATTTTAAAACCTATCGCAGTTAAATATTTGATAAAATTATAGTTCAACATTTAAAATTACAATTTGGCCTTTAAAATTTTTTTATTCTTAAAAATGCGTTCTATTAGTTACTTGCAATTTAAAAACGTAATTTTTTTTTTTTTTTGGCTCTCTCAAACTGCAATTTTTTTTTTTCTCAATCAGGATATTTTTTATGATTTTGTTTAAAAAAAAAACACACTTTTAACTTATAAAATCACACGTCAAATCCACCCTAAATAGAAAATATTTCCACACATAATTATCACCTCTAATTAAACCCTACCCATATCTTTCTATTTCTTTTTGTATTTTTTTTTTTTTAAAGGGAGACCTTTATATATAACCAATACACAGGCATGATCCCTTAAAAATAAATAAATAAATAAAACGGAAAACTTCAATTTACCCCCACGAAGTTGTCACCGATTTACAATTCTAACACCAATGTTTCAATTTTGTTAATTGCACCCCATCAAGTTTCAGAAATTTTCAATTTAGGGAATCTGTCAATTTTTGCCATCTGAAGTGATGGAATGGAGACCACGTGCGCGGCATGTGACTTTTTTGGTTTAGAACTTACAAAATTGCCCTCATTTAAAACGGCACCGTTTCTTTAAAACACCAAAAAAAAAAAAAAAAAAATGGGAATAAGGGCATTTTCGTCTTTTGGGGGACAAAAAAGCACCTACATGACACGTGAGGAGAATTTCATTAAGTTAGACGGTTGATTTGGACGGATTCCCTAATTTGAAAATTTTTAAAACTTAATGGGGTGCAATTAACAAAATTGAAACATTGGTGTTAGAATTGTAAATTGGTGACAACTTCATGGGGGTAAATTGAAGTTTTCCCTAAATAAAAAATACACAGGCATGACTACCAGTGCATCTAATTTATTTGCGATTGCCCACCTAACCTACTTGGGTAGGCGAAAAGTGTTTAAAAGGAAGATGGACCGTCAAAAGTGTACTAAGTATATACAAAGAGCATGACAATATTTAATAAGATTAAAAAAATTACTTACAATGTATACAAGAATCACATGCTCTAAGGACAAATGTATTTAATAAACTAAATTAAAAAATTATTATTAATGTGTGAAAGGGTTTTCCATACAAATTGTTAGCATCTATAGAGTGTCCCCCACTAGTTTAAGGACCATACTTTTTCTATTAATGAGGAGTTAAGTGACTCTATATATGTCAACGGTTTAATACCTATCAAATTAAGTGTTATGAATTGTTTGTTAATTATAGTTAGAGAAGTATATTGTATTTTTTGTTTTAAAAAGCACAAAAATATTTTCAAACCCATTATTAAAAAAGGCCTTAACGACATTCAACTAGCACAAATTACTCAGGGTGCATAAAAAACTATTATAAGTATTTGTTACCATCAAACTTCTATTTCCAATTAATTAAATCTAAAATGAGGAACTCAAGTAGTAGCTTGAGTCATGATACATTTCATGTAATGTAAGTTGGGAGTTGGAAATCTCACTTGTCTAATAATCTTTTTAGGGCCACTTACGGGAAGTCTACACGTGTTCGAGGGACTAACGGTCTGTTTGTGTTTGCGATTTCAAAATGTGCGATTTAAAAAAAGTGATTTTTAAAAATACAGTTAAGTGTTTGGCAAAAATACAGTTTGACCTTTAAAATCACATATTAGCTTTTAAAATTCTGCGTTTTCAAATAGCAAATTTTTAAAAATGCAATTTCCAAACAATTCATTTTTTGAAATTTTGTTTAAAATCACACTTTTTGTCTACGAAATCGCGATCTCAAACGCACTCTAATTAGGACAAGAACAAAATTTTATTTCAAACTGAATTATAAAAAAATTTCAAATTCGATCTATTAAATTGATATTTGTTTTAAGAACACGTGAATCATAAGTTTTAACAACAAATGTCAATTTAATAGATTGGATTAAATGAATTTCGACCGACTTAATTCGAATGAATAATATCATTCGAACAAAACCCCGAGTATACTCATCATTAAAGAAAAGGATAATTCTAAATTTATTTTAAGATATTTAAATATTGGGAAATATTGTTTTTGTGTGTTGAAGTATAGAAATTTTATTTACAAGAAGCCAGCCCAATTCAAGTAAATTACCATATCATATGCCAAGAAGCTCTATGACAAGTGAATTTTGGGAACAAAAGGGTTAAAAATATTTGCCAATTTAAGAAAACAAAAAATAGGTTTGGGCTTGACAGTGATGGGTTTAAATCTAAATGGGCCATAACGCCAAATGGGCCTACTCGAAAACATGCTTACGCCTAGTCTTTCAACTTCTCTCTCTCCGGAAGCCCTCGCCGCCATCATCGCAAGGTACGAGCTCTGTCGCGGGTCGAGTCCAGGTTCTCTCTCTCTCTCTCTCAGCTCCTTATTTTGCTTTTATGTCATTTTTTTTGTTAATATTTTCTTTTGAATCTAGTTGTTTTGTGTAATCCGTTTCATACATCATTTCGTGCATTTGCTCTTCTCTCTCTCTAAGATGCGTTTAGAAATCGCTTATAGAACAGGTTAATTTGAAATTTTGATATGGGTATTGTCGAAAATGAAGAAATTTCAGTGCTTTAGGGAGTTGAGCTCAGTGTATTGATGAATCTTCAATTACTGTTTATGGAAAACTTCAATCTTATTGAGGAAAATGAAGATAATTCATTATGTGGAGAAGATTGGGGTTATTGAGAACAATTTTTTTTTTTTTTTTCAGTAATCGTGAAACTAATGAGAAATCACTATTTTCAGGAGACTGAGCTTTGTGAGAAGATGGGTTCTTCTCCCCCCCCCCCCCCTCTCTCTCTCTCTCTCTCTCTCTCTGTCTCTCTCTCTGTTGCAGTTTTGTGTTGAGATATGGGTATATTTCTATTTGAATGTCATCCTTGATAGGATATTTTTGTTATGTTGGCCTGTTGGGAAGGTTTTTTTTTTTTTTTTTTTTTTTTTTGAAGTGATTACTGTATTACTTTGATGGGTTAGCTGAATTTTGAAGTGGGTAATAGTGAAAATTCATTATTTCATTGGTTTGAGGAGGCTGAGCTTTGTGAAGAAATGGGTTCTGTTTTTTTTTTTTTAATCAGTGTCTGGTGCAGTTTCTGTTAGATATGGGTGATATTTACATTTAAATGCAGTCTGTGATATCAATTTTTTTTTCAATTCCCTGTTGTAATTTTTTTATATGCTGCCTACTACATCCAGCGAAGTCTTGATTGAAAAGTAAATGTTGAAAATCGAAGACTGCTGATTTGCTTTGTTTGGGCTTGAACTATTAGATAATGATTTTTTGAGGTTACATGGATAGATACATGTGAAAATAAAACAACAATTAATGCTTGAAAGGAAATCTCATCTGTTTGAGACCATTAATTTTGTCTTTGGGAGCTGAGAAATGAATTCAGTACTTTGACTGGTCTTTGCTTGATTTTTAGCAATTTCTATGGTGTTTACTTTTGTTATTATTGTTATTCAATTTTTTTTTAATAAGTGATCGAAATATCTTTAAAAACACAAAAGACGCAACCCAAGTAAACATGGAGTATATTAGAGAAACACCTAGCTAGAAAGGGAGAATAAGTCAAGAAAATAATGAAAACTAAGCAAATTATGATCCAAGGCAGCTGTCCAATGGTAAAGAGTTTTGAAAAAGAAAGACTTTAGTACCATCACTGTCCTCTTGCGGTTTTCAAAACTTATATATTTTCTTTCTCTCCAAAGACATCATAGAAGGTAGGACACAATCATCTTCCACACAGCTGTACTCTGGGGACGTCCTCTCAACCCTCTCCAACAAGCAAAAAGGTCTACTACTCTTGTAGACGTAACTCAAGCTAACCCAACACGACTAAAGATAGCACTGTACAAAGCACTAGCAATCTCACATTGGAGTAGAAGATGTGCCTTGGTCTCCACACTCCTCCCACACTATTTTGTGCTAAGAAAGACTTTTTCATCCTCCAGTATCTGGGACTTTAACTAACGATCTTACTATTGATTAATTTTGATCATTGAACATGGCATATGCCCTATTTTTACCTTGAAGAGAGTCAATTGTGCCTATTCTAATGATTATATTTTTGCGGTGGTTTATGTCACTCTATTGAGGCTCTCTTTCTTTTTCTTTTTCTTTTTCATTTCAAATATAGAGAAGAATATTGGATTAGTTCTTTGACATTATTGTGGATTGTATAGATCAAAGGTGAAGGCATGAATGCATTCAACGCTTACAAAGCTTGTGCCCCAATTGCATGGAGCCCCAACCTATACATAACTTTGGTGCGGGGCATTCCAGGGACCAGGAGACTTCACAGACGCACTTTAGAGGCATTGCGTCTGCGCAAGTGCAACCGAACTGTCATGCGATGGAATACTCCTACAGTGAGGGGAATGGTCCAACAGGTTTCAATATAATCCCTTAGTGAATGCATCCATTGCTTGAAATATCAAATCTGTAATTGGTTGCTTAGTAAATTTTATAATCCAATTAGGTTAAGAGATTAGTTGTAGTGGAGACAGAGGAGATGTTCAAGGCTCGCAAACAAAAGGAGGCAAACCACCGTGCTTTACGGCCCCCATTGGTCATAAATCACCTACCTGCGACTGCAAGTGATTCTTCTTAAAGGCCTATGAACTTGTTCAGAGGTCAGCTCTAAGCTTCTTATATGTGGGTTTGTTCTTGAAGGAAACAGTTTTTCCAAAAGTGTATTTTCTAGAAGCATCGTCAATTCAGTGAGCCAGTTGCTTATTAATTTCTGTCTTTTGGTTGAGCGGAAGTTTTATTATGGTTCTCATCTGTGAACAGTAATCACATTTAAAGTCGCTCAATAGAAGAGATCCAGCAAGCAAGTACCCTTTTTATTTGTATCTGCAATGCAGTGAATGGTTTCTTTTGATGAATGCCTGATATCCAGATTTACTTAAACGAAAACTTTGGGTAAAGCATGATAACTGTGGTCACGAATGTGGCCTTTTTTCATAAATTACAAAATATGTAACTAGGAAAAAAATGACTGATTACCATCTAATGATCCATGAGCATGAAACATGAATATTTCTTTTTTCACATCGTCTCTTGAGAGCACACATACTAAGGTCCCTCCATTGCCTTGGTAATCGTCTTCTCTTCCATTTTCTCAACTGTAACATCATTAAAAGTCCTAAGCTCCTTTTCTCCATTCTCTTTAGTGCTAATATGCTGCTGAACTTTGTACTGGTGTCTCATTGCGAAGGCAAGAAAAACTAAGAAATTCAGTAATCCGAGCATTGCAAGCAGCCAGTAGAAGCGGTCTAACTTTCCCTTATTCAAATTGCTCCTGAGCCATCTCTTCCTAGTCACTTTATCCACAATAGAAACCAACAAACTGCTAACAAAGAATCCCATCGAGATGGTGCTTAGAAAAAGCCCTGTACTCATGGATTTCATCCTCTCTGGTGCCTCTCTGATGAAAAATTCAAGTTGTCCAACATAGGCAAAAGCTTCTCCAGCACCCACTAGGAAGAACTGGGGGACTAGCCAGAAAGCACTTATTTTGCTGCTTTGTTGAACTGCAGTTGCCCTCCTTTGTTTCTCAATAACCGCAGCAGCCACCATAGCTGCCGACGAGAGAACGAGCCCAATTCCAATCCTCTGAAGGCTTGTGATTCCTTGCTCTTTGTGGGTAAGTTTTCGAGCAAGAGGGACAAAGAATTTCTCATTCAAGGAAGTAAAGAGGAGAATGGTGATGATGAGAAAAACAGAGAAAGAACCCGAAGGAATAACAAAGGAGCCAATTTTTCTGTTCATGAAGGTGGCTTGCTCTACGGTAAAGGTAGTCATTTGAGAGTATACTGTCCAGAAGAGGATACATGTGGACCAGATGGGGATGAGTTTTAGTACCAATTTCACCTCTTCAACTTGGGTCACAGTTGAAACTATCCAGGGGTCGTTTTTCTCTTCAGTGGCAACAGCATATTCATCTAGGATTGCAGCCTTGTCAAGGCATCTAGCCGTTCACATGCACAAGGAATGTTAGTTTTTGTTAAATTAAATGAACTGCAAAGCTCTATCAGGTTCAGCATATTTCAATTATTAGCTGTAGAGTGTGATTGATTAAAATATATATATATATATATATATTAGAGAGAACTCTGAAGGAGTTTAATACTAAGACTCCGTTTAGCCTTGCGACCAAAAGTGCATTTTTGAATAAAATTGCAGAAACTATCTTATTTGAAATGCGTTTTAAAAAATGACAGTTTGAAAACATAAAAAAATTTACATTTTCAAATTTCAAGCAAGAGCGTTCATTTTTAAAGACGCGCAATTTTAAAGGCCAAGTCGCAATTCTGCCAAACGCTTAGCAATGTTTTTAAGAATTGTTTTTCAAATCACATATTTTGAAATCACGATTTTAAAAGTTAAACCATAATTTTACCAAATGCTTAACTATGTTTGTTTAAAAATTGTTTTTTTTTTTGGAATTACAAGTTTTGAACCTGCAAACCCAAGTAAATCCTGAATCAACGATTATGAAAAGAGGTTCTAAATGCCTGAAGTATAGTGGCACTCAATTATCTAATCTAAATGTTCTGAAAGGCATGCTTACTTGAACTTCTGAGTGTGTGGAGCCTTGGCACTTTGGTACTCATTCAAAAGGCTGGGATGAGAAGGATGAGGATGACCCCTCTTCTTCCATGCCAAAAGTATCACCCTCCATATAACAGTTAAAGGGCTCCCTTGAGGCTTCCTGTATCGGTACCGTGGTGTTCCACAGAGTAATACAGCAACAGCTATGATCATGGCAGCTGCTGAAAATCCATAACCCCACCCTCTTCCCACATTATCTTGTATGTAGACAAGCACTGTCACGGCGAACAATGACCCGAAGCTAATGGCAAAATAGAACCTGTTGAAGAAGAAGATCATGGCCTTTTCTTCCTTAGGGTCATTATTGTCGAACTGATCGGATCCGAAGCCAGAGACGTTGGATTTTATTCCTCCACCGCCCAGTGCTATGGTGTAGAGTGCAGCATAGAGCATAGCCAATTGGCGGCCATTGACCTCAATGCACTGATGCTGTTGATGTCTGTAGCTGTCGCATGGTGGGGGCCTCATGCTAGGAATGCTTGTGGCCGCTGTTAACAAGATCACCCCCTGGTGCAAGGAACATCGGTGTAATAGTTCAGATGACTTGCAGATAAGATTGACAATTTTTTATATAACCCGCGAATCTAATATAAAATTAGCGAGTTGGAATTAACCTAAATAGTCTTATACTCATGTCTTGATACAACTTGAATATAACACGTTGTCTTTAAGATTGACAATTTTTTACATGACCTGCGAACTCAACACGAAATTAATGGATCGGGTCGAAAATCTAACTCGTTTAATTAAATGAGTAAGGTTATGGTTGACCCATATAGTCTTATACTCATTAATTAACACGACCCGAACACGAATTACTACCCCTAGTTGCATGTACAATATTTTGTCTCGAAAAACTTACCACGGCTGTTATCATTCCAAAGATTCCAACAGCAAAGTACCGGCCAAGTTTAGCATCTGCTAAGAAACCACCAAGGAGGCCAAGAAGATTGAGAGTGCCCATGAAGTTGGTCACAATGGTTGCAGATTTTGCTGATGAAATATGCAAATCTCCAACCAAATATGTCACCAAATTCATGGATATACCCATGACACATATCCTCTCAGAGAGCTCGGTTCCTGCAGAGAAAAAATATGATAAGAGTTTATAAACTAGTGGCCTGTGGAACAACCTAAGAGTAATATCGATCAATGTTAGTGATGACTGTGGAACAACCTAAGATAAGCCCTGCAGCAAGCCATCCTCCAGTCTTCTTCTTGTCCACAGGGTTTCCTCGAAAATCAACCACAGTCCCATCGTTTGCACCACCTTTGCTATCATGTCTTGCAACCAAAACCTGTTAAAATTAAGAGAGATGGAGAAAAACCATCAACAGAATGATGATGAAAATGTCACATGCTATGGTTTTGGAGTTGTTTTGAGAAGGTTCTCACCATTTTCTTTTTCTGGGTCTTTGCCGGGGCCTGGAGATAAGAAAGAAAGAAAGAAAGAGAGAGAGAGAGACAAGAAGAGAAGAAGAGGCCAGGTGCTGTGCTATTTTAGCTCTAGAGTATAAAAGGGAGCAATAGTAGGCAAGTGCATGATTGAGGCCAAGCTAATTAGCATAGCCTCCACAAGTTCTGGTGGGGAAGGGGCCGGGGTCTGCGTGGACACAAGCTGTCTAGGAAAGTTTTTGTAGTTATAAGTCATGCATGTGAAGGTTTGGCACTATATCATTTTGTGGTTTTGGAAAGTGACCACACTTCGATACCAATGTTTTGGTTTCCCGATCTCTCTTTATCACATTTATAAAGTATAAACATAAGAAAGGAAAGATATCCTAAGGTATATCACGTTCGGACAGAAGAATCTCCTTCCAATCTGATGCAACAATTCACATTTTATGAAAATGAGTATCACGTAGACAGTCCTGTGACGATTTCTTGTTTGGGTTAAATACATTTTCTTCTCCTAAACTACCAGTTACTTACACGTTATCTCCATAAATTACAAATTTTACACTCAACCTCGTAGAACTACCATTTTCTTACAAAAGCCTGGTTGTTATCATTTTTTAAATAACATATAATAAAATTTAGAAAGAAAAAAAAAATGCAAAATTAATCTATGTGGTTACACTGATCGATTTGCAAGAAACTCTTTGTAGTATAATAATTTGCTGAGAACTCACTGTAGTAAGCAAGGTTGACGATTCGGGTTGGTGCATGGATTGGGTTTGAGTTGATCCGTAAATCCGTTAAAAGTTAACCATGACACGACCTGTTTAATTAAACAAGTTAATCCTTCAACTTTGACACGACCTGCGAGCGACCCAACACGCTTGACCCGTTTAAATGTGAGTGTGTTTTTTTGTACACACCCATATTTAGTAAAGCAACCGTGCATAAAAACAAATAAATTTGTCCATCAATCTATTAAAAAAAGAATAATATTCCAGCCGTTCCTCCGGCTCCGACCTTTACTGATATTTATTCTGTTCTGAAGTGAATTATCGACGTATCTGGAGTCTTCTGAAGTGAATCGTCTACAGCTCTGGACCCATGAACACGTATATGTAGTGGTGTCATTTCAAAAGAGAATGGAAATTCCAAAGTATAAAAGCTAGCTAGATATAAACAGAATCAATATTTGCTCACGTGTCTGCATTCACATCTTCTTTCTCAAATTTTGTTCTGAAATTCATTTGGGACAAACAAAATGCTGCCAAATATTCTAATATTTCTTGGGACACATGCAGATCTCAGAATCTCAGTTACCCTTTGCTATTTTGAGAAAAATTCTATGGGATCTATTTACTTGTTCAGATTTTGAACTCATCACAACCGTCTATAATTATTTGTTTGAATTTCATAAGTAGTATCTCACGATAATCCGATAAAAATATCTCAAATAGCAAATTATTGGAGATGTGAATCTATTTCTTGTATTGTTACTTTGCATGGTCAATTTTAAGGAAAAGGAAAAGCATGAACGAGTTCCAAGGATAATGATGACTAGTGTCTTATTGCCTTACTGGCAACTACAATGGCAAGTAGAAGATAGATGGGGGCCGCGCACTTGCCGAAGAAGCATTTTTATTTTGTCTTGTAGTTTTTTTTTTTTTCATTTTTAATTATAATATAAGAAAATAATGAACAACTTGTGAGAGAATGATCCCAAAAATATTATGGAAAGGGACCCATTTAGCTACAAATTCTGCTAAATTCTGTGATTGCCCAGCTAGGAAATTGTTGAAGCCCCTTGATTTGACGTATCTATGAGATAATTGGAGTAATCTGCCACCCCTTTGTAAGGCCTTCTTCAGCGGTTAGAATTAAACTAGTTACTCAAAAAGTATTAATCTCTACTTTAACTACTGGCTGTCTTAAAAACACTTCAACAATAATCTCTATTCTACTCTTCATTTTTTTTTAAATATTATTTTTTAATCTTTTTCTTTATTTTTTATTTTTTTTTCTCTCCATCTTCCCCCCCCCCTCTCTCTCTCTCTCTCTCTCTCTCTCTCTCTCTCCGGTCACTCCTCACCGGTGGGTTCACCAGAATTTCACCCCCAACCAACTTCTAGCCAAAACACTCTCCTTTCACTCCTCCTCCCGGTGGGTTTAGTAGAATTTCACACCCAATTAACTTCCGGCCAAAACAACAACAAACACAAATTATCTTCAAAATTAATCAAACTCAAATTCACAAATCAAGGGACACAAGTAAACAGGGATTGCAAAATACTCTCCAACAAATCTCATGGGTTTGTCTAAAATCCAACAAGAGATTCACACACACACACACACACGGCCGGAAGTTCACAACACAACCAACACACACAACCGAAATTACTAACGACACCACAGAGAACACACCAAATCGGTCAACTAAGGAAAAATCCACAGAAAATACCTTTCAACCTCTGGAAGTCGCCGGAAATCACTCTTCAATCGTTGGACGACGACCTGCAACCCGCAGGAAAATCGGTGCCTCTACTCGATAGAAATCGGCACCTCTGCTTGCTGATAATCGGGGCCTCTGCTCATTGGAAAAAATCGACGCCTCTCCTCGGTCGACCCACCTTTCTCAGTTCTCCTTCTCTGATTCTTCTTCTTCCTTCTTCGTCAAACCCTAAGCGGGGAAGTGGGGGACATGCAGGATTGAAAGAGAGGGAGGAGATGAGAAGTGAGCGAGCGAGCGAGACAGAGACTGAAGTGAGGGAGAGGGTGAGAGAAAGAAAAAATACAATAAAAAATTAGATAACTGATGAACAATGAATAGCCAGTAGTAGCTATTCACTGTTGATGAAATTACTACTCTGCTGGAGGAAGAAAAAGAGACAAAAATAGCCAAATTTGACTTTTTGGCCGAAGTAAAGCATCTGCTAGAGATGCCCTAAGGTTTGGATTTTTTTTTTTTTTTTTTTTTTTAATTTCTACTAGCAATACAAGAAAAAAGGAAGGGGATCAAGTGGGTCTTACCAATTATTAATTCTTACATAAGAAAGGAAAGGAAGAGGGGTGAGAATGTTTTGATAACAATGACAAGAAGCGGCCCATTTGGCAACTGAGGTTTGGATTGTTTGATGAAAGAATTGTTGTAGTTTTTCTAAGTGATTTTGATACAAATTTCAACTAAAACTTATTTTTGAAAGCTATTGTATAAGAAGAAAGTGTCTAAAAGCTTATATATACATAGTTAAGTTGAAACACTTATAATTGTAACGTACCACCACGCTCAATAGTCGATGTCTATGTCGGCCCATTCTTAGACACTTCAATCAAGTCTATAGGTCGCCTCGTCCAAGACTTGGCCACAAATCTGCAACATATTCGATCTCATACTCGACGAGCTGTGTTTGATTAAATACTCAATGTGTTAATGATTTAAAAGATACAAACTTCAAGTAAAACTCAAACTTAGTGGACCGACTTATAAGAAGTTGGTGCCGGCATCTTTAAGATTGTACAAATTTTTCTTTTCTTTTCTTTTTGTTTGTTCCTTTTTGTCTTTCGTGTTTTTGTTGTCAATTCTCATTTGATGGTGCTTGACTTGTAGATAATTTAAGTCTTACAAGAACAAGTAACTGCATGATCAGTCATCGTTTTGGACTCCAGAATCGTGTATACAATGATGTTTTCATTTATTCTTCTTGACTAGGCCGGTGATGTCACGGGCCTATCACTAATTAGACCACCTTTTTTTCTCAAAAAAAATAATAATAAAAAAAAAAAAAAATTAAATATTTTATGAATGGGTTTAAACTAGTCTAAACAAGTGAAGCCTAATGCAATGAAAAATTTAACTAAAAGTGAGAATAAACTGTAGAATCAATGTTCGAATTCATGATTTTTTTTATTTTTTTTATACTATTTTAAATCACCACTTATATCAAAATCTAACTTGTAAGAAATTATAAACTTAATCATTTAAATTAGGACAGGCATTAGGTAAATAGTTTAAAATTAATATTAAGTTAAATTAATATTCTAACAAACATTAGGTATAATAGTTTTAGTTTTTTAAAATGCACCTTATTGTCTCAAATCACTTTTTTCTTTTTTCTTTTTTCAAACGCAATTCCAAACAAGACATTTTTTGCGATTTTGTTTAAAAATGCTCATTTAGCTAAGAGTGTACATGCAAATGCAGATGCGGTTATTTAAAATATCCACAGCCACATCCGTAAAATGCAAATATCACTTTTAAATATCTGCATCTACGTCATGTTTTTATATCCATATTTGCACAATTATTGTGGTTGTTATCCGCTATCCGCATAATTTAGTTTGGGCTTGTTTTAATTTTTTTTTTTAAAGCCCTAATCTTTTAAAAACATATTGATTTTAAATTACTTTTGCCTTTTTGTTCAAGTGTTACACAAGAAAGTAACACAGGCAGCCAAATCAATGTAAACATAACATATACACAATCCAAAACAGAGTCTTTTTAGTGAATTTATTAAATATAATTTATAAAATATTAATTTTATATAAAGGATATGCAGATGCGGTTATTAACTGTGGTTATTGTGGTTAATAACTGCATCCGCATACTCTAAAACCGCTATCCGCATCCATATATGAAGATAATGATTTTTTTTAACCGCATCCACGTGTGCAGATAGCGAATGCGGGCAGTTAATATCCATGCACTTGCATGTACACCCATAATTTAACCTTCAAAATCACATGTGAAACACTCTTAAGTTTATGTTTTTTATTTAATAAGTTCAATAGGTCTCGACTCCACAATCTTATCCTTCTAAATAGATCAGAAACTGCTGCTTGAACTAAAACTCATTGATAGTTTACTGTTATCATAAATAAAATAAAAAATAAAAATGAGGCCAAATAATCCAGATGTGGTATTTACTGAAGCTTGTAAATTCCTACTTGATCTACCAAAACATTGGGTACAGATGCTAACAAGGTTTCAAAATTTTGTTAAGAGCTTAGACTATAAGAGCAATTTGTCTAACATTCATAATGGTACCTTTTTTTTTTTAGCAAATAAACTTGAAAACGGATGGATAACATCAAAGAAATTAGGTTGAACTTTGGCTAAAGTTGACCGAAAATTCTAGGTGCAATGTTTCTTGGCAGTATAGGCTAGGAAAGAAATTGTTCCCATGACCTTTTGGGATAGATATATCATATGTGTACCATCCATATAGGCCGGCTTGATAAATTTTGATCCGTAAAGCAACAAACTTAAGAGAGGTCTTTTTTTTATATTAAGATACTGATTAAATAATTTTTATTTTATATATTTTTTAAGAATTATTTTTCTCGCCTTTTGGGATGTAAAATGTGACGTTCTACATTGTCTGGGTATAAGAATGAGTATGTGCTTATATGTATATTCGCACCCTTCTTGACACAACGTGTTTTAAAGTCATGATAGCCATGAACTTATCAGAACGCCGCAGTTAAGCGTACTTTTACGAGAGTAATATCGAAATGGGAGACTTTCTGAAAAGTCTAATTCGGAATAGTCAAAAGCGGACAATATTATATCATTGGGGGTGGGTTGTTACATAAAATTAATAATTAAATTTTTATATTCAAGTTTTTCTAACATCTCATTTTCGGTTGACGATGGCACCATGATTATGATTTCTTTTTATTTGATTTTGGTAATTTGAGAGGGGAGAGAAATTAAGAGAGTGTGTAGGGTTTGTTAGATTTTGATTTTTAAATTTGTGTTTATATGTGTGTGGGAAAGTCTAGAACCCCCGACACACAAAAAAACCAACAGTCATATAGAAAGAAGAGACACCTTTTGGGCATTGGCTAATTTTCCGGGCAATATAATGCACCATGCATAATTGTGTTTCTCTATGTGTGTGCGCCTTTTTTTTTTTTTTAATATCATTTCTTTTTAGATTAATCATATTTTTTTATACAGCTATAACTACTATTTGGGGATCGTATTCTTATCCTATTGTGTACCTTAAACGACCGCCTAACTCGTCTATTGAAAGAACCGGCGCCACCCGTCAATGTGAAGGCAAGAAAGGACAATATAGGGATAATTTAAGACCATAAGTTGGTCTCCGACCATTGGTGATAAAGGTAGATGTTATGCCAGGCCACGATGGTTCATGGACCATCTTTTTGGACTGCTTCTCCAACTCAAAAAAAGGAACAAAAAGCTGAGAAATTGCCAAAATTTTGGCCTTTTGGATCTTCCAAATAGAAAGGCGGTCGATTTTTCAAATTCATAACCAATGAAAAACGTTTGTGATGAAATGGACGGTGAACATTTTGCTTTCACGACTTTCACGTGCAATTGGGAGACATTAATTAAAGGAGAAGACAAGACATGCATAACCCACAAAGATGAGAGATAAAGCCGTGTGAAATAATTGATGAAACGACATGATTGGTTGAGTTTCAAGATTAAAATTTTGTGGAGTCCGTTAACGAGATCATAATATAGTATATTGAGATATTACTCAACCTAAAATTTTAAGCTTATAAAGGATCGCCTTATATAGAATTTCCGACTTTCTTCTACAAAGATCACATTCACGAAAAGCTAAGTTTTTGTAGCATGGAAGGTTGGGGAATTCAACAAAGATATGGGACACTTTAACGTGTCATAGTTGAGGGAGACGCGTTGAAAATAATGCATGTTTTGTAGAAGGAAGGACGTTGTTGGAGTCAGTACGAGCAATTGATTGATGATACAAAGACTACGATGAATAGTTTTCAATCTTGGTATGTGGGGCACATCAACAAAGAGGCCATCTTTGCAGCTTACTGCCTGGCAAAGGTGGCCATTCATCAATCTTTGGAGCAAGTTTGGATAGAAGATTATCATGTATTTATCCGTGATATTGTATTCGATGAGCAAATTGTTTCACCGTAAATTTTTTAATGAAAGCATGAAAGCTTTACCTTAAAAGAAAAAAACTCACTCCTTCAAACTTTTAAAATGTAGGAATTAAATTAACCTTTTTATGTTCATACATGTATACTTAATACGGTATATATGACAACAAGTATTCCTCTTACCAACTTGAAAAATGAAGAAGAAAAGAAATAAAGCCACAATGCTGACCATTTATAATCTTGTATTCATCACTATTTCAAATATTACAAAACAATGAAGGTACACATCGGCCGGCACACCTTACATCAGCCCAAAAAACAGAAATGTGTTGTTGGGGGGGAGTGTTCTTGTAGAAGATCCAACAACTCTATTGAGATAATTTATAACAAGAAGCAAGCAAAGGTTTTGTACGCCTGAAGTACGGTATCCGATCAACGTAAACTGTTCTTCGAACATGGGAGAGTACGTGTTCTTATAGAAGATCCAACACTCTATTGAGATCATTTCTAATAAGAAGCAAGCAAAGGTTTCGTTTTCTTAAAGTACGAGGTCCGATCAGCTGATTCTTCGTATATCATTTCTAATAAGAAGCAAGCAAAGGTGAGGTATGATGATTCTCATCCAAATTTTGGTCCTCTAATTGCAGCAACTTCGCCAAAACTCCAACCAAAGGAGCTGTATTATATGTGCAGGCCTCTGTCTGCATATAATTCTCCCTTTCATCCACAAAATTATCTTCGCAATCCGGCCCTCCGACCAAGGCCCCGACCAGAACATTGGGGTTGGCCCCCGGCCGGCTGTACCAATAATCATACCCTTGGGTGCACCCTATGAACCCTTTGCTCTCTCTATATGACACGATCGAGGCTCCCCTGTGGTGCACCCTTTCTGGGAAATTTGCACCATAGCCGACCAAATAGCTCATGTTCATTGGATTAGAGCCTAAGATGTAGTCGATCTGTGATTTCGCAAAGGTGAGGATTTCTTCATGACCCACCATTCCTCCGTGGCATATGAGCTTCTGGTTTGAGTTTTGAAGCAAATCAGAGTATAATGTGAGGAGGAAAGCTGCCGTTGAAACGTACTGCATGTTGTTCCATTGCCGGACGTATAGGAGGCCGCCGGGGGTGCGCTCCACGTTGCTGCCATTGTTCTTGTCAAGGCAAGAGCATATGTAGTGCTCCGCTTTCGACCGGTACTGCTCAAGTGTGTGAGCGTGCTCCTTGTGCTTCTCTTCCATGAGCAACTGCAAAGACAATTGATATATACAAGACAAACGTAAATGCAAACTACTTCATACAACTTAATTAACCCATGATTCCCATGATTAAGAGTACGTTTGAAATTGCGATTTTAAATAATGTAATTTAGAAATATAATTTTTAAAAACGTAATTAAGTGTTTAGTAAAATCGTAGTTTAGCCTTTAAAATCGTGTGTTTTTAAAAAAACACTTTGTTACCTGCGATTTAAAAACATAGATTTTTTATGTTTTCGAACCGTAATTTTTTAAAAACACAATCCTAAACAATTTATTTTCTGCAATTTGGTTTAAAATCGTACTTTTTATTTACGAAATCGCAAACCTAAACACCCTAAGCGTGCATTTGGCCCTGCAATTTTAAGTAAAATCACGAAAAGTGTATCGTTTGATAATGCATTTTTTAAAAATAACGATTTGAAAATATATAAAGAGTATCGATTTCATGCTAGATTTGAATCTATATATATATAATGCATGTGATAATCACATGCTCTAAAGACAAGTATCAATTTATTAGATTAAATTTGAAGAAATTCTTGCAATCCAACTTTATGGAAAACTCTGTTATATTTAGATGGATGCCTTTCGAAATGTTGGTCTAAACTGCATATATATTCGGTATTACTGTTAAGAGTCCGTTTTACTTTGCGATTTCGCAGTTAAAAAATGTTTTTTTAAACAAAATAACAAAAATATCTCATTTTGAAGTGGATTTTTTAAACATTCGAAAACGTAAAAATAATAATAATAATAATAATAATAATAATAATAATAATGTGTTTGATTTTAAAGTTCAAATCATAATTTATCAAACGCTTAACTACTTTTTTAAAAATCACGTTTTAAAACTAGACATTTAAAAACTGCAAAATCAACCTAACCCTAAATCATTAAAGGCCAACCCAAATTAAAATTTCCGACAATTTACCGCGAGTAAAAAGGAAATTCACTCCAATAAAGAGCCCAACAAATGTGGGTCTACACTAATAAACGAACTTGTGCAGCTGTGACTCATCCAACAGACTAGGATCCATAAATGAACGATTTGTATCCACTCACTAGGGTTTTCAAGTGGGCCACACCAATGTATCAGGCCCCATTCCAAAATTATGACATAACCAATAAGATCTTCATAGAGACAAACGCATCCCGATCCGATCCGATCCGTTTGTTAATGTGTTTTGAACGATATTTTTTATTTTTGGTGAAAAAAAATATTTTGATATGATATGAAGGTGAAAGTAGTTTCGAGTGTTCTGTGCTTTTTATTATTTGTTAATATTTTTGTTTTGAAAAAATAAAACAAAAAAGAGAAAGAAGAAAATTTTATCAAACGAACCCGATCGATATTTCTTCCTTCTTTTCTATGGAAAAATTAAAAAATTTAAGATGTCATTAATATCATGGAGTACTTGGGTATTAAATGAGGGTTTTTTTTTTTTTTTTATGGTATAATTCAAGTCACCATAACTTAGGCAATAAATATCCTTATTCATAAATATACAAATTTTAATAAGAGAGAAGCTTCAACAACCTCCAATATTTGTTCCACATATAATTTTCAGTGACTTCTCATAAATATTAACAAAAAAATAAAAAAATTATTTATTGTCTAATACCCAAGTCATCATAGAATTAAAAGTAAATTGTAGAGTTAACATCGAATTTAGAATTTTGCTCACGTTAAATCATTATTTATTTTAAAATTTAAAATTTATATATATAAAAAAAAAAAAAAAAACATTTAATTAATATTATAATAAAATGCCATGCACATTTGTTAACTTTTACCGCCAATTATTGCGTGAGAAGAGACACTGAATTGAGTCAGGAGCTGCCTTGAAAATTAAAGCATCACCTTCACATGGTTTTGTGCTTCAGAATAACCTTTTTCTTTTCTTTTCTTTTCTTTTCTTTTTTTATTTTTATTTTTACCCTATGGATTGTGCCTTAATTAGGGCTTACTTCATCTACGACCCCTATAAAGTAAAAAAGTATGATTTAAAGCTATAAAACTATTATTCCATCTTTGAATCCAGGGAAAAGCAAAATCCCAAAAAGATTAGGGAACAAAAAGTTTTTCTAGAAATTTCTTCAATACAGTAGGTTAAATTGACACCAAGTATTTTTAAAATATGTGATTCTTATACTATATGTATTATTAGTTTTCACATAATTTTTTAAAATGTAGGTAAAAATACTTTAAAAAAAATATGTCAATTTAATATTTCATCTCCTAATCATCTTCTTTCAATCTTTGAGTATAACTAAATTTCAAATTTACCATTAAATTTGTAGGACTCAACGTGGGTATCAAATAAGACAGATAAGGGATGGATAAAGAATAGATTTTACATCTATTTATCACACTCATTTTACACTGGCTAACGTGGCGTAACGTGATGTGTTTTAAACAGTGTTAGGCACTTAAACACGACGTATCAGGTAGTATAAAATGGGTGAAAAGAATAGCGTCACTTCCTCTTCCGATTAACACGTGTCCATTTGAGCATGCAATGAATGAAAAAAACTTGGCCTGAGAGTGAAGGACAAAGGATGGGGCTACTTTACCTTTGAGGCAATGACTTGGAGGCCAGCATACTTAACGTCCCAACTGAACTCTGCTATGGCCCAGCCAGTGCCACCAAAGCAGTGAGCTTTCTCAACAACATACTTCAAATACTCCTCCTTGTCGGTGGCCTTGTACAGCCACAAGGCTGCCCACAACAACTCATCCTTGTACCCACTCACCGACGCGTAGTAGCTCTTCACCACCTCCACACTCCCGTCATACTTTCCTCTGTATCTGTCTGCAAAATCAAACACCTGCAACAAAAACAGAGGATAGAATATATATAATTAAATTAAATTAATTTCCTCATATTTAGTTAATTATATTATATATACCACAACCCCACAAGATCTGTTGACTCGAAAAGAGATTGATTTGAGTGTACCTGTTGGGCGTGGTGTAGAAGTAGGTGTGAGTAATGTGGGTTTGTTTTCTTGAACACCATTGATGCTGCTGCCATTGCCGCCGCCGTCTCGCCGGCGAGATCGGACCCGGGGTTGTTCTCGTCGATCTTGTACGCTTGCCGCGACGTCGTCATGTCCTCCGGTCGTTGCCAGCAATAGTGGTCGGTGTCGCCATCACCCACCTTCACATTACTATGGGTTAAATTTGAAACAGTGATGGAATGGCTCAATGTGGGTGTATATGTTAATGTAGTACTACCTCTGCCCACAACACATTTGGGCTAGTGTGTGCCTTAATGAAATAATCCGTGCCCCACTTAATAGCCTCCATGGCATGTTCCAATTCACCGGCGACGGCGATTTGTTGCCGGAATTCTATGACACCCCATGAGAGCATTGTGACAGTGAATGCCATTGGTAGCCCAAATTTTACGTGGTCACCAGCATCATAATATCCTCCTACCAAGTCAGCCTGCCCAAAAATCAGATAAATATGTATACTTTAGCTTGAACACAGAAATTGAATACAACAACTCCATTAAAAAAAATAGAAAAGAAAGTCTGGAGATCGAAGTGGGTTTAATTAGAGGGTTTTGGACTAACTCCTTGTTCTAGGCCATCGGTGAGGCCGGAATGGTCACGCCAAGTGGCCCTTTGGTTGTACGGCAGCCGCCCGGAGCGTTGAGATTCGAAGTAGAGCAGACTCTTTGTGAGAGCATCTGCATAGTCGAAACCTCGAGCAGAGGCGGAAATGGCAAACAGGGATAGCAGAAGGCACCAACTTTGTGCGAATCTGGGAGTTTTTTTTGGAGCTCGACAATGGTGAAGCCTTTTCTGCTTCTCCTGATGATCCTCCATAGTCGTCATCCCTTCCCTCCTAAAGAGCTTTTTAGGAGTGAAGGGAATAGGGAAAAGTGAGCCCTGTCTACTGCTATATAGTTTGAAAACTATTTTTTTTTTTTTTTTTTGAATGGAAATTTGAAAACTAGTTACTCTGTTCTCTTAGATGTGACTTTCACATGAGAACGTGGAACTCATTCTCACTTTCTGGCCTACACAAAGCGTGATTTTTGCAACGGACCCCGGTTTTAATACGTTTGCTGTGCTAAATATGGAAACTGGCGTAGGCTGTGGCGCTGTGGCAGGGCTTCCTTCCTCTCATTTGGCCTTGGCATTTTGTTCTCAATTTATTACACCCTTTTTAGAAGATAAACGTTATAAACTACACTTTTATTTACTTGTCGGTTCTTAAATAAATCTTTATTTTTTAAAAAAAATATAAAAAAAATAAAAACTAATTGACTGAATCTATTAAATGAGATAAAAATGCAGTGTATAACATTACTACAGTTTTTACGTGGGCATGTACACACTTCACAATAGAATACCATCATCTCCGCTTCAATCATTCAAAATTAGATTTTATAGAGCTAGTAATGCGTATATTATCACCCGCCACCCAGTGAATATGTTACTACTTAAATTTAGCTGACATGGTGCCATGTATACTGTTAAGAGTAATGCTATACAGTACGCTCACATTTCACTCTTATTTTATTGGGTTGATGTGAAATTGTCCATCAATTCTTAGATTAATCTTTGTTTATAAAAATAATAAATAAAAATAGAAAAGAAGAAGGTTGATTAGCACTTTCACATCAACCTAATGAAATGGAGTCCTGATATGTAGGGGACGGGACCCCTTCTTTTTATTAAACAAGTGAGTTTTAATGCATCAAATGACACTTTTGCATTAAAACTCATTTGTTTAATACAAAGAGGGGGTTGGGGACGGTTACTTGTTCCCGACAAATCATTTCTCAATGAAATGAGGATGGAATAAATGTGTAGTATATATTTGTTTGGTTAAATACAGTAAAACAAAATTTTGATGGCAAAAATAGATCTGATGATTAATTTCAAATAAAATGAAAAAGAATCTTATTTCTTGGGTATAGAATCATAGAACCATTGGTTTGAACCCAACCATGATCCAAAAACATGATAAATGTGCAAGTTAAACAGAGGCCCAAATGCCCATGATTTCTTAGAAGGATACTTTGATCAGAGGGTTAGATATGTAAAGGGTGTAAAATAATGGTCATGATTTGTTTGCATCAAAGTAGGTGATGCAGGGACATAGTGTATAGCTAAGAAGCTTCTGTACCTAATTTTGGGTCTGTATGGCCTGCCAAGTTGTCTCCATTAATGCTATATGGCAGAGTGTCTACATTTGTCGTTTAAATACTTATCTGTGTCTTTATGCATAGATTAGAATGAGGTTTAAGAAAGACTTTTGGTTATGGAATCAAAATCCTATTTATGTCTTTATTAAAATGTTTCTATTCAAGAGACTATGTTGAGAATAATCACATTATTAGTAGTACAATCACTTTTATTATAAATTTTTTATAAATTTATATAGCAGTTCACATGATATTTATCATGTGAGTTATTAAAATGTGAAATGTTATATGACAATATACATAATGTTTATCTTGTTTACAAACTAACATGACAATCTACATTGCATTTACCATGCTATTCATTAAAATATAGATTATCGTGTAACTATTTATGAAATCTAAGAAATGTCTATTCACGCTAAACGCTTGACTGAAGGAAGACCTAATTAAAAGAGCACACCAATAGGTTAAGGGTTGAAAAGTAACAGTGTCTCAAGCATTTAAGTCGGTCACGTGATCACATTCCCTTATAGACCCCCTCCTGGGGGGCCAGGTATCATATACGCCTTCAAAATATAAAGCTTTTAGTACTAGAAGAAAAGCACCTATGCCTAACAAAATTAAGTGCAAGAACGTCTCAATGATAGAAGAATCATAGGGCAATGACCTCTCACGTTGGTAAATATCGAGAGAGGGGAATGTTCAGCGACTGCTCAACAAACGATAATTGAAATCTACTTTTAACAATGAACATACTAAGCAACTGCTCAAACTACTTAACTCAAAAATTAACATTAAGCATCAACACTAACAGATGAGGAGATTAGTCAATCATTAATTCGTTGCTAAATCGAGGAGAAGCTAGTCTTGTTCCACAACCTCAAAGTCATATCCTCTCTCCCTTTTCCACCATCTCCTTTCCTCATTTTCTATATATTTGGTGTGCATTATTATTTTGGATATCAACCGATGAAATACATAAAGTATTATTACTCTTGTGTTACTGCTTCACCCCATATTGTTGATACTCAATGATAACATTTTTTTTATCTTTACGTCACATTATAACACTTATTCAAATAACAAATATAAAACGCCATCTAAAAAGCATTAACAAACGGAACCGTGTTCGATCTCAATCCATTTTTATAATTTGCATTGGAATAGACTTATAAAGAACAAAATTATCCTGATCATCTCAGTCCCCTACTAAAATAGACAAAACCTTCCCTAAACAGTTTAGGTTGAAAACAAAACAAATGTCTCTGATCATTGAAAAGACTTGGTTATAATGAATGAAATAACTCATCATTTGGCGGACCCATGAGATGAACAAAGAAGAAAAAAACTCATGATAATTATAAATAGATTACACCAATCAACCCAGGTGTCCTTGTATTATGCCATAATCATTGTCTCGGATTACTAAAAAGCAACACAATTATGGCTAAGTGGTTACATCAAAAATTCAAAAAGTTTATTACCCATTGACCTAAAAAGCAGAAGGCCGTTGTCTAAAGTGGATGGTGCAAATCACCATCATATTTAATTCTTTGCAAATGAAAATATTTAGGGTATTACAATTTTTTTTAATTCGATGTGTCAGTTTATGTAACGCTCATGTTATTCACAATTAAATTTAATTATTTAATAATTAATATGAAATGTGTCATATAAACTTACAAATTAATGTGACAGTCTATGTAACAATATTATATTAGCCACAATCAAATTTAATTGTTTAGTACCTAATATGATAAGTTCATGAGAATAACCACGTTAGTTTGTAAGAAATTTATAATAAAAGTTATAACACCCAGCTTGACAACAATGTTTTACAAATTGACCTAATCGATCACCATTAATTTGCTTACTTGAAGAAAGTCTAAAAGTACAACCATCCCTTCACAATAAGGGAATTTCGGTCATGTTTGTTAATGACTTTGTTTTATGTCCTCAAATGAAAATAAAATAAATTAACAAACAATACTATGCCCAACAATTTATTTATTTATTTATTTTTTAAAAAAACACATTTATTCTATAATACTTTTTTTCAAGTAAAAAACAAAAGACACCCGTAAAATACATTAAGAAACATATTATTTACAAATTTTGGTTGCGTTTTAATAATAGAATAATTCTTATCTCCAAGGCTTACATTTTATTTAGTCACGTCAGCATAATAAAATAACAATAAGATTAAAAGTGTAATTTTTATAATTGAATTTTTTGTTAATTAGAAGTTATCCATCCAATAACGGATTGTTACTATCATGTCCCTCCTATATAAGATAATAATAATGAAATAAAAATATAATTTATAACATTATTTATTTCATGAAATTTCACTAATCAAGCTACTCAATAGCATATACATTGTCGGTGTAACCTACAGGTGTGTGTGTGTATTTTAGCCGTACAGGTTCCCCGGGTAGTGCTCCTCTATTTGTGGTGAGTCTGGTGACTGGCCCTTCAAAAGTGAAACCGGTTTGGGCAGTCAACCAGAAGTCCGACTTGCAGTGGACCGTGCTTGTGTCCTGGCCGACATGCCGGAAAATTTATTCAAAATTTGATTTGGACTCACCTCCCGACTCCCAAGGCTGTCGTGAAATTCAAAAAATCTCTTCCAATTAATGACATTTCTTTTTGGACCTATTTAACGTATATGATTTTATATTTTTACGTGCACAGTATGTGAACTGTTTTGGATAAAATCCCCATCAATTTTTTTTGCCAAATAATTAAAAATTTAAACAGTAAATATAAGAATTTTATTAAAATTTATTTGTTCGAGAATTTATTGATTGGACAGCCCACCCATCTAGTCGAACACGGAAGCTTCACGAAGATAATCTCATATTTACTGTTTGAATTGTTAAAAAATTATCTGTAATAACTTTTTCCAGCATTCTTGTTTAAATTATTAATTATTACAAAATATTTTGATATAAAAAATTGTGTGCTTTAATTACTTAATTAATATTTTAATATTTACCATCAGTTTAAACTTTCTTTATATGAGGATCAACACATGCAATATTTAATTAATATTCTAATACTTCCCTCTAAGTGCTAAGATTCAACAAGTGGGATGTTAAATTGAAATGGGAAGTGAATTATGAAGACATGGTTCGAACTCAGAACCATTGCTATAATACAATGATAAATCACAAATTGTCTTAAAATTTTAAGCCGATAAAATAATGAATTTTTAATCATTTAATCAATATTATAAAAGTGTCAATGTCTCCAACAAATGGATTACATACATTGCTATTGGTAGTTATTGTATATATTTTGATTGAATTAAGCCAATGCATTATGCTTAAAATGAAATTGTTCCAAATTCCCTGCCCCCCTCCCAAAAAAAAAGGGTTAAGTACTCCTCTAGTCCCTAAATTTTGGAAATTTTATTTTTTAGTCCCTGAGTTTCAATTTGCATCACAAATAATATCTCAGTTTTAGGAAATGATCGAATAAGTACCTCGGTTAACTTCTCCGTCCAAAAACTAACGGACCACCATGTGTCAACTTCAGAGGTTGACACGTGGCACTATATAAAAAAATTAAAATTCTTTAAAAATGAATTAAAAAAAAATTAAAAAAAAAATTGAAAAAAAAAAAAAAAAAACAAGGGGTGGCTGAGCCACCCCCTTGGCCGGTTTGGGGTGGCCAAACCACCCCATGGGGGGTGGTTCGGCCACCCCCAAGGGCCAAAACCGATCTTGAATTTTTATTTATTTTTTATTTGTCAAGGGGTGGCCGAACCACCCCCAGACCGGCCACCCCATGGTTGCCAAGGGGGGTGGCAGCCACCCTTTTTTTTTCAATTTTTTTTAATTCATTTTTAAAGATTTTTAATTTTTTTTATATAGTGCCACGTGTCATGAGGTTGACACATGGCGGTCTATTAGTTTTTGGACAAAGAAGTTAACCGAGGTACTTATTCGGTCATTTCCCAAAACTGAGGTATCATCTATGATGCAAATTGAAACTCAGGGACTAAAAAATAAAGTTTTCAAAACTCAGGGACTAAAAAAGGTGTTTAACCAAAAAAAAAAAAAAATCTTATAATTAAATAGAATTTTATTTATTAAAATTATGAGGACATAATTTATTGGGCAGCTCACCCACCTAGTCAGACACGTAAGCTTCGTGAAGAGTATTTCATATTTATTGTCTGAATTACTAACAAATTATTTCTAATCACTTTTTCCACTATTATTGTTTAAATACGTATTTCATATAAAATCATTTTTTTTTGTATGGATTATATTAGACATAACACGTGGGTTATATTACAATATTACAAATAATTAATAATTCCATTTTTTAATTGAATAATAGCTAAATTTATACCAGATCTCTTTGTAAATAGTTTGTTATTATAAATTAAGATTTCAAATAGAAAACAAATAAAAATAATTATAATTATAATAATTAAAAAAAAAATCACATACAAACACTATAGATTGCATATTTTTAAATTTATGGAAAATTTGAAAAAGCGTTGTGGATCATGAATAAGTGAAATATTCCTTAAAATCTTACCATAATTACAATGTTTTCTCTAAAATCTTAACCATAATTATTAATTACAATGTCACTTTGAAAAAAAAAAAAAAAAAAAAGGTGCATAAAGGCCTTACTATCACGTGCCTCCGACGTGGCACTCATATTTTAATGCCTCTCGATGACGATGCCGATGATCACCAAGTCCTCGAGAAGCGAAAAATATGTCTCTCAGTGATCCGATGTGGGCGGCTACCGCACAACACCAACCTGCCGGTCCGGTTCCGGCGATCACAACCGCTCGCCGAAACTCGAAACTTCCCGGTTCTCTTACGAAACCACCGGTAACGCTTCGTTTCGATATTCGTTTTCGGGTCGGTAAGTCGATAGTTTCGGCGGCAAAGAAGCAGCTCACCGAGTTTGAAACTGGGGAACCAGGTCATCTACACTCACCATATTACAATTTCTTTGCTTTCTGGTTAATTTAATAAGATATTAAGTTCGCGTTAATTTTTGAGTACGTGATATTGCAGAAGAGAGTGAAGAACTATTGGTAAGAGAAAAGAATAGTGAAAGCTCTGATTTTGGATGGCTACCTGCTTTTCCTCACGTTTTGATCGCTTCTATGTCCAATTTTCTATTTGGGTATCACATTGGGTTAGTCTCTCTTTCTCTCTATGTTGGGTTTTTTTTTTTTTTGGTGAACTTGATGGTTCAATTTTTGGTTATTTTGTGATAGAATGAAAGACTCTGTTCTTGGATGAATGAGCAGCTTTATATATCAACAACTAAACAAATACAACTACTGCAAAAAAAACCCGCAGAAGCCAATATTTTGTAACAGACTACAGAACCCACCAAACCAAAACTCAACAATCAAGAAGTCCGGTCCCGGATTTCAGGCAAGGGGAAGTTCAGGAAGAACAGAGAGAACATTAGAATTTGTCATTGTTGGAACTTAGATACTAACCTGCTGGTGTAATACTAGTTGGTTGTTGATTGTTTCTTTGTTGTAAGGTTGCTGGGTGTTTTCCAGCATTGTTTTGTTGTTCTCTGGTTGAGTTTCATGGGCATGTTTTTGCTCTAGTTGTAATGTTTTGTGGGACTGAGTTTGTACAGTTTTGATATTTCTGGTTTTGTAAAGATCACTTATTCATCGAAAAAAAAAAACTAAACAATCAACAGAACATGCAACAACTCAGAAAGTATACTAAAACCCTTATATCAATCCCCCATTTACAATAGATGGTCTCATTTCCCCTAGTTTTCTTGAATTTTCCTTTGCTAATAACATAGGATAACCTCCCATTTGATCCTTTGTAGAATATGATCCTCTGACGAGGGATGAGTGTCATACTTTATCTCATTCCTATTCTTCCACATATGATAGACAGTAGACCCGAGAGCAAGCCTACACACATAAGCTTTAAG
Organism: Alnus rubra; assembly: GCA_028654335.1. Taxonomy (NCBI): domain Eukaryota; kingdom Viridiplantae; phylum Streptophyta; class Magnoliopsida; order Fagales; family Betulaceae; genus Alnus; species Alnus rubra. Next base: position 697,658 of record JAJPGS010001146.1, read on the forward strand.
AATTTTCTTTCTCCAATGCTGTACTCCTTCAATGACATCTTCCCAGCAGGTTGGAGGATCTTCCAGGTCACAAAGCTTCATGATTTCCTTCCAAATTCTTTTGCTGTAACTGTAGCAAAAGAACTGGTGGTCTCTATTCTCAACTCCATAACGACAAAACATACAATTTGTATACCCTTGGTATCCCCATCTCAAGAGTCTATCGCCGGTAGTCAGAGCATTCTTCACTGCCAACCGAAGAATGAAAGAGTGCTTCGGAATAACTAAAGGAAACCATACAAGAATGAAAGACTCACCTTAGTCGAGCAAAATGTTTGTGTTTATTTCATCTGGGTGTTTTATTTGAATGTCTTTTGTGCACACTTCTCATCTGTACCATTGATTTTGAATTAAAGTCAACTTATAGGAAATGACCCAGAAGAAAGGTGCGAACAGAAGGTTTGCTAATAGCATTATACTTTTTTTTTGGGTTATTATCCACAATCTTGTTTAGTTAGCATTTTTTGAAAGTGAAAACAGTCTTTTTGTTTTTCTTTTCCTGAAAAAACAGTGTCTAAGATAACGAAATACTCAACTTTGACAATATTGGCTCTTAGTTTAGTGCATTTTATTAAGCTTCTGGGGAACCCAAGCGACTTTGATTGAATGTTTCCAATTGTTTGAGTTGGATGTTAAAGAAAAAATTGATGGTTCTTTTGAAAATGACTGACTGACTATCATGATTATTTGGTTTTGATGCTTTTCTGAACTATATGGAGGTGTACTGTGTGTTTTGCAGAGTAATGAATGGTCCTATTGTATCTATTGCACGGGAACTTGGTTTTGAGGGAAACTCAATCCTTGAGGGACTTGTGGTTAGCATATTTATTGTTGGTGCCTTTGTTGGAAGCATTAGCGCTGGTTCGTTGGTTGATAAACTTGGTTGTCGTCGCACTTTTCAAATCGACACAATACCCTTGATTCTTGGTGCCATATTAAGGTAATATATATAACTCTTGGAATCTATTTGGTTCATGTAATCTCTTTCTTGAGGTTTGGCTGTGAACCTCATTGCTCCTTTCTTGCATTGTTTCTACCAATCATAGCTTCGTTGTCTTAGCTTGTATTTGGTTCAAAAAGTAGTTTAATTTGTGACCCCTTCGATATGTAACAGTGCACATGCCCACTCCTTGGATGAAATGCTTTGGGGAAGGTTTCTTGTTGGCCTTGGTATAGGTGTCAACACAGTTCTTGTTCCAATTTATATATCTGAGGTACCACTTTTAATCCATTATACTGTATTTTGAAAGTTCATTTGTTTCAAACACTGATTTTCTAGTAATTATTGATCTTCATCCTAGTTATAATGGGTTTTTTATTCCGATTATTGTGTTTTACTGTGAGCATACTTCTGTACTCAATATATCTTTAGTGGATCTGGACTCTGGAGTGGGGAATTTTTAGATGCATCCGTATTTAGTTCTTTTTACTCATCTTCTTTTGACTGTATTTGTTGTAGGTTGCTCCTACAAAATACAGAGGTTCACTGGGAACCTTATGTCAAATTGGAACATGCCTTGGGATTATTACATCGCTCTTTCTGGGAATTCCCTCTGACAATGATCCACATTGGTGAGGTTCTTCTCCATTTGTTTCCGGGAATTTTGTGATCCATTTGTTATATCTTACCTGCATATGTGGGCATTTTTTGTGTGATAAGAGTAATGAAAATCAATTCGTCTAAAATTTGTGAGAATTTAAAGGTTTATATTATGGCTTTGGAAAAGTAGGTCAGGAATTGCTAGGATTTGTAAGACCTTGTACAGATGATTGTTAATCCATATGCCAATGTTATGTTTGTCAGTTTATCATGTAGATGCAGATGAATGGTGTTTTATGTGCTAGTTATTTCTTACCCACATCTACAGGCATTTCCTTTTGTCATACAACGGTTGGGATGACATTTAAATTTGAAGCAGAAAGTAGTAATTTTCTATTGAAGTTGGAAGATCTTGAGTTTTTAAAGCATAGATTTTTTATCTTCTTGGAACTGTTTTTGATAAGTCTGTTGCATAAACTTTAACAAATTATGTCTTTCAGGTGGAGGATGATGTTGTACATTGCAAGTGTTCCTGGATTTATTCTTACACTTGGTATGCAGTTTGCAGTAGACAGCCCCCGCTGGCTTTGTAAAGTAGGACTCATCCATTCATTATTCCAGATCTTGTTTTTATTTCTCTGTGTGCTTTTCTTAATGCTGTCTTTTGTTTTTTTATGTCAAGGCTGGGAGATTGGATGATGCTAAAGCAGTTATTAATGATCTTTGGGGAGCATCTGAAGTTGAAAAGGCAATTACAGAATTCCAGTCAGTCAGCAAGAATGACGGAAGTGATTTGAATAGTGGATGGGTTGAACTCCTGGAAGAGCCACACTCTAGAGGTTGTATCAAGGTGGTTTTTGGAAATAAAGGAACTTCAATGTTAAGCATAAAAACTGGCCACTAATTTTTTTGAACAGAGGGTGAAGTTGTGATAAATATAAGCATGTTTAAATAGTTAGGACACAACCTAGCTTGGTAATAAAGATGTTTCTTCTTATTTTGAAGTGGTACTGGTTCGAAGCTTTACAAACTTCATATGTCAAATGAATCTTCTTGTCTGGTTGCAGTTGCATTTATTGGAGGTGCCCTATTTGTACTTCAACAGTTTGCAGGCATAAATGGAGTTCTTTATTTCTCATCATTGACCTTTCAAGATGTTGGAGTTACAAATGGTTCTTTAGCAAGCTCTATCATTGGACTTACCAACCTTGCAGGTTTGAGATCTAATCTGTAGTAATATATTTTTTCTGTACTAGAATAAGCTTCTTCTAAGTATAACAGCTTCTCATTCTTTTCCAACTGGTGATCATTTCCAGGTGCACTTTGCGCTTTGTACTTGATTGATAACCAAGGAAGACAGAAGCTCTTGATTGGGAGCTACTTAGGAATGGTTAGTTTGTATGAAATTCTTATAGAAGAAAGTAAGCTAATGATGGGGGGAAGGAAAGACAGTATCATTTTGGATACACACACTTGGGTGGAGAGGTTTTATTTTACATTGTTGAGAGATGAGAAAGTTTCTTTGTTTTCTTGAGGTCAGGAATTTTATTTTATTTTTATACCGGGAACCCCTCCAAGGCAGGGTCACTTCGTGTACCCACCCCTGTCAGGTAAACCCGGGACCCATGCCGCGCACCCCTCTCAGCATAGATCGGTTCAGTCGCGGGCTTTGCCCGGGGCTGGCCCCAAGAGGTAGTTTGCACTTGGTGGGTTTCGAACCTGAGACCATGAGGAGCACTCAAAGTCCCAGGCTTCCACCAACTGAGCCAACCCCCTTGGGGTTAACAGGTCTGGGAATTGGATACAGAAAATTATTCATGTTGGTAGTATCCTGATTCCTTAGTATTATCAAACTTATCTATTTTCCTCATTGGTTTTTTTCCACATGGATTATGATACCTGGTTACAATTCACTGTCTCCGTGCAGGCATTTTCAATGTTTCTTGTAGTGTATGCAATCAGTTTTCCATTGGATGAACAGCTCAGTCACAACTTATCAATACTAGGAACTGTACTGTAAGTATTTCTCACTTTGCCACCTTTAAGATTATAGGAATGCTCCTTCACTAGGCATTTTTAGCTTGCTTGGAAGAATAATAAAAGGTGGGTTTCAATGAGCATGGCCACAAATGAATCACGGTATCCTTTTTAGAAAATGAAGGATAATTCTTTGGTTCTTAAGGATGCCTTATCCCTTCATGTACTTAAACAGAGTGGAGAAATCATTTTGATAGCATCAAAATGGTTACTGAATGCTTTCTTTCTTATCTGAAAAGTATGATCTGCTGAATAAAACTACATCGAAGCTATTTTATTTCATACATTCTTCTAGGTACATATTTACCTTTGCAATTGGAGCTGGGCCAGTAACTGGTCTCATTATACCAGAGCTTAGCAGCACTAGGACGCGTGGGAAGATAATGGGATTCAGTTTTACAGCTCATTGGGTAGGCATTCATGGCTGTCCAACACACTTTCAGCTGTGGTGAATTTTTTTATTCACACCACTTTCGTATTAAAATGTTGATATGCTTTATTTTGCTTTATCTGCTTCATGCTGCTGCCACTGAATTCTGACTGATTTCATCATGTTTGACGTCTTTTATTCAGGTTTGCAATTTCTTGGTAGGATTTTTTTTCCTTGACTTGCTGGAAAAATTTGGAGCTGCTCCAGTTTATGCTACCTTTGGTGGAGTTTCCTTGATAGCAGCGATGTTTGCCAAATACTTCATTGTTGAAACTAGAGGGCGCTCTCTTGAGGAAATTGAAATGTCACTGAATTCTAATTCCCAGGCTGGAGACAAGTGACGACATTCTGATCAAAGAGAACTACAAAAGATAAACCCTCATGCTTACTGCATGCAAGCAAATTTTGATTTGTTCTATCATTTACATGTTTGAATATCTAGTGAATAGAACATAAAATTCTACATCCTTGTTTCGTTATTGTTTTCACTACCTTCCAATTTTGTGCATGAGGTGCTTTACCATTTTGGTGCTTCTTCATGCTTCAATGAAGGTATGAGGTATATCAGTCCAGTTGAGGCTACCCACATTAAACAAATGATCGAAACTACATTATTCCATTTTCTGGGTCGTAGGAGACCAGACCTCTGCTACATTATTCCAACAAGATCTCGCCGTTCTTCAAAAGGCGTAGAACTTGAGCATGTCTGCCTTTCAAAATGGTTTTTGAAAACCTGACGATTTGGGCATGTAGGTTCCTGTTAGGTGATAAACTTCAACTGTAGCTTGGATTCTTCCTATGTTGAAACTCCAATTCAAAGATGAAGCCTTGAAAGTATATCAAAGATGAGCTTCCGTGGGAGTCTTTCCAGTCTGCTTGCTGATTCTTCTTCTTCCAGCTTGCAAACCTTTCTCAAAGTTTGAGGCCATGACCAAGCGAAGGAAGAAGAAGGCCTGCAGATTAAAATGGCAAACCTTGATGAAATAAAAAATAGGGAAAAATATACATATTCTCCTCAAACTACCACCCTATTATCAATGTCTCACTAAACTACTAATTGTGTCAATCTCTATTTTTCTCAATTTGTCGAGAAAAGAAATTAAAAAAAGGAAAAATAATAATAATAATAATTATCTTGGTTTTTTATTTTATTTTTTCGTTTTTATTTAGATTTTTAGTAGTTTTTAGTTTTTTGTTAAAATTTTAAGAATTTTTTTAAAAAAAATTATGAAGGGTATTTTTATCATTGGGGGACATTGACATTGTTTTGGTAGTTTAGGGAGGAGATTGACACAATTGATAATTTGGGGTGGACATTAACAATGAGGTGGTAATTTGAGGAGAGTATGTGTACTTTTCTCTAGAACATAATATTCAAATAAACGGAACCACAAGGCAATTATGTTGTGTGAGAATCAATCAACATAATTAGACCATTACAGGGAATGGTTTAATTGACAGGCAAAATCAACAAACAAAACCCAATTATAAAGGATAACATGCTCACCCTTAAAACTCTTGATAATAAATAACCCAATCTCAATAAGACTTCTAATAATAAACACAACGTTCTGGCTTTTAGTATTACTCTTTTGTTATTTTATTTTATTTTAAGGGCAATAATCATAAATTGTATGCATTCTATTATCAATTTGAGAGGTTAGGGCTTCAGCCTTAAAAAAATGGGAATAGTTTGAAGTAGTGAAATAAAAAAATTAAAATTAAAAAAAAAAAATGAAAACCAAAACCAATCAAACTTATTTGATAATTGTTTTTGCCTGTACAATCGCATATGTCAAACAGGGCTATGCAAAAAATATGCTTGCCGCCTACCGGCCAACACTGCCCAGTTAGCGGTCGATAGGAAGTACTTTTTTTTTTTTTTTTTAATTTGATTGGCGAAATAGGTTTTAGAAAGCCGGTATTTCGACCAACACCAACTCGACATTATCGAGATTACTGCAAATTGAAACGACGTCGTATTTATCTGCCAAAATGACATCGTTTTGAGATGACTAAATAGTCATTGCATTCGAGTGAAGTTCTTGAAGTCTCTCATTTGTCAAACCCTAACCCTCTCAACCTCTCTCTGATTCTCCTACCGTTCACACTCACACTACCAAAAAGGCAAAAAAAAAAAAAAAATTAGGCCCAAAACCTTATTTTTCAACCAAAGATCCAAAACCTTAATTTTGGCCTAGCTCAGACCGACATTACCAACGGCCACCATAATCGATATGTCAGTGACAAAAACTTTGATTAGTAGAAAAAGTTGGTGAAAATTCCGACATTATTGACTGAGGCGGGGCGAAATGCAAAAATACCTCTTCCAGTACCGATTTATTCGAGTCCTAGCCCTACCGTCAACTTGGTCTCGAATGTACATGTAACATTTCTCATGACATTACGTATACTATTAAATCTATAAAATAAAATATTGGCTATGGAATGACTTATTTCCATTTCACTCGGAATTAAAAGAATCATATTCCGTATAACATAGGTCCTAAAAATATCCGAATGTGAGGCAATTATTATACAGATTGTATGATGCTAGTTGTGAAATTAGTTATGGCTTTTTTAAGACCTGTTTCCAAGTAAAAAGCATGAAGGAACCTTAGTATACCCCCCTGCTCATGAACCAAGGTTTGCTAGATCTACATTCTAGTAAGAGGGTTGAATATTAAGTGTTTCAAGTTCGAATCTGAAGCAAGTGTGAAGAGGTAGAATAGAGGCAAAATACGAGAGAGAAAGTTCTCTTCCAATCTGAGTTGAAGGCCGGGACTAAAGGAATTTCTTCAAACTCAATTTGTTAAACTAAAATGTGTCCAAAATGTATAAATGAATCACATGCTCTATTAAAAACGCATGTATGTGACTCTATGTATATGATTCACATACGTACATCTGAATGTATGTGAGAATCAGAGGAACCAGTTTTGGGATAAAACTTTATCCAAATAAGAGCCTATTTGGGAATAAAAAAAAAAAAAACAAGAAGAAGAAGAAGAAGAAAAGGCCTAACATTACCAGGGACAACACAAGACTATATACATGTCACTTCAAAATTATAGATAAAATAGAAATATGTATTACTGCACAAATGAATGGGTTTTCTTCAAGGTGAATGATGCTGCTATTGAACATATACTACAACAAGACATACAATGATATTCATCTTATGGCTTATGCGGATTAAATTCCACTCTTTTTAACTGAGGGAGGCCAAGACAATCTCCTATGGCTTGTGCCATCAACTTGATTAAAATCAGACATCTCACTGTTTTCATCCTCTGCTTCTTGCCGCTCAATTTCTTGCCTCCTTAGACTTCTACTAGCTAAGTCATCAAAGCTTGGTTCATTTCTCCAAGGAGGTGGAGTCACACAGTCGGACTCCCCTGACACTCTTTGGGAGGCATCCTTGGCAGGTGTTGTGGGCAAAGTGGAATTGGAATGACCCATTCTCAGATTTTGAAGTGTTGCAAACGATTCTCTCATTGCAGACATGGCCTCAAAAAATCGGGTGCATGATGCTAAAGCGACTGGAATAGGGCGAAGCATTTCCTGAATCAATAGAAGAAGATGAAGATCACCTTTTGCCACAAAAACCTTTCCATTAAGGGTAGGAAAATGCTATTTAGTAGACTGTTATATGACTGAGATAACGTAAAATCAGATTTTGATTTTTCTTTCCTACAAGTTTTTGATGATCCAAAAGCTGATTTTCACTGTCACATCAACTTAATAGTATCATAGTCGTATAACAGCTTACAATAGTGTTATTCTTAAAGATATTTTTCCCACTAGTGCAATTATCAGAACATGTAGACACGAATCGATTTGACCCACTATACCAAAACATAAATCTAAGTTCTGTATAATGAGATCTTTAGGCTTTCCATGAAAAAACAAAAAAAGAAAAGAAAAGAAAAGATCATATCATTATTAACTAAACACCTCATACCTCAAATTCATAGTGGATATGGGGGAAAATCGAAAGAAACAAAAATTTTGATTTCTCAACAATTGGATACCTCCATTAAACTTTATGGCAGATCATTGATATTTCAAGAAACCCCAAGGAGATCATGGAGTTCAACCTTCAGTATTTTGGTTATCATAATCTGTCAATATGTTTTAAAAGATAAATTATCCCTTCAAGGCTATTGACAACTAAAGTGCAATAAGATACCATTCAATATTGTTTCACCTGACCCAAATTCTCCCATGATCTCTCACACTTCATCTAAAACAATACTCTATATAGGGGTGGAATTTAGTCTATACAGCATAGGCATTAAACTCTCCTAGAAAGATGTGTATATATATATAACATCTGAATGTGGTCCAGAGCTAATAATGGGATGAAAAATAAGCCATATTATGCACTCTGGAACTTAGAAACAAATGAAATGCATGCTTACCCCCCATACTGAAGGAGGCTCCTTAAAGTTCTGACTCCATTGAAAATCTGCAACTGATGTTGTCAAGGCACCATAGTCACTAGCAGCCTTCATCAGTAATTCAGAGAATTGTTTCTGCAAAAACCCAAGCAAAAGATGTCACAAGCATTAGAAAGTCTTTTTGAATGATGATAAAACTACTATAACCAATTATAGCCCTCTAGCATTAGATAAATTATTGAATCTGCTGTATTTTGAGCCATTTTCCAAGAGCTAGGCTTTGAGTTTACAACTTGGACTTATTTCTTAAGTGTGATTACAATTTACTATAATTCTGTCAATGTTACATTATGTTTTACTTTGAACAACATTTACACACAGAAATACCATGCAGGACTTGGTACAGGCAGTAGTAGATCTCAACTCATGCTATTAGTAGAATTATATATATATATATATATATATATATATATAAGTAATTGACAATATCATTAAAAAGCGTAAGGCGCCCCTAAGTACACAGGGAGTATACAAAAGGAAACACCTAACTAGAAGAAGCAAACTATTAGTAGAATTACTAGGATGAAGAAAGAACAATTCAATCTCTCATCCCCTCTCTTCACATTTTGTGAACCTTACGTTTGGGTGTTCGATTTTTTGAAATCTGAATTCAACTATAATTTAGTATGCGAATTTCGAGACAAATAAAGTTGAAAAAGATGTTTGGATAGTTTGACTTTCTGAGATGAAATTAGAAAAAGTGAGATAAAATCTGATTTGTTTTTGAAAAAGTGAGATAAAATCTTATTTTGTTCTTGTTCCCAAACATACCAATAGGATTCCTAGAAACTTCCATTTCTAATTTTTTTTACTTGTAACAGAGGTACTGAAAGTATAGAGGGTTTACTGCACAGAATGAAGCCATCACCATGCATCAGGCAGACAGGCACTAACCATGCCAAAGATATATGCTTTCATTCTCATCAGATAATTTGCCACTTCAGGCAATAAGTGATAAAAGCCACTATTTTGCATTCTAACATCAACAGCCCCACGCTATATGTCCCTATGTCTGTGCCTGATTTTTTCTCCCAAAAGATGTTAGTATGACCAGCAGAATGGTAACAGGACGGTGAGTGACCAGGAGGAAAATGAGTTATGAGTCCAAGAATGGGTTGAGAGAGAGAGATGCAATTCATTGGACCAACCTGATATTCTGCTTCCACTGGGATGCAATCTAGTGAATATGGCTGTTGAAGACGAGCGATGATGCGATCCTGTAAATATTAAAGATTGAGATATCTATTCACAGTTTAGTTGATTCATCTAATTAACTTGAAAAAAAGATATGGTATGCTGACGAAATGGAAATAATTTTCCTCATAGTGGTCACCATAGTTCAATGTGAATTATACACAATAACCACAAAATATGTTAACATAAAATATGGTAGGACATATCTAATTAAGCATTTTCTTGAAAACACAGTCAGCCCTTGCATCAGCAGCAATGTTAAAACATTCCATATTTCCATTCAGATTGCAAGAGAAGTAATATTTAAATATGACAGTTTATTTGCAGACACCCTGAGGCTCTGTTTGTTCTCTGGGAAGTTTTACTCTGGGATTACTTTTCATCAAACAAATAGAATTGACAATAAAAGCTGTTTTCAAAGATAAATTATAGATTGATGAGGGGAAAAAAAACCTCTTTTTAAGCAAAATTTTAGGATTTTTTTTTTTTTTTGTTCCGAATAATAAACAAATTACAAGAACAATACGGAATGCACGCTGTATAAGAAAAAGAAAACTACAATCATAGCAAAAGACAGCCATGTAATAGTTAGACTGCTCACAAACAGGTCAATTTTAGTCATAAGTAATTAGACGGATAGCAAAGTAAAACAAGGGCATCTCAGAGGGCTCATGGGGATGAATCCAGTTTTGTTTTCTGTAGCATTTGAATACACAAATGCTATTAGTACGATTGAGTCATCAACGTTACCCCTTCACCTGAACACCAATCCTCACTCCCCTGCTGACCTAAGGGAGGGAGGAAAGGGAAGGAGGAACAATTGCAGAGAACTGTAGTTTTCGCCAATTATCATGAAAGCAAAGGCTGATTACCCAGAGGAATCCTTAAATTAATCAATGGTAATATTAGCTACCAAACCATATATTTTTAATAACCCATTCTATTCTCAATTCCAGAGGGAGAAAACAGAGTATGAATAAATGTGCACAGTTTTCATATGCGTTGCAGGCACAAGCAAGCTTGTAATTGTATACTTGGCTCATGTTCCACATATGCAAGCACATGTATAGAACACTGGACATGGAGATTTTCAAGGAGAAAGACAAGGAGCTTCAGCATGAAGCATACACCATTTCAGGTAACATTTCAAGAAGACACTTATCCAAAACAAAATAAAGTTTAAAAAATAAATAAATAAATCAAGATGACAACGATGACAAAATGAAAGCAAAAAGGTTACCTTATTCTGAATGACATCTTTCAATATAGTAGTAATCCTCGCCAAAGTCTCAATCTTCTTTTCCATTTCACTCACATGTGTCAAATGTGCCACGTTTTTGTCATCCTAAAATTTTACAAAAAAAAAGTTAGTTACATGAGTATTGCATACAAATTGTGATTAAGATGTGTAAAAGTGCTACCCAAAAGAATCATATAGCAATTTCATTTCCTTATGTTACAGAAACAGCCCTCATGCATATTTTGAACCATAACAGGTTACATAATAAAACTAGGATAACTCACCTTTCGACCTTGAAGTTCCACTTGCAGATCTGCTATTTTTCTTTGTACCGTGGTAAGTTCTCTTAAGACCCTTATCAAGTCATCACCCTTCTCACCAGTAGTAGTGGATAAGTTCTGGATTTCTTCCTGAGAGAGAGAGAGAGAGAGAGGAAAAAAAAAATGATATGCTCGATCAAAATTACAAAGCTTCCGCATCATAATTTAATAAATGATCAATGTTTTTGTGCCACAAACGTAAATTTTGAACATAGAATCATCTCTATTCTAGTATTTTAACAAACCACCAAAGAAAGCATAAATAAAATAATTCTGTAAAAATAAAAAATAAAAATAAAAAAGAAAGAAACAATAACTTCAAGAATCAGTTCATGGATTTGATGTGTTCCTGTATGCAGGAAATTTTATTAACTTTATATATTATTTAATGTAATCCTAAAAGTTCAAAAATAAAATAACTAGAAACACACAATTATTGCATAGGTGATGAAGATGGCGCTATCAATTATTCCTTTGTCAATTTTATCAACCATTGATACTCGTACACACTCATATCTCTCTGTGCTTGGATATATCCTCGAACATAAGATCCCCATCCTCAAAAAAACTCATCCTCATAAAACGTACCAAGTAAAGAAGTGATATGATTAATATTAGGAACCCTCTACCAGGATCCTGTCTTTTACACTTCGACATTTGACTATCAAGTTGCCATTTTCTACTCGAAGACAGTAATAAAACCAGGCAACAAAACAAGTGCCTTTAGTGCCTGCTTTCCCATACCAGCTGGTTTTACTTTCACTCTACACCATTTAAGCTTTCCCATTAACAACAAAAGAAGCAACACACACAATTTGAACCTCATGTATGACTGGAAGAAACTGATAATGTTCTAGATCCAAAAGAACCCATCTTCAGTTTTCAATTAAACTCCAACATTAACGACTTAACTTCTACACTAAGCGATCAATTCATAACTGGGTGTTTCAAACTGAGCTTCAATATGAAAGAGCGAGCAAACAAAATTGTGGGTATCGCTGCAAATCGAATCTATTGCGCCTAAAAGCAAAACGGGTCTAGATCAGAATCACCCAGAGTGAGCACAGAATTACAAAATAGGACATACATTATACACATAAATTCATACATGCACAGAGAGAGAGAGAGAGAGAGAGAGAGAGAGAGAGAGAGAGAGGTGGGGCGCCCAACCTGTGTAGGAGGAGGGGGAACAGAGTAGCCGAGATCGGCAGCGATGGAGAGAGCATCGGACATGCCTCCGATGCGCCTCAGCGGTTTCTTTCCCACCCATGTTGTGTCAGTCCCCATTGACATTTCCTGCAACACCCAAACACAGCCTTCCACCGAACAAACGAATGAAAAAAATGGAGCTCTCTGTCTTCTATGGCTTTTGTGGCGGAAAAGTTGGGCCGGCAATTTGTATTTCTTTCCAAAAGGTGGGGAATGTCTTCATAAATCCTAATTATTCAAATTAAATGATTGGCAACCCATTGCAAAATTTTCAATTTACTTTTCACTTCTCTCAAAAAAAAAAAATTAAATAAAAAACACTCTTACTTTTTTAGACTTTTTACATCATATCAATAATTTTTTATTATTATTCAAATAAAAAAATTTACTACAAAACAAAATTTTTTTCACTTTTCTATAAAACATTCACCAATTTTATATTTCATCAATCAATTCAAATTAATATTCAATTTTACACTTACTTCCCAAACAGGCTCTTAACTTTTGTACCTACCAACAACATTTTATTCTACAAAGAGAAATGATATTTTAGCACGAAAGATATAATTATTAATTTCTTTTATTTCTTTTAAATTTTATTTGAATTGTCTTTTATTGTTTTTTTTTTTTTAACAGAAACTGTATTCTATTATTGATATTGCAAATAGCCCAGAGGTTTACAAATTGAAAATAAGGGATAAGACCCCCATTCTCTAAGTCAGAACTCAGAAGGATCTGACTTAGTTAGACAGCTGTCTAAGTAGAAATACAAATTTTACAAGAATGACATTTGAGCCTCTCTTACATTAACGCTCACTCTCTATAGAAAATAGACCTGATCTAGCAATTTAGCCAACAAATATTCCCATCAAATTTGACTCAAACACAAGCAGACTGTGACCAGAAAAACAAGAGAAAAACACAAGAACACTTAAGCAAAAAACCCCCCAAAACAAGCTGTCGGCAGTGGAGGAAAGGACCAAGATGCCGGACGGCGGCGCTTGAAGGACACGCACCGACACCGGTGCCACCCAGATGGAGGTCAAACGCCGTATAACCGGTTGCCACCGAGCTCGACCTGGAAAAGTATGAGCGTGACCCACACGCGCACCAAAAAGCAGAGAGCTCCCAAGTGCATGGGCACCACGCGCCGATCTCCGGCAACCGACACAACCGGATCTTGCGACGGCAAGGGCAGAAAACGATGGAGAACGCGGCTGGGTGGCGCGTGTCAGTCAGAAGTCGGCGATGAAGTGTAGATCTGGCTTCCAAAATCAATGAAAAAATGTGGAAAAAAAAAAGGGGCCAAAACATCCCGCCGACGACACGTTGGCTCGGCCACTCCTCCAAATAAAACATCTTGAGATGAACGATCCTGCCAAAACGAAAAGAAAAAACAAAGGAAAACAAATAAACAAGCCATCATAACCCAAAAAGGCTAGGGGAAGATCAGCCTCCACCAGATCTAGCCGGGAAGAACAAAAGCTCCACAATTCTAGAGGTTGGGAGAATAACTAACCCCACTAAACCAACACAAAAAAAAATAAAAAAAAAATAAAAAAAAATTAATAGTTGTGTTATGCGGTGGCAATATATCATCTTCTATAAATTATTTTTCAATGTTGATGTGCCAATCTTTTAACCGTTTACCTGCCATTTAAAAAAAAAATCAATATTTTCTTAAGACTACCACATAAGTATTGCAAGATAATTATTGAATAAAATATAGTATATAACATTATTTTTAGGGTTAAATACATTTTTAGTCCCTGAGTTTTGGCAACTTTATTTTTTAGTCCATGAGTTTTAATTCATATTACAAATGATACATCAGTTTTGGAAAATGATCAAATTAGTACCTCGGTTAACTTCTCCGTCCAAAAACTAACGGTCCGCCACATGTCAACCTCAGAAGTTGACACGTGGCACTATATAAAAAATTAAAAATATTTAAAAATTAATTATAAAATTATAAAAAATAAAAAATAAAAAAAGGGAGTGGCTCTTGGCCACCATGGGGGTGGCCGGCCACCCCCATTTTGGCCAGGGAGGTGGCCGGCTGGGGTGGTTTGGCCACCCCCTAGACAGAAAAAAAAAAAAAAAAAAAAAAAATCGGGAAGATCGGTTTTACCCTTGGGGGTGGCCGAACCACCTCTATGGCCCTTGGTGGTGGTTCGGCCACCCCCAAGGGCAAAACCGATCTTCCCGGAATTTATTTATTTATTTATTTATTTTTTTTGTCCAAGGGTGGCTCAGCCACCTCTTTTTTTTTTCTTTTTTTTTTCAATTTTTTTTAATTTTTTAATTAATTTTCAAATAATTTTTTTTTTTAATTTTTAATTTTTTTATATAGTGCAACGTGTCAACTTCTGAGGTTGACACGTGGCGGACCGTTAGTTTTTGGACAGAGAAGTTAACCGAGGTACTAATTTGGTCATTTCCCAAAACTGATGTATCATCTGTGATGCAAATTAAAACTTATGGACTAAAAAATAAAGTTACTAAAACTCAGGGACCATAGAAGTATTTAACCCTTATTTTTATCCAAAAAGGATACTCTTTCCATTTCTAGGTTAAGTGAGATTGAGAGGAAGTGTTTCACGGTCTAATTTTGTTTTATTGCATCTAATAATGCATATGATGTCACGTCATTTAAAAATTTTAAATGACGTGACAACATTTTCATCATGTGCCAACATATACTTTATTAGATGTGTTAAATCTAATATGGATTATGAAATAGTTTATCTCTAAATTTTTATTTTATATTTTCTTATAGACAAAGGAGAAGCCGGCCCTAGACTGCACCTCTCAGAAAACAGATATGAAATGAGGAGGGAGCAGATCTGCTCCCTACTCCCCTCCATTTCCCTTTATGCTCCCCGCTCCTACTATTCCCCTCATGTTATAGTTTTTTCTTTTGTTTATAGATGTTCTTTGACCATATCAACAATTTTGACATCTTCACTATGCATCCGTTCATTTACCTCCGTGCTATACCATTCATCTCCTCCCTAGTCGTTGCTGATGTTTGCTAAAATTGTGTTTTTACTTTGAATAAAAGTTTGATTTAAATTTGCCATCATGGACGATCTATGGGTTGAAGTTTAGTCAGGTGTAAAGAGTTATTTGTTACAGCCTAAATAGTTCGATATGAGGTGTTATTTCTCGTGGCCGATTTAAATTAATTTTTCTACGATTTTTGGCTATCCTTGTCTTAGACATAGTATGCTCGGAGCATATATGCTCTTTAACTATTTTTGTTCATGGATTAACGAAAGATGAAAGTCATTGATAACACTTTATTGTAAGAATTTTGTTTGTATCTATGACTATGTAATCTCATAGCATGTAGCTATGATTTTGTAGAGCTTTATGCTTTGTGATGTAAGAGCTTTATACTCGTGATATTTGATCAATGAAATACTCAAATTTTTCGTTTTAAAAAAAAATCTCCAGTTTTTTTTTTTTTGAGTGGATCTTCTCTATTTTAATTTAGATGATGAGGATAGTGATATGCATTTATCACTTTTATTTTTGAATATGGTAAAATACAAGAAAGGAAAAACTTCACTTATAACTCCTGATCTTTTATCATTTTTGAAAATAGGTACCCAAATTTTAAAAAGTGTCAACTTAGGGTATCCATATTTCTTTCTTTTCTTTTTTATTTATTTTTAATTTCAACCATCGATTAAATTTTTTTCGTTAAATCCTATCAAAATTCCTAAAATACCCCTGTGTTTATTTTTAATTCCTTAAAAAAGATGGGTATTTTGGAAATTTTGACAGAATTTAACAAAAAATTCTAATGAATGGCTGAAATTGAAAAAAAATTGAAAGATGAATATCTTAAATTAACCTTTTAAAAGTTTTGGTACAGAATTTTGGAAATTTTTTGTATGAACTAAATGGTAGAAAAAATGTTTTTTGAAAAAACACTTTTAAAATGACAGCCAAATAATTTGTTTAAAAAAATCACTAATCTTTTCAAAATATATTTTGGGATGAAAACGTTTTACGGATATGGAATAAACGGGGTTAGTCTGGTTAGAGTTCATTCAATTAGGCCCGGCCCGGACCAAAATAAAATCTTAGCCCAATTGGCCCAAAAACCAAACAACCGAAAAAAAAGCCCTCATGTGCGCCGCTACGGCGCTACTCAGGAATTAGGGTTTAAAGTTCCTCTTCACTATAAAATACCCCTCCTCATCATTCTCAGCTCCCACATCTCCTCTTCCTCTTACTGTCTCCGTTGAAAAATTCTACCGATGCTTCGTAATTAGGGTTTTGTTTTAGGGTTTTCTGAAATCAATATTTGTTCCGAAATTCTCCCGATGAGGAAGCAATCCCCTAAAATTGATAGGAAGTGCCGTATGACACTCTATCAGCGCACAGATCGGGGCGCAAGCCCCATGCTCTTCCTATCCACCAATGGGCAGCCCTTGCGGCCCGTTCCTTCCTCGGAACGATGTCGTAGGGCGCTTGCTCATCGGTCGGGATCGCGTCTGTGCGTGTGTTTGATTTGAAACGGGTCTCTGAGGGTTTCTTTTCTATTTATTTATTTATTTATTTTTATTCATTATTTTTGGTGATTTTAAGGTCCGATGCCACGTCGCCGATAGCTTTAACAGCTTTTACCGGCGATGCTATGATTAGACCGAAAGTGATTCCATGTTTCGCATGCTGATAGGAACCTGTGGATCTGGTTCTTACACCGTTGGTCCACGGAGCCGTTTTCTGCGATTACATTTTTATTTTTATTATTTTGCTTAATATATTTTGTTTTTGGGTAATTTATAATTGTTAGTAATATTCTCTTTTATTATGTTTACGTGAAGCCGATGATGATTTTTCTTTTTAGTTGGAATTACCGGCTGAATTTCATTTTGATGTCAAATTGAGACTGGCTGTCTGAGGCTTCATGATTAGGTTTTTAAATTCTTTTTTTGTTACTAAAGAAATATAATTAAATAATTTAGGAATTTTAAGTATTTAATAAATTTTATATTCGTTTTTTCATCAAATTGATTTCTTCGATCCGGATTGATAAATTGATATTTTGTCTTTTAATATTAAATAAGATTAACATATTGTCAACATTTTCACTTGAAAATGAACATATTTATCTTTGCTTTTAAGATGTTAAAAAGAAAAATTGAAAACAATTTTAAACCCAAAAAAGAATGGGTATCAATTTTTTATCCAAGTAGTTGGATATCACGCTATATTTCAATATAAAGATATTGATAATTGTTAAAAATTGGGTATAAGGAATTATTTTAATTAATGTTCTGTTTGTTTTGTTGAAAACATTTTTTTGGTGTTTGTTGCCTAAAGAAAATCGCTTATATTTTCTATATTTTTATTCAATCATATTAATCTATAAAAATTAATTTTTATTCAAAATATATAAATATCAATGTAAAATAATATAAAAATTATCGGAGACAAGATTCTTCATTGATCGAAAGGATTTCAGCCACTTTTATTGGATTCTAATTATAGGATAAAGGCTGGAATCCGGACAGTCTCGTCAAAATCTGGATTGGTCGGATTCCAGCCAAAACTGCAGGAATTAAGCCCAGAACGGCTGGGCTTCGGCATACTGGCCGAAAACTGATAGAACCGCTGGAATCCAGTCGTTCTGGCTGAGATATTCTGGCCAGATCTAGCCAGCCAATCGGAATTCGGCCGTTCTGGCTTGGATTTTTCGGCCAACTGGCCGTTTTGGCTAGGTGGTCGGAATACGATCAGTTTGGTTGCCAGAATTTGGGCCGATTGGATTCTGACGAAGATGGCTGGATTTTGTTGTCGGATTCTGACAAAGATGGCCGGATTTCGGCGACATTGACTTGATGTTATTGGATTTCGGTAATGGTCGACTGCTTTAACGTGAAGGTCGACTGTGTTGTTTAGAAAGGGTCGAATGCGTCTAGCGTCTTCGGAAAATGATTTTCGAAATTTACAAAGCATTTTTGGTCAAACAGAAATTATTTTCCGGTTGACTTTTATTTTCGTCCTTACCAAACACCGGAAAATGTCGAAACCATTTTACGTTGAAACAAACGGAGCAAAAGTTCATTAAACTATGTGTTTAAAATGCATATAGTTTTGAACACATGTTTTTTGACATGAATTTAAATTTAACACAAAATTAATAGAATTATTTTAAGTTGGAGTTTAGACCAGAATATAAGATAATATTTGACATTTAGGGCTGACAATTTTTGTTATTATATGTAACGATTCACCCCCGATGACACAATACTGTCCTCTTTTGGCTCCCCATATCAGACTTCCCAGGAGGTCACCCATCCTGGGATTGCTCTCGCAGCAGCTCGCTTAACTGCGGAGTTCTGATAGGTTCATTGCCATCACGGCTTTAAAACGCGTTGTGTCATATAGGGTGCATTTATACATATAAGCACATCCTCATTCCCAGGCGATGTGGGACGTCACAATCACCCCCCCTTGGGACCCAGCGTCCTCGCTGGCGACCCTCATGGGATCACCCCATTCTTGGCATCCCAGCGAGTGCCCGCCGGCAACCCTCTTGGGCTTGTGCACACTCCCACCATCTCAGGCTGTGTAATGGCTCTGATACCATTTGTAACGATCCACCCCCGATGACATAATACTGTCCGCTTTTGGCTCCCCATATCAGACTTCCCAAGAGGTCACCCATCCTGGGATTGCTCTCGCAGCGGCTCGCTTAACTGCGGAGTTCTGATAGGTTCATTGCCATCACGGCTTTAAAACGCGTTGTGTCATATAGGGTGCATTTATACATATAAGCACATCCTCATTCCCAGGCGATGTGGGACGTCACATTATATCCCAATATGGCCAATATGAAATTAGACTTGATTAAGTTATAATTGACCCATATAACGCTAATAGATTTGGTTATAATTTATCTATATAGTTTGATCAATCTACGAACAGGTGAAAATGAATTGCCACCTAATAAAGAGAGTTGGAAAATAAAATGCAATCCAGTGTATTGAAAAACTCTTATTTTCTCATCTAGTAAGCTATTTAATAATGCATAATGCTCGGAAAGTGGGAGTTCTATCTCTCAAGTTGGATTAAGTCCGTTTGGGTTTTCAATTTCAAAATATACAATTTGAAATAGTAATTTTTAAAATTGCATGCTAGCCTTTAAAATTTTACATTTTAAAAAAACAAAACTCACTTGCCTGCTATTCGAAAATTCAGTTTTCTGCATTTTCAAATATCAATTTTTAAAAAAATGCAATTTCCTAACGACTTATTTCTACGATTTAATTTAAAATCGCATTTTTTATCTACAAAATCGCTATCCCAAATTCAAGGGATCATACACAAATACTTTAAGATCTAATGGCAGCCCACCTAAGCTGAGGCATTGGCAAAATGAGGAAAATACTAATATATATATATATATATATATATATATATATTATATATATATATATATATATATATATATATATTTTGGAGAGAGACGATTTCCCTTCTTTCTTATTGCATCTACAAAAGAGCATGGATCAAATGATGAAACTACAATTCTAATTCTGGACCCTCCTACAACGGTTGGCCCACAAAAAAGAAACAAAAAAATTGTGATGGTGAAGAAAGGACTGGAAATTTCCTAAGATATTTGGTCAAGTGATCTTAGATTTACAAAATCTTGAGGAATAAACTAATTTATCATGTCAATTGACTTGGCCTGATTTGGTTTGCTGCTTCCTCCTCCTTGAACTTGCTAAGTTGGTGGGAAAAACCTGTTGAGGTTGAATGGCAAAGTGTAGAACTCTTCATTTCTGTTATCACCTTTAAATGATCTGAACTTCACCCACCATGGCATCCCTCTGTCTTTCTTTGACTTCTCCACTTCTATTGTATTGTCAAGAAACACGGCGACGATCAAACCCACCGTTGGCGGAGACGAGAATATCGTATTGAGGAAGGCATTAAACTGCAAAGGTGTAAGATTTGACAGTCAGGCTAATAATCTTAACCGGGGACGAAAATGAGACTTAAAAAGTAAGAAAATTATCTTCTAGGTGGGGAATTTCTACAACAGGCAGAGTTTTTAGAATTTGACAAAGTCAGATTGTTAATAGGCCATTATTGGGTATATCAATGATTGTACTCACCCATCCGGCATTCGTATGAACAAGACCACGGCGTGAAGGATTCCAATATTCATTGAAAAATTGAGGGACAGATATCCCAAGGAACAGCGAAAGCCCGGTAATAATGAGATTTCTCATTGAATTCATGTTCGTGAATTGAAGAAACGATAATCCGACCGAAGCTGAAAATCAAGAAACAGAATTATTATGTAGTGACAAGAAAAGAAAAGAAAAAAAAAGAAGTAGAAAACTGAATTCACTTATAGCTAATGACATACCCACAAGGCCGAAGAGAACACAGTACAATGCAGCAAATATTGGGAAGGGTATAGATGCAAACACAGCTCCAAATTTTCCTGCAAAGATAGCAAAGTATTTGTTATTGCTAAAAGAAATGGAAGAGACAAAAAATGTAACCACAAAGGCTTCAATTCCAGTCTGTGAACAGATCAGTGGAAAAGGATTTTTCATCACTTGGCATGTTATCACAATTCTCAAAACAAATCCCTTATGTACCACAAGAATTAAAAAGGCAAACAAGAAAGGAGGTGCTCTCCTTTTCAAACATGCGCAAACTGCCTTGTCCAAAAATATAATACCAACCTAGGGTAGCGAAGAATATCATGAATCCAGCAGAAATTTGAACAACTCTGCGACTTCCAACTCTGGTTAATCCAAGGAGTCCAACATTTTCCCTGAAAAAAGCGACCAAAGTTATCACGATTACTGTAAGGCTATATTTGTATGAAAAAGAACAGAACAAAAGCCGGCAGCTTCGGTTCATCTAAGTGTGTCTTACACAGAAACAGTAGAACCAGTGCCCGTTCCAAAAAGACCATCAAGCAAGATTCCTATTCCCTGCCAAAGTAAGAAAGCAAAACTATTCAGATCTTTCAAAGACACATGAAAGTGATGACACTATATATAACAACATGTGACCATGATAATTGTGCATGATACATGCAAATTCAACTGTGATATACAAGCAAAAGGGTGAAACAGGGAGGAAAATCTACTTGCATTTGTTAAAGCATGTGAATTTGGACTAAGGGAGAAGTGCATCTGCAAAAAGGTACCTGCCAGCCAATGCCCCGGCTCAATACATAAGCAGGCGGCGGAGTGGCAATTGCCAACCTAGATGTTGCCTTGTATGCAGCAGTTGACTGCAATTGAAATATACAAGTTAGAACCACATAAGGAATGTCACAACCAAAAGAGAGCTGTGGACTTGGGGACATATGATTGGATACGTACCTCAACCATAGAAACAAGGACTGCAGACATCATAGCAAATGAATGACCAGCTGAAAATGTTGGAGGACCCCACTGCAAAGGGTATGGGAACTTGAACCTGAAATTACACAAAAATTTAAACCAGCAAAGAAACACAGTGCAAAGTAAGTGAAGCTGAAGTTGGTTTTTGATAATACCATGGGGCAGTAGATATAAGATTCGCTCGGTCAGTACGGCAACTGATTTGAGTTCTAAAAGGCTTGTCTTCATAAGCCCCACTAGCAGTCAAGATAAGGGAATAGATCCAAATGATTGAAACACAGAACAATACTGGGAATCGTTCAAAAATAGGGACATCTCTAAATGGCCTCACATGCTTCAGATACTGCAATTCACAAAATCATACTTTACATTCAATGAAGGAAATTATTAGAATAGTGTAGACAACCCAACAATTATCCTGAACCACTTACTTGTGACAATCCAATGACCAACAACAGCATCGGTATCCCAATTTCCACACAATTGCCTAACTGAAACAGATATTCCAGTAATTAAGTTGCATAAGTCTAAAGATAATGGGTGAAACAGTAAGTTAAAAGAGGTGTATAAGGTATCCATCCAGCATAGTGAGCACAATTAAATTTGAGGTGTGGTTCTCATTAAGAAAGAGGGAGATAATTTCAGCATTCAGCAGGCTACATTGAGTTTGGCATACCATGCCCAACTTGAAATTGAAAAATTGCACAACATTTAAAAAAAAAAAGGGTACATATTTTCAAGCATGAAGTCAAATTTTCAATTTCGCTAAAAATTGAAACTAGACACTAAAATTTAAAATTCTAGTTCCTAAGAAAGAGAAATGATGATATGATTGGTGCAGGGAACTAAAATATGAAGCCTCTGATGTTAGGACTTGGGATCATTTCGAATAAAATTTTGGCCCAAAGAAGTGCACACCACATCAAACGGAAGCTCCTCTTTGAGGATCAACCCAATGGATACCCTAAAGACCTCATAGCAAAACATACCGCAGGAAATCCTCGTTGAAACAATCCCAATCCAACCAATCCAACCACAGGTGCCATTCCAAGAGGACTAAAGAATCTGCAAACAAAACCCATATCATGGTAAATAAAGCAATTGAATAATTATCTAAGTACACTTTTGAGTGCTATCAACCTACCGTGAAAAGAGACCCCAAACTTGGCTGTAACCCAGTATTATTTGTATGCTCGAGGCTACAATTAGAGCTCCTTGGATCGCTCGCATAGTTTGTATAAATCTCTGCAAACCAATCACATGGGAAGATCTCTTTCAATACCCTACCAAATAAGAAAGTTATTAAGTAAAATTCCTGAGAAGGGAATCAAACTCAGACTCTAAGAGAGATATCTATCATGGGACTGAGGTTCATACTGAAATGAATTGCAACATCGAAGCCACAGATTTATGGGGCATTTGGGCACCACATGCAAATAAAATGATTTCATTCTTCTATTCATTGCATTTAAGAAAAACCTTTGCTTCCATTCTCTCTGGGAAGCTTGCATTCTTAATAATAATTTGCCTAGGTACATTCATTTGAAGCAGGTCCAACAAAAAAGTAGAACTTTGGCCCTTCCAAAATAGTGTCTCACAGATTGATATCTCCAATTGGAAGACATGAATTACCCCCCCAGTTTTATCAACATGAATTCATCTTTAATTAGTTTTATGTATCTGAATACTATAGAATAAACTTGACACATTTATTTCCATGTGGTTCCCAAAGACCCTGCTAATAGAGAGAAGGGGAACAATGGATGACTTACTTCTTGAGGATCACTAATCCGTTGCAAATGGGAGTCACCTATGATGTAAGCTATAGGAATGACATAAGCAAAGGAGCCTCCAACTACCGCAGGCAACCTGGTTCCAAAAAGTGCTTGGAGAAGTGTGTTAATGCCAGCCACAAAGAGGAGAGTCTGTATAACTCGTGCTTTGTCTCCCTGGTTGTGAGCAGAGAAAATTATTGAAATAGGGAGTAAAAGACAAGAATAAGTGAAATTAAGATAAATGATCAAATTTCTAATCTACCATATGGAAATAGTTCTACCAACATCTTTAGGCCAAAACTAAGTCATATATAACTAGCACAAGCGCGCAACTTATCTGTATAGCATGCTTCCAAATCAATTGAACTTAGATGAAAGAATGGTCATTAAACTGAGAGGAAGTAGAGATAGTTAAGGAGAAAACCAGCTTACATCACTTCCACCCATTGCAGGGACGAGCACTGTTGGGATCATTACACTTGTTCCCAGCATTAGGATGTAGTTTTGAAATGCTAACGCGATGGTTTCAGCTGCAAGACAAATACTTTATTATGAACAAGAAACGGAAAGGTGAATCGAGCAGCTTCCCATGAATCACAATGTAATGCCACCATATCAATGGCATGATCATTAACATGTGCATCACAATGTGACGCCACAATATCATGGGCAAAAGTGTGATTACAATACGCCATTAGGTCCATTGCTTAAGAAGTTTGTAGACTTGTGATGGCTATGAAAGCTATGTTTGATGACTGAGAAATCCTACGAAAGGAACACAAAACATAAAAACACTTGGAATGTCGCAACGGACTTTGGACCCCAACCCACTGCTAGATTTATTAAAAAAAAAGATCATTTTTTATTTCTTTTCTTATAGTTTCCTAGCACCCGAACAAAATGTAAGTTTTCAAAAAAGAAAACTGATTCAGAGTCCTACTCACAGTCAATGACTCAATGCCATACAAGTTCAAATTTCAAAAAATTCTTATCAACCCATGAAGATAAAACCAACACCATAATCTTCCAAGTTCTGTCGGCATTCATCCAAGAAAAAGAAAAAAAAAATCTCCATCACCCGCTTGGTATCAACCATAAACTTCAAAACCAACACTAAATTTTTCTTTCGGACACTGAAAAATATATATAAATGGATCAACTTTTCTGGGTTCAAGCTTATATAACACAGTGCCTCAACTTCTATTCGCAGAAACAGCGATGATTCCCACAGTACTCTCACTCACTACTAAAGCTACACTGCTCTACTTCTAGACCCACAAGGCCATTTCTCAAAAAAAAAAAAAAAAAAAAAACACTGGAGAGACCCACAAATCCATTTCACTCTCACGGTGCCTTGACAAAAGAAAAGAAAGGACACCCACATAAGAATGTGTCTATATATATATATATATATAGAATAAACAGAGAGAGAACGGGCTACCCCAAGGAGGGTTGGAGTCTATGCAGTACTCAAGGTCTTGGAGCTGTTCCATGGGAGGGTGGCTAATGTCTGCCATTGGTGAAGCTTCTGAAAAGAGCTTCACAGAGCTCAGACTTGCCAAAGCAAGATGAACAAAGAAGAAGAAGAACTAAAGCAGAAGTACAGATATAAAGTGAACAAAAAAAAGCAGCAAACAACGAAAGGAAGAAAATAAAGGGAATAATATGCAAAGCACAACAAGCCTCTCTGTGACGCCCCCTCTATGTCCTCGATAAGCCAGTTTTTTGAATCAGTGTTTAGATTCTCAAAACGACTGCCCTCTTTTCTTGATATATTTGCGATACAGCCATCACAGGTTGTTCAAAAAAAAAAAAGCCATCATAGGTCAGTGTGTCATCGTGGCATGGGAGAAGCAGACAATGTGATACGAAAATGTTGTACTAGGAATTGTTCTTTGGTCGTACAAAATGAAAAGACTGGCCCTACAATCCCTATGCTTTGCCATTAACATTTACTATAGAGTACTTATAGCATAGTTGTGTGAGTTGAAGTTATTAAACTTCATTCAATAGAGGAAAGGAATGGATTCATCAACTCCTGTTCTTGAAAAGGAAAATAATTTAAAAGTCCAACTCTCAAAGCAAATGAGATATTAATGTTGTCAAAGAGCCATAAGTGTGTGTACAACAAATACATAGCTTTGACCAATAAATGTTCACTTTTTTAGGTGAGACCATCTCATGCATGCGTTCCTGTCTAATTTATTAGGGCAAAAGGGTTGAAAAAAGCATTTGCTTGTTGTAGGGGAAAAAAAATGTATAGTTGGTAAGCATTAAAGTCCCTTAAGATTAATATTGGGAAATTCGGCTAGGTTGAGATTGAGACACGTGTTTTTTTTTTTTGTTATGTTATCGTACACATATCTCAATCTTAACGGACGGATGGTTCGTAGCTGGAACTCAAAAACTCGACCCGAGCCGAATCCTATAGCATCTACTTCAACTAGGTTTTTGTATTTTGTTTTCTTTTTGTGTAAGAGAGGGAAAGAATATTTGCTGGCCAAGCTGGAAAAACAGTGGGGGGGGTGCTTTTTCTGAATCTGAGAAAAAGGGCAAGCGAGTAAAGTGAGAAGGAGAAGAGGTAATGTCAATGTAGGAAGGTTGGTGACGTTGCTACGTGTGGCTAAACCCCTTATTCCCACCACGATCATGACCACTTCACCCCACAAAGTCCGATTCCCATGGGAAACAGAACAAAGTCCAACAACCATATTTTTATCTCTATTTTTCAAACTTTTACAAGATAAGAATCTCACACTTTTCTCTTTTCCATGAGAGTTTGTTTGGTTATGGTTTGGATCTTGTGTTTCCCTCAAAAATAGGGTTTTCTTCTTCTTCTTTTTTTGGGTTTGTTTTGGGCCAAAATTAAGGAGAAAAAAACTAGGGGGCTTGCACCATTATGGAAGGGTTGGGTCAATCAATTGGGTTTCTTACTCTTAGCATTCAAACTATGAATATATTATTGAATACGCAGAAAACTGTACAAAAAACGCTTTTATAAAAAGACCAGAAAGCCTAATGTTACAATGATTAACCTAGTAGTATGATAATATAATACCTAGCATTGTAACAATAGAATGAGTACAATTCTAACACTTACAAAGTTACAATGTACAAAGATCGCTTGTTTTTGTATTGTTGAGCTTTCTGCCCGAACAGATAGCCTTTTCTTACAAAAAAGCTGCAATCTCTTTATTCCCTCTTCTTTGAATATGTGATTGCAGCAAATCCCATTACTTTTGATAACTCATTGCTTGAGCTAAAGTGTTTAAAATATATGATTATTCTAATTACATAATTGATTGAACAAATATAATGACACCGCTCAAAAAGGATTGAGATCCCGTGCAATGCCTCATGTATTACACGTGGTGCAATAACTTTAATTTGGAATGACCAGTTCAAATATTGTCATGTCATTTAAAATTTTGCATCTCATTTGCAATTTACTTGCCTCTCTCTCCGCTTACCACCGCTTTTCCTTTACTCTTCCCGCCTTCTACCACCGTCGACATCCCATCCTAATGGCTAAGAGCATTACTACAGCTTCCTACATGTTCCTCCACATTAGGAAAATTCAAAAAAGTCAAAAACTAATTACAGCAGTTTTTAATTTAATAATGCAATCATAACATATCATACAAAAAAAAAAACATCTCTACACTCCAAAAAAAAAAAAAAAAAATAATGATAAAAAAATGAAAACTCTATGTTATAAAGTAAAAGTATTATCCTACATTAGAAAAATAAAAAAGGAAGCTGCTAGATGCTCAAAGGGATGTCATTACACTAGATCTTCATCCAAATAGAATATACTTTTATTATATGCATACTCCAGTAAAAAAGCATAATTAAGGGAGGAGCTAGCTTAGGCCAACAAGTTCTAGCTCCGCCGCCATAGTGGATTGGCATATTATTTTGATTATATATATATATATATATATAATAAAGAAAAACCCCATGAATCCATCTAATCTCCAGAACCCACGTGCGAGAAAAAGTGAGGAATTGGGAATGCTCAGACAAAAGAATAAACTAGTCTATAAGTCTATACAAACAAATCTACTAATTATTTGGAATTTGGAATAACTTCGTTAGCTTCCAAACACCCCCTCCAAATAACCTCTTTTCAATGCATTGCCCAACCCAATAACTCACAAAAGTGAAAAGTCTCACCATCTTACAAAATCTCTTTTCCCTAAATATATAATTACAAGACAAACGTTACAAAATTACACTTATATTTCAATATTATTTCACTTATTGACCATATCAATCTGCCTTTATGATAATAATAATTTTTTTAAATTTTTTTTTTTTTTAACAATGACGGACCTAAAGGTTGATTGAGACTGTCACGTGCTATATACTATACAAACATTCTACATTTCTCGAATAAAAATGTAATTTTTAATATTAATCTTAAAAAAATGAAAAATTATAATTTGATTGGCACGGCCAGGTCAGAAAAGTAAGATATTTAGTTGGATATTACTATTACCAAAATACCCAATAATACCTTGGGGGGGGGTGACAATTATGTAATTAAGTGTAATATTTAGGGCTTATTCAAAACCTCCAAATGGGCCATCACGAATCCATTTTCTTGTGTAGCAATTGTTCCATTATTATTCTCCTTTTACCCCTCCCCAAAAAAGAGTTGTTTATGCTTTGGGAATAAATGCCAAATGTATTAATGAACTTTTTTTTTTTTTTTTGAAAAGGCCATTTATTAATGAACTGATAGTGCTAACTACACCACCAAGTGGGTGCATGGAAGCAGATACTCTCGCCTGCAGAACTACACGTGTCACTTAGGGTTCTTTTCTGAATTTAGCAGTGGCACAATATGGGAGAGTAGTTTGGTGATTATAGAGGTGCAACTACAGAATTGATTAGTGTTGGAATAAAGTCAGAGGTGTGCAGATTATTTTGGCTATTCATTGTTAGCCTTTTCGTACCGGACTCGTCACCCTCTTTGTAGTGATGAATTAACGAGGACACAGCAGCTCAGCCTTTGCCACCACAACTACCAAACTCCACCAATGATGCTTCATTTTGTTGCCATCAACACCTCAATAATTCATTCTTCTTATTAGGTAAATTTCAGAACTCCCAATAGCTTATATCTATATCTCAATATAGAATAGTTAATCAAAATTTATTTTATTTAGTTTAACTAATGAGTTTTAAAATGTACTATACATCCGATTATCTATTCTTAACTCTATATTATTATTTTTTTTCATTATAGTATTTTTTTTTTCTACGTGAGTCCTGCTTGATAACTCCACTACTTTACAAACTTTCTTTTAGATTATAAAAGAAGAACGTGGAGTCATGGAGGGAAAAGGAAGAGGAAAAAAAAAAAAAAGGAAAATGTGGAGATAAAGAATAAAAAAAAAATAGATAAGTGAATAGTATAACTCTACTTGTAGAGTTGCACAATTTATGGAATTAAGAAAAATCTATTACAGAATTTGAATACATAAGCCGATAGAGTCTCTTTTTTGCACTTTTGTCATTTATTCTAGCTTAAAATTGCAAATAGATAATCCATTGAGAGTGCTCTTAGAGTAGTCGCATAGGCTTCTCTATTTCTCAATCTAAAATAGCTAACAAAAACTCACTTTATCTAGTTTAGCTAAGGGGTTTTAAGAGCATCCCCAACAGTTTATGTAAACTCAACTTTTGGCTAAAGTAGATGGCAAAAACAATAAAACCCTCCTCCAGCAGATTATGCAACCCAACACAATAATAAATGCATCGTCCATTTGTGAACAGTGTCACGCCAGACACTGTTCACAGATGTATCTTATATTTTATTATTTTTTCCTACTTTTTCTCACTCTCTCGAAGCTTCTTGTTCTTTCTTTGCGCGCGTTTTCTTGCTTGTTCTTCGGCGTTCTCTCTCTCAGTCGGTCATGCTTGGAGGATGGGTATAGTGGTGACCGAGAAGAGGACCACTAACGTCGAATCGCTCAGGGTCAACGAAGCCTCCCTTCCCTAACCCAGCCCCACCGGCGGCGACAATAAAGGCCCAGCAAGCGAAGAAACCCGTAGCTAACACCACCAACGCGGCACTTCGCTGCGCTCGCAAGCCCCTCCCGCACAAGCTTGAGCAGAACCCGTGGGTCACCATGTTCATCTTTGCCAAGAACTTCGTCCTCCTTGTGGTCCTCGTCAGCCTGATCCAATTAATCCGCAGACTCACAGTGAAACCTAGTGACGTCGTTTCAGATTGAGATTTGGGAGGATGGGTACAAGTTGCCAATTTTTTGGAAGTTTATGAGTTGGGGCATATGGGTTTGGGTTGCCGATCTTCCGGAAGTTTCTGGGTTTGGGTTGCCCATCTTCTGGAGGTTTTTGGTGGTCTGGTGCGGTGGTTATGGTTGCCGGTTGTATGGTGTGGTGGTTATGGTTGCCGGTTGTCTAGAGCGATGGTGGTGCAGTGATGATGCCGTGATGGTTGCCGATTGTGTGTAGTCTGTGTGGTGTGTCTATGTCACAATTCTGATAATTCTAGTTGATTATGATTGGTTGGTAATGGTGTGGTGAATTACCGTGGGTTGATTTTGATCTTAAAAGTGCAGATCGTTTGGTTGATGAAATGCTTGTGAGATGATTTCGGGTTTGTGGAGAGGAGTAGTCATGAGGTTTTAACAAAAATAATTAAAATAAATAAAATAAAATAATTATTTTAATAAAATAGATATAAATTTAGATAATCATCCAAGATTATGTAAACTAGTAAAAAGTAAATTTTGATTATGTAAAATAGATTGAAATTTACATAAGTTGGTCTAAAAGGTATCAATTCTTAACTTTATATCAAATTAAATATTATTATTATTATTATTATTCTTTTTTTCTTTTTTTGTATCTTTCTTTACCGAAACCCGAAACTCAAGCAAGGGTGCCAACGACACCGAAGTAAGAGTGAGCCCATCGCTCTTGTCATCACCAAACTAGAACCAGAACAAATTAACAACCTTCATCTTCAACGAAAATTAGACAAAATCAGAACAAATGAGAAAAACAGGAACGAGCGTTCATCTCTTCAAAGTAGCAAAAAACTGTACCAGCCCACTTGAGAACAGAGTGAATAATTAAAAGGATAATATCAAAAACCTCTATTACAGCCTTCAAACTGAGACTGAAAGCACGCAGGGCTCGTGTTAGCTGATACCCATTACCCATGAACCGAAACTTGTGCACCATGTTGCTTCGATTCAATCAGCTACCATGAATCAAGGTTTTGGTCAATGAAATATAGCAAAAGCTAGGTGGAAAAATCGGGGGATCCCAAGTGGGCAATCAACAAATCTGCAGTACAATTGACGGACTTGAAGAACAAAACAGATGACAAAATGGGAGGAAACTTCCTTTAGTTGGGTTCCCCGTCTAATCAAAGAGCCAAAGACTTCAAGGGAGTTCTCTAAAATGAAAAACTGAAAAACAAGGAATATGCTTCAATTGCAAGCTATGAGAGAAAGAAGAAGAAGAAGAGTTGTTCACAGATGGGTGAAAAAAGAAGAAGAGCCGAAAGAAAATATGAGGAAAACAGTAACGAGCGTGAGAGAGAGACCCATCCGTCCTCTTTCATCTTTTTCGCCGTGAAGAAACAATAAAAAAAAGGAAAAGTACACATAACCCCTTTAAACTACCACCTCATTGTCAATGTCCCCCCCTAAACTACCAAAAACTGTCAATGTCCTCCTAATGACAAAAATACCCTTCATAAAATTATTAAAATAAAATAAAAACTAAAAAAATATTTTAAAAAATATAAAATAACAAAAATTTATACAAAAAAAAAAATCATTCTTTTTCGTTTTTTTAATTTAATAATAAACAGGTTTTTCCTTTTTCTTTTTCGTTTGTTTTTTTTTTAAAAAAAAAATTTGTTTTTATATTTTTCAGTTATTTTTTCGTTTGTTTTTTTTAAAATAAAAAATAAAAAAAAACTTTATTTTTCATTTTTTTATTTTATTTTTTTTTCGTTTTTTATTTAATTTGTTTTTTAAAAAATAATTTTTGAGTTTTAGTTTTTTTTTTTTGAATTTATAAGGACATTTTTGTCTTATTCAAAAAAAATTTGGGTTATTTTTGTCTTTTTGTTGGTATTAGGGAGGACATTGACATTTTTTGGTAGTTTGAGGGGGGCAATTGACACAATTGGTAGTTTGGGGAGTACATTGACAATTGAGTGGTAGTTTGAGGGGGATATGTGTACTTTTCCCTAAAAAAAAAAAACCCATCTGTGAACATTGCACCGTTCACAAATGGATGAAAACGTCATTTTAGATATAGGATAAATCAACCGATGGAGTGTGTTTTTTCTGTTTTGCTTATCTAAAGCAGCTAAAAGTGAAAAATACATAATCCAATGTAAGTGCTCTTAGAATCCAACATGAAATTAACATATTAGAATTAAGCAGTTTTTTTTCTATTTAATTATATAGATCAAATTAATCGTTTTGTGTGACTTATTGAGAGAATTATGTCATTTGTTTGGTCAATTTCCTATATTTTGTAATTATTTCAATACTATTTTAGTTTGAATTGAGTCTATTGTTGGAAAACCCACATCTTTTTCATGTCAGATCATCCATTTCTTTTTCCTTTTAGATCAGAAGTTAGAAGGATTACATTTTTCATATAAGGTAATGGCAATGTCTTGGAATAGAGATTTTTTTTCAATTTGTATGAGGGTTTGAGCTAAATAATTCCAAGTTAGAGATATTAATAGGGTTTATGAGATTAGGGTGGTCTCAGTTTGAGATCTTCGTAATGAAAATAAGGGATAATTACATTTTTCCTTTATCAACTACCAGTTATTGTCAACATGTCCCACGAACTGACACATATGCCACCACGAACTGACACATCGACCAAAAGAGAGCATGAAACTATCATTTTCATATTGTTACCCTCCTTCCGTTAGGGAATCTCATTAAATCGGAAAGAATATTCCATTTTTAGAGGTTAAATTTTGTTTAAAGATAGAAATGCCCTCAAATAATAATTTAATAAAAAATATTAAACCATATATATATATATATATATATATATATATATATATATTAAAAAAAAAAAAAAAAAAAAAGGGAAGACAAAAAATGAAAAAGAAAGGGGGTGGAGGGTGGCCCCCGAGCCAACCCCAGAGGTGGCGCCGGCCACCCCAAGTTTTTTTGAGGTGGCTTGCGAGCCACCCTAGATGAAACCCAAGGGTGGCCGCGGCCACCACCCCCTTTCTTTCCTTTTTTATTTATTTATTTGTTTTGCTCTTTTTTTTTTTTGTTAAATTTGGAGGGTATTTTATGTAAATTTTAATTTTAAATTAGGGTATTTGAGTCTTTTCATGAATTTGACGGACAGTATGAAAATGGTAGTTTCATGCTCTCTTTTGGTCGATGTATCAGCTCGTGGTGGCATGTTAATAATAATCGATAGTTGATGAAGGAAAAGTTAATTACCTCTTGAAATAAATATAACAGCAAATGAAAAAAAAAAAATGAAAAAAATTGGTATACTAAAGTTTTTAGTACAATTTCCTTACAAATTAAGAAACTCATGTATCATTGTTGCCCTTGCGCCCTCTGGTAGTCTACTGATTGAGAACTATGCTAGGTAATACCATTAAGGGCAAAACCACGTCACCGTCTAGACAAAGATTTTCTCTAAAATGGGTCGGAGAATCCAATCTAATAAATTGATGTGTTCATAGCATGTGTTTTTGGTCGAGACGTGAACAAAGAAATGAAAATTAGGCAGTATTTGAAACTTAGCAGCAAAGACAGGTTAAAATCCTTAGGAAAACACCAAGCAGTAAATGCAAACGCATTCAGAGGCAGAGGGGAAAACTGATACCCTTTTGAATATGAATTTCAGTTTTCTCCCTTTGGCTGGTCATTTTTCTTATAATATGTGATGTCTGAATACGAACCCAACACAAAATTAGTGAGTTAAAGTTGAGGAATTTAACCTGTTTAATTAAATTGGTCGAATTAAGATTGACCTATATAACCCTATACCCATGACTCGACATGACCTGAACTCAATTCATGACGTTAGGACTGGCAATTTTCGATACGATCTGCAAACTAGACATGAACCCAACACAAAATTAACGGGATAGTGTTGAGGGATTTGACTCATTTACTTAAGTAGGTTGAATTAGAATTAACCTATATAGTCTTATACCTATGCCTTGACACTGACCCAAACTCATTATGCAATCACGAATTACTTCCCCCTTATGTTTTACATGTCATAATTACAAGAGTCCAAGAACCCTTTATGCTGAAACCACTAAAACTTTTAGAGCAGGAAGCTATCTAGCAAGGAAAGTGAAGAAATAAAACCAACTAGATACACTTATAAGCTAGGAAGATTAAAGAGTTGATTACAACCAAAAATCGCTGCACCAAATGGGGTGCAGGCCTACAAAGAAATGAGAAGAATATGGTATCTCTCACTCCATCTCTTTATCAGGGCCAATATACATTGTGCAAGATACTGAAATCAAAATGAGTAAACATCCAACAAGTCGCCCAAAGGATGGAGCTGTTCTTGATGAACCAATGCCCCATAATTGTGACAGGGCTGCCTGAAAAGGCAATAAAAGCATCAACATAATTAACAAGACGAGGGATCGTTTATTTCTTTTTATTGTTTAAAATATTTCATTAGGATTCTTTCTATGTTCTCTAATAATTTCCTAAATCATCATCCCGATTCTGAAACACAAGATAAGGGAAGAAAATAAATCCACAAAGCAATCATCACCATATATAACTACATCCTTATTGCAGAATGTATCGACTTAAAAAGTGGGGAGGGGAGGGGGGAAGGGACAAGAAAGGTACCTCCATGTACAGGACATTTACAACTTTGCTGGTTTTCTCAAGCTGAAGTCCGCGTGCTAAAAATACCTGCAATTGAGCACACAAGTTCAGAAGCCTTTACTGCAGGAACATCCTCAGCAAAACAAAAAGATATCGTGCTTTATTGATATAATCACTTCATCATAAAGTTCAGGACAGCACCTCAGCCAAAAAGGCCAGAACACCAAGTACGAGCATAAGTAAAAATGTATAAGAATCTGGCAGCACAAAATCCTGCATCGTGCAAGAAAAAAAAATTGTTGAGAAACACACAGAAAGACACAACACCTAATACGGAAGATATATACAGCATGGATGCAACTATAATACTCTCAGCCAGTACCAACTTTAAATGCTTATACAACAAAACCATGACATGCAAGGTGAACTTAAAGGGTATAAATTAGGGGTCAGTGATCAGTCCTCAGGTTATAAGTAATACATATAATTTGGGGTTTCTATGGAACCTTTAAAAAATAAAATGATTTTTTAAACAGTACTTTTTACTATGTCACGAACTTACCTCAAATGCAAATGTACATATTCCAGCAGCAGGGCCAGCCAGTATGCCAAATGAAAAAGCTGTAATCCTGAAAAAGCGCAAACAACTTATTAAGGCAATCACTTTTACATAATAATTCTTTTTTCTTTTTAAATCTTAGAGTAAAAGCACCAGTATATATTTTTTATTTTCTAGTTATGTATTTCATGTAGTCCTCAAATTTACTATAGAATCTAGCAACAACCACTTTAGCTTCCATAAGACAGTTACCTTGTAAAAAGGAAAGCCATGTCATGTGTGAGCACAATAGCATGGCATGACTTTCTTTGAGCTTCAGAAGTTTGATGGCAAAGAAATGAAGAAGACTGTATGTCACAGTGGTGAGTAAAGATAGGAATCTCATATTACTTACACTGGTTGATCAGATGCCTTTGCTCCCGCCCTTATGAGGCAATAGCTGACTCCACCAGTTATTGATGAAAATAAACCAACTAAGACCACATATATATGGTGGCTCCCTCTAAGATATATATTGCTTGCTTCCCCAGCTTTAACTAAGGCTCCTGCAGAAGTCCACGTTCAATAATGCACACATCTACGCAGAATTGTAGGGAATGCACTCACTATTTCATTATAAGCAGTCAAGATAGATTTTTAACTTGTCACACATAAAGCCAGAAATAAAGGCCACAAGGGAAGATAATAAAGCATAAGCAAAGGACATAATGTGTTCTCTAGTCTGTATTGCTTTCCCATTCATCCTCCAAGCATTAACTTGCTCACTTTGCAGGAATCCAGCAGGTAATTCAAGGTTCTAGTTTCACAGAATTTGCTATAAAACAGCTTACAACCAACGCAATGGATGAGAGAAGTCATTGTCAAAGATGTGGTATGACAACAAACCCCCCGCCCCTTCTTTTTCTTTATAAATTATATATACAATAAAATAGTAGAAATGAAAATATGGAACAAGAAACTCTTCCCTTTTATTACTTAAAAACTTAAAATTGAGAAGAAAAAACAATAGGATTTAGGTTATTTGAATAAAAACTAGACTACTAGCAAAAGAGAATACAACATAAAAGAACAACTAAAAGGATATGGAAACAACAAGGAATACACAGGGTTGACTTTTTGAGTTCTTCAATGACAAGATAGGGAAACTCAAAACATTACAGAGGGTCTAAATGCCACATGTCAGAAAACAAGACTCGTGCTTCCTTTTTTATCTATAGTTTAACTGCAATATTCCGACAGTACAATAATGAAAATGTCTTTTGCTTATACAAGAATAGGTTTTCGAAATTTTCTGAGACAAGAAAATGAACATCAAAGCAAGGTACTTTCTCAACTCTACAACAGGAATGAGGCACAGAAGACGGAAAAATCAAATACAGTCGGGGGGCGGGGGGGGGGGGGGGGGGGGGGGGAAGAGAGAGAGAGAGAGCTTAGGTAAACCTGGGAGACCGTTGCTCAATTTTAGCTTTCTTGCAGAGAGGATAAGATAGCATTTGTATAGCAACAGCACAAATAAGCATATAACATGGAATAGCAACAAAGAAAAATAAAATAAAGAGCAGATTGATCTTGATCAAATTCTTTACTAGAAAATATTGAAGGCATCCACATTTGGCATTGCATATAGAACGCTACTTTAACTCGCTTATGTACCTTTTGTGGTAAGTAGTTGCCTGAAAATGAAAAGCACACCAAAGAAACTGCAAGCAAGACCTGGAAAATGGTAAGATAGTTAACAAAGCAAGCACTCAGTGCCCTAACAGAAGGGTGTCCAAGTTCTGTACCAATATTGGAAGATTGAAGTCAACTTAAAATTAAAGATAAGTAGTTTTATCCTATATGATACATAGTATTTGCAGCTATATTGGCTTCACTACCACTTCTGCAGCTTCTTGCCTAACTCTTTAAAGGGACTTTCTTTGGGGAGGTATTGGTGATGAACTTAAGTTTCATTTGGTGAACTAGTTGAAGATATGTTCTCCGATAATTTCAGGGGGGTTAGGCGTGAAAAGTATGAGTAAACTTAATAGGGCCCTTTTTGGTAAGTGGTTGTGGAGGTTTGCTACGAAAACGGATGCTTTGTGAAGAAAGGTGGTGGACATTAAATATGATAGTATGAGGGGAGGTTGGTGTTCAAAGGAGGTTGAGGGACCCTATGGGGTGGGAGTGTGGAAACGTATAAGGAGGAAGTGGGACAGTTTTGCTGATCATGTGAGATATGAGGTAGGAGATGGCTCTAAAGAGTTGTTTTGGCATGATGTTCGGCGTGGGGAACAACCTTTGAAGGTCCTATTTTCCGAATTGTTCACTATTGTGGAAAGAATGCGTGGGTGGCAGAGAATATGCAATTCCATAATGGAAACATTCATTGGAATATTATATTTACTAGACCTGTACATGATTGGGAGGTAGAAGTGGTCTCTAGGTTCTTTGAGTTGTATTCTCGAGTAAGGCATGGTGGCGATGACGCCATTTGTTGGATTCCATCTGAAAGGAAATTATTTGAAGTGAAGCCTTGCTATCAAGTATTATCTAATTCTGCAATTTTCACTTTTCCTTGGAAGAGTATCTGAAAAATTAAGGCTCCTCTGAGAGTGGCGTTTTTTGTGTGGAAGGCGGCACTTTGGATAATTTAAAAAAGAGGATGGAGTAGTGTTGTTTGTGCAAGATATGTGGAGTCTATAGATTATTTACTCCATTGTGGGGTTGCAACAGAGTTGTGGAGTGCAATTTTTCAATTGTTTGGCGTTGCTTGAGTTATGACTCACAGGGTGAGCGATTTGTTGAGAAGTTGGAGGGGACAATTGGGCAACCGTAATGCTTTGAACATATGGAGGTTGGCTCATTTGTGTTTGATGTGGTGTATTTGGAGAGAGCAGAATGCAAAGAGCTTTGACGATCGTGAGAATGGATTGTTAGAATTGAAGAAGATGATGCTACACACCCTGTATATATGGAGAGTGGCATGGAATAGTGTATCTGTTTCTAATTTTTTTTGAATTCTTAGAATTATGTTCTTCTTTCTCTTTGATTTAGGGTTCTCTTGTGTACTAGGGTTGCGTCCCTCTACGCTTTGAATAAATATACATTACTCATAAAAAAATAAAATAACCCGTCCTATTCTATTTCACCAGATACCTAAAAGTGCTTATTGCTTCATAACTTGAACATGAACGTGGAATGTATTGTATGGGGCATATTAACATATCTTATAGTATTAAATTGAGGGAGGATTAAGAGACAAGAATGAAAAAATCTTACATACTACCATACCTCCAATGTCAGCAATTTTCAACTTCTCGTGCAAAATTATTCTGGCTGCAATTGATGCCATAATCGGTGTTGTGAAGCTTAATACAATAGCCTGAGACAAAGGTAACCTTTGAATGCTGAAATGAAAAGAAAACTAATTTCAGGTCATTACAGTGGTTACCAATACATCAACTCTTAAGGATAACCTAACAATACATTGACAAAGCTTTCCAAGCATAGTATATCAGGTTGAAGAGAGGTCAAAGGATGAGTGAAAATAAAGCATAAGCCAAAGAGTTGGAATACAGCAGCAAAGTAAAAGTGTGTACTGATAGCAGGTCATTTCCTTTATGAACACCATTACCAAAAGTTGTGTGACTCTCTTTTTGGGTAAGTGAATATTATGTAAAGCAAGCTGATAGATTTATCAATATTAGATGTCAAAGAAATTCATATTGAAAGTGCTATGTTCTAAGACACTGTAATGTACTTTCTTTTCTTCTTTTTTTGTCTTCTGAACATTATTATGTTTCAACAAGTTTGTACAAAGTTATACCACTACATTAGGTGGATAAATGCACTCATCCTCCTCGATCAACGCTTGGGTTCGAATTCCACTACATTCATATTAAGGTGGGCTGGTACCTAACTCTATAGAGTCAGCACTCAGCACGCATACCTTTCTCAGGGTTGCCTTTTTGGGGCCGTGGGTAGTGGGTGCCATCATCCCCTCCTACCCTTTTTGCCACAGCAGGAAAAAAACAGAAGAAGAAGTTCATGCAAAGTTACAAATTAAATATGTGTGTGTGTGTGTGTGTGTATATATTATATATATATATATATATTGGTAACTTGGAGCTAATTGGCCCACATGCAGAAAATAGCACTAGTAACTACTGCCGTCTGAAGACTGAAGCCACATGATGCAATAACCATCTGATCCAGGCATTTGATCTAATATTCCTGATTTAGGAAAGTGGACTTGTTGAAGAACGTATCTAATCATATGCTCCTAGCTAAACATAAATATTCCCATTAGAGAATGAGGGAATATTCCAGATGTGTTACATGCACCAGTAATAGAAAGGATATAATCAATACATACAGAAAGGATAGCATTTGGATTCCTCTTACCAATAAACATAACTCATCAACGAAAGAAATCCCATTAGGGCTCTTGAAATTAACAGTTTTCTAACATGTGTCTGTCCAAGTATTGAATGCCCGCTCTTTCTCAGCCAAAAATATGACAATGTCATGATAAGTATACATCTAGTACAAGCCGTCTCAAATAAAGGAATTGATTGAGCTGCCATTATAAGAGGGGATAATATTAATCATCGGATATACCAACATAATTCGCTAATAATAGGTCTAACTGAAAAAAACAAATGTAAATACACACTGAATATATGGAAAAATACATAATGATGAGCAATGTCCACCTTATGCCTAAAGACTTACAAATGGTCACAAATGAGGACAGAACTTACTGACCAGAGAAAACATCGGAAAGGACTTCCATGATAAAATAGATGAGAGAAGATATGGCCATACACAAGAGACCAGAGTATCTGGACCCACTCCACACCCACAAAATAAATCGAGTCACCGGAGATGTCTCCGCTTCATGTACTCTTATCACTTGCTCCTGCAAAATGTTAAAATAGCAACTAAATTAATTTCCCAATCTCTTCCCCAGTTTTATGTATCAATTTGTAATGAAAAGAGACCACTATACAAAACCAACAAAATAAACTAAAAACCTTCTGCCGTTTATCTTCTCAAAGTTGTCCTTGCAAGTAATGATTAAGCACAGGACTAAACACTAGTGCTAAACTTATAATGATTCAATCCTCAGAAACATAATGATTCGAAACACATTGAAGAATCACAAATTTCTCGGCTATGAATCAAGCCAAAGTAGGAAAAACAAACACAAATGTTAACTGAAGCTGAGAGAACCTGATCCTTTTGTTATTTTATTCCTAACCAAGAACCATATGCATAATTCAATGTTGCAGAAATGTATTTGGATCACCTTTCTTCTGCTGCAAGGTGCTCAAATTTTCAATTTCTAGTAATTATACATTCCATTCTCAACTCTTTGGTTGATAAATTAGTTCAATCTTATTCGATCACTAGGCTCAGTGAAGCAAAGCATGATAAACTAAACAGCCTCTACAATTCCGATTTCTTTGATTTTGTCAAATAAAGAAATAAAAATTACACCCAGCAATCAAATTCGAACGAAGTTCCATCAAAAGTAAACGAATTCCACAACAAATTCTCAAAATTAAATTTTTGTAAACAGTGAATTAGGGTTTTGATTTCCTTAACCCTAGGTTTTCCTCGGGGATAAGAGACGGTGAAGATGTTGATCTTGGGCTTCTCGCCCTGATTCAAGAGAGGAATTATCTCATCGGAGACCACCACGGCCGCCGCAGCATCGTCCTCCGATGCTGATGCGTCGCGCACGATCAGCTCCACCGCGTCATCTCCGTCTTCAGTGGACGCCATTTTTCGCTCTCTATCAGGGCATCCAAACACCCTAGCTTTTCCGTACAGTCCAAGAAGACGAAAAAAGAAAGAGAGAAACAGTGATCGTTGAAGAGTGATGCGTCAACGGTCAAGTTGGTGTGTCCACTTGGCGAAGTTTCGGTGGGACCCAGTGGTTGGTGGGGTGCCTATTTCATTGCCGTTAACTGGATTGTAGACCGTCCGAGCTTTGATGTGCAAATGTGGTGCATTAAAGATCCGGCTTTCATGCGGTAATTTTTGCATTAGTGTTATAGTGGAAAACGATACTATTTTTCGCAAAATGGTACTGTTTTCTACCTAAAAAAAATTTGTAAAATTTTTAATAAATTTAAAAATAATAATAATTAAAAACAAAAATTATAAAAACCTAAAAAAACTAAAGAGGTGGCCGGCGTTGCCCAAGGGAGTGGCCGGCCACCCCATTATTGGCCAAGGGGGTGGCTAGAGCCACCCCTTTGGCCGATCTAGGGTGGATCGTCCACCACAGTCGGCTTTGGGGGTGGTTCGGCCAACTCCAAAAAACAAAAACAAAAACAAAAAAACAAAAAAAAAGGTTAGGGGTTTAAGGGTGGCCGGACCACCTCCAAAGGCCTTG
Source organism: Alnus rubra (assembly GCA_028654335.1). NCBI lineage: Eukaryota > Viridiplantae > Streptophyta > Magnoliopsida > Fagales > Betulaceae > Alnus > Alnus rubra. The sequence continues at coordinate 739,100 of JAJPGS010001146.1, forward strand.
GGGTGGCTCGGCCACCCCCATATCGGCTGTATCGGATGGTCGAAACCACCCTCAGGCCCTTGGGGGTGGTCCGGCCACCCCTAAAAGGCCTATAAACCAAAAAAAAAAAAAAGGTTTGAATTTTGGGGGTGGCTCGGCCACCCAAAGATCGGCCGTATAGGGTGGTCGAAACCACCCCCAGGGGTGGTCCGGCCACCCCCCAAACCCTTAACATTTTTTTTGTTTTGTTTTTTGGCCTTTTGGGGGTGGCCAGACCACCCCCAAAGCCGACTGGGGTGGTTCGTCCACCCCAGATCGGCCAAAGGGGTGGCTCCAGCCACCCCCTTGGTCAATAATGGGGTGGCCAGCCATCCCCTTGGGCAACGCCAGCCACCCATTTAGTTTTTTTAGGTTTTTACATTTTTTGTTTTTAATTATTATTATTTTTATAATTTTTAAATTTATTAAAAAATTTGCAAATTTTTTTAAGTGAAAAAGGGTACCGTTTTCCACTACAGCACCCATGCAGTAGTTTAAAACTACCGTATGGAAGCCGGATCTGTGCACTAAAGTGTTGTGCGAAAAAAAATTTCCTGATGATAAGGCTTTAGGAAAATGTTAAATTTACAACACCAACACAACAACCTCTCACATGTGTGGTTGTTGTGATGGTGTTGTGTATGAATCAAATCTCAAGGCTTTAATGGTCTATGACAAGTGTTTGGATAATCTAGACATGTTCATACAAGTAAATTTTATCAAGCCTCTCACAATTGGTTGTCTGGACCGTGCCACCAGTTATAATTCGACCAGCCAATTGCAGAGAATTCCTATAGAAAGAAAATGATTCAAATTAATAAAGTTTTTATGGGACTCATTTGCCCAAATAAATAGGAAGGCGGTCTTGAGATTTGTTCACGCAAGTGGATCCTATAAAAGCTCTCTCATATTTATTATTCGAATTGCTAACAAGCCAGTCAACAAAATGATTAGGGATCTCATCAGATCTAAATGTCCAAGTGTTTATTCCTAAATGCTTACTTTCTGATATGGCAATAAAAATCACAATTAGATTTTGAACGGGTTAATCTTTATATTATATATCAATGATATTTTTTACTGTCACATCGATGAGTAAGAATTTTAAAAACATGTAACCAGGGGCGTAGGCACCTTAGAGGGTGGGGGATCCATGACCCCCCCGGCGGCCCTCAAAAAATTTCAAAACCCTTAATCATATGATGGCTTCGACAAAAATGAAATAAAACCCCAAAAAAATTTACTCTACTAGTAAAAAATAGGGGAAATCACATAAAGGTATCAAACTATCGCCTTTTTTTCAATTAAAGGTACCGATGTAGCAAAACGTTCAATTGAGTGTATGCATTTACCAAAACCGTGCAATGTCGAGTATTCTGTCATGATTCAGTGTTAAATCCTTACGGAAGTGGAGTCACGTGACTTCCACATGATTTTTAATGGCGTTCTTCCTGTTATGCCCCTTAAGAAAATGCTAAAATACACATAAAGGACAAAACCTATAAAATGCTCCAGACGACGTCGTATTAATAGCCCCAAAACACCCCAAACACCGTCTTCTTTAGCAATAACACCCCGCCACTTTCCCTTCCGTCTCGATCAGAGCCTGGGACACCGACGGTGAGTTCCTCTTCATCGAGGCCATATGCCACCTTCCCCGCTGGCTCAACCCTAATACCATACCCAACCGCGTATTTGTTCGCCAAAACCACCTCTCAAATCTCCGATAAGCTCCAAACTTGATGCTCCTCGTCGACCCATCCAAGCCGCCGGACTCAAAAAGCCTTCTTCGGGTATAGCAAGTTCAAGAGCCTGCAGGGGTAGTAGCAACAACACACGGCCGCGCAGGCATAGTATAATCTGGTTAAACATGATCTGGTTTGGTTCGTTAACTAGGGTCATAACGGAAAATTAGAAAACAGGTTCAAGAAATTGGAAGGAGGAAAAATGTGGTGGGCTTTTCCGATTTTGGTGTTTTGGTTCAATGGCAGAATCAGGTGGGTTTCGAATCCCCTTGTTGTGCTGTGTTTTTTCTCTGATTCTCTCCTTAGCATCAGAACAATAAAGATAAAGCTCTGAATCATAAACCTTAACAAAATTAACAGAGTATATACAACGAAAATTAAGAATTGGAATAATATTTCCCTGCTGAACAACTGAAATTAATAAGGTCTTCCTCGTGGCTGAAAGATGTCGTTGGCCGGAGGTTTTGTCGGCAAAAATCACGATCACGATCGACTCCATGAAGATGGCAAAAATTCCTAAAAATCGCGATCACGATCACAACAAAAATCCCTAAAAATCACGATCACGATTTCTAAAATATGATATCAAAAATCTCTCCCTCTCTTCCTAACAAAGATTTTGACGGCAAAATCCCTAATCACAGTTTGTTCTGATCATTTTTTTTTTCTTATCAGTTTTTAATAGATTAATAAAAGATTAATGAATATATTTTTTTAATATATTTAAATGAATATTTTTTTTAATAGAGGGGCATAAATGAAAGATTTGCTTAAAAAATCACGTGACATGCACGTGATGGGGGTTCTGTCAGGGATTAATAGCGGAGCCTGACGGAATATCTGACATTGAACGGTTTTGATAAATGCATACACTTAATTGAACGTTTTGCTACATCGGTACTATTAATTGAAAAAACGCGATAGTTTGATACCCTTATGTGAAGTTTCCCCTTTTATTACGTAGAATAATGGAAGATAAGTTTCTTAGCAGGCCATTTGCTAGTTTATATTGAGAAATAAATTTCTAAGGATTTCACTACAAAAATGATAATGGATAAATTTTATTCATTGAAAGACCGACGTTGAGCACAATTCGAAGGAAATACAAAGTTATTTTTTGGATTTTTTTTTCTTCTTCTTGTACATGACTATATCAAACCAGAACACTGTTGTATTTGGAATAAAATGTATTTTTAAATATGATTTTATAGACATGTAACTTTTGTATACAATTGTGGCATATGACTTAGTATGAAGTTAAGTTTAAGACTTGTCTGCTTTTATTTTACACGCGCGCGCATATATATATATATATATGTGTGTGTGTGTTCAGGCCCCACCAAAAAATTCATGGCTCCTCCCCTTGCATGTACAATAATATGTCTCTAATATCATATGTGAATATGTTGTTACGTCATTTAAAATTACGTAATGTTATGTGCATCGTTAAATATAACAAAATAAAATCTTAGTAAGAGTATTAGCAGCAGATACCCTATAAGTAGTCCCCTTCCCTAAATATATGAAAAAAAAAAAAATCACCCATGCCAGATTCCCTACTAATTTCCTAAACCCTTGGGTAGCTACAGTGCTACTCAATGGATTATTTAATCTTAAAGAAGAAAAAAAAAAATCCTCTCTCCTTTCACATCTCCCTATGCCGGTGCCATGCCCTTCCACAGAACCAATACTTCTGCTTTGCATATCACCATCAACAATTGCATTTTATTCAACAAGCTAGCCCTTTAGTGAATTAAAGCAATGGCGCTCAACCTTTTCTGTGGCGGCCAGCGAAGCAACGTCTTTCGACCCCTTTCTCTCTGGACGTGTGGGATCCCTTTGGGAGCATCCCTTTTGTGAGCATTGTCGCTAACACTCCCACCTTGTCATGGGAAGCCTATGCTCTTGCCAACATTTGCATCAACTAGAAAGAAACCCTGGAAGCTCACATTATCAAGGTTGATCTTCCATGGTTGAGGAAGGTCGAGGTCGACGAAGGTGGGGTGCTGCAGATAAGCATGGAGAGGGCCAAAAAGTAGGAGGAGAAGAACGACAAGTGGCACAGGGTTGAAAGGGTCGGACTTGGATCCTCTCTAGTTGAGTTCAACTGGAGAGGAACCAGTTAGTTATACATAGGGGTATTTTGGTAATTTCACATGTGTGAAATTACCAAAATACTCTTACTTACAACTAACCGGCTCCTCTCCAAGTGAAACTCAACTGGAGAGGATCCCATTGCGAAAGGGTCACCGGCAAGTTCGTGAGGAAGTTCGGGTTGCCGAGAATACGAAGATCGACCAAGTGTTGAAGAAGAAGATAAAGAATGTGGTGTTGGAAGGGACAAACATGGACGTTGACGAGAGAGATAAATTGAGAGAAAATAAAAACATGCTTCTAGAATAAAGTTAAAAAAAATAAATAAAGTAAAATGTAAAAAATACTAGGGTTAAACACTCTATTAGTACTTAAGTTTTATACTTTTTTAAATTTAGTGCATGAGTTTTCATTTGTTTCATAGGTGGTACATGAGTTAGGGGTAAAAACTCGTTTGGTACCTTTGATACATTTTCCGTTCAAATATTAACGGTCTGCCACGTATCAACCGCTGAATTTGACACGTGGCACTATATATATATAAAATCTTTAAAAATTAATTAAAATTAAAAATTTGAAAAAAAGAAATGATGGGTTTTGGCTCTTGGGGTTGGTCGAACTATCTCCATGGGCAAACCCTCTAAATTTTGTTTGATGAGTTTTAGCCCTTGGGGGTGGCTTTTTTTTTTTTTTTCAATTTTATTTATTTATTTATAATTAATTTTAAAAGTTATTTATTTTTTATTTATTTTTTATATAGCCAATAATATTTGGATAGAAAATATAACAGAGGTACCAAACGAGTTTTTACCCCTAACTTAGGTACCATCTATGAAACAAATGAAAACTCATGTACCAAAATTTAAAAAAGCTTGAAACTCAGATACTAATAAGGTATTTAATCTAAAATATTATTTTAATATATAGGGAAAGGTAAATAGTAGCTGTTGTAGAATGTATTTGTATAGGAAAATAAAAATTGGTTTGATTCTCTAATTTTTCTCTAATTTTTTTTTTTTTTAAAAAAAAATGGTTGGGTATAATGCTCTTAACAAAATGGACTTGAAATGGAAGTCATGCTATTGATACTTTTAGCCACATACCGGCCCACTTGATATGGTTGTGCTCATTAAGAGTGGCTGAGCCTAAGCGTACTCAGTATCCATATTTATGGGCCTTACTGTTGAACGTATGGGCCCTCAATGTCCCATGGAGGATCTAAACCTGGCCTTCTCAGATTTCATCTATCTTTTTTTTTTTTTTTTTTTTTTTTTATTATTATTATTATTTTTTAATAAGACAGCAAGGGGAAGGACTAAGTAGAGGAAAAATGTGAATTCCAACTAATGAATTTCGTTTATAAGAAATGATTGCGAGTCGATTAAACTAACCCTCGGAGTCCATATTCCATCGATTTGAGCCTTTTATGTTGGGATCGAGATCCCGTCCAATATTTAGATATTGCACGGGATATAATAATTTTAATTTAGGCTGTTTATTTTAAATGAACTATCCTAAAACTGTCACATTATGAAAAAAGAAAAATTATCTCATTTTCAGCCGTTACCTCACCTCACCCAACCTCTTCTATATACTCTATAAATTAATTAATTAATTAATTAAAAAAAAACCCTCTTCTATATACTTTTCTGCCACCCAAAAAGAAGTAGGAGTTTAATGCTCTAGAAAAGTCTTTGGTTCAGTTCTCAAGAAGGTGAACTAAATTTCTCTCCCTTTGCCTTTCTGTAATTACAGTGACCTGTCTGGCCTGCAAAAGTCAAAGTGGAAGTTATGGCAAGCTTCACTTTCAACATAAAAACATCGTACCCCCATAAAGAAAAGAAGAAGAAGAAGAAGAAGAAAGAAGAAGCAGCAACAGCAGCTAGGGGGCTGAACTATCATTATAAAACAAATGAAAATTGTTGTGTTGTATTTTACTTTCTTTTTTGTGGGGTACTAATTGGATCCTAACAGAGATTAATGGCAGCTGTCCTTAATCTGACAAGAGTCTGAAATCAGTAAAAGTCTCTTTCGTGGGTTTACTGTTTTAGTAAGTGGATGAACAAGTCTTGGAAGTAAACGACCTTAGACATCCTAATAACGTAATTTATTAGCAATTAAAACAAAGTGGGATTTGGAGCACCCCCATCTATCACATCTACATTACCTTCAAATTCTTGCCTTCTAAGCCAAGGAATGAACCTCTAGATTTCCTAGATTATGGACAAAGTTTGTTTTTTTTTTTTTAGCATTAAGATATCCAATTTGAAAGCACTTTTTATAAAACGGGGACAAAATATCCACTTTTTTCAAAGAGATAAGAGTAAAAATGCGAGCAGATACTAACTACCCGCACCTATTTGCTATCTGCAAAATATGAATGTGGGTAGTAAAAACTATTATCCGCATGTGCCAGGGTTTGCAGATGTGATTAATAACCGCATATGCATTCCCTTTATATATAATATTATATATATTTGAATTCATGGTGTGTCGTAGATCCGTTGCAATAACATCCACTTATAAATGTATTGAATTTTAGATTTTATGTTTGTCGAATTTGTAATTTATGTTCTTTATATTTGCGGGATTTGTAATGTTGTTGGATTTCGCTCCTAATAAACTTTTTATGATTTGTTTTGATTTAATTGACTGATATATTCTTCCTTCATTATTATTATTATTTCCCTTTACCAAATATAGATAGATAATGGAAGAAGATAAATAATGTATGAGATGGAGATTTTGTGGCAAAATGATTAACAAATGTGATATAAATATTAGTTTTTAAATATGGATAATGCCTTTTTGTATTTACTAGAAGCATGAATTACAACTTTAATGCTCAAAACGTTTATTACCTCACATGCAGATAGCGGACAATAACCGCATTTAATAACCTCAATAAATATGCAGATATAAATGCCTAAAATTGATAACAGCATTATGCGAATGCGGATATTGTTAATAACTGCATCCGCATTTGCATTTTCACCCCTACAAGTAACATTGTCAATTTTTCACACGATCCGCGAATCCGACACGAACCCGACACAAAGTTAAAAGGTTAAGGTTAGGGTTAGGGTTAAGCTTAAAATGGTTCGGGTCATAAACAGGTCATTAACGAGTCAACTCGTTTGACTCGCGGGTAGATCTGTTTGACTTGTATATTTAAACTTATTTATTTTTTCAACATTAAAAAGTAAACCTAAACGATACGCTACCTCTCTCTTTCTCTCACCGTTTACAAAGTAAAAAACTAAACTAAAAAAATCTCACAAAAGATAAAACAAGTATTTTTTTATTTTTTATTGAGTTAGAACTTGAACCAAAAAACCAAAGACAAAAAATTTAGCCAAGTGTTTTAATTTTTAAATTTTAGAAGTTGAAGTTAAACCAAAACAAGTAAACGATAAAACAACTCAACGTTTCATACTTTTAACTGTGAAGTAATATGATTATTTAAACAATATGATTTTTTTTAGTTTATATTTGTATTTTTAATTTTAATTTTATAGATTTTATTATATAATGGGTTAAACGGGTTGTGTCGTGTCAACCTGTTATTTAAGTAGGTCGTGTTAGGGTTGAAGGGTCTGACAATTTTAGTTAAATGGATAATATCAGGGTTTACCCAACGGGTTGACCCGAACCCAACACATGAATCCGTTTTGTCAACCCTATCTACAAGCAGTGAGAAGCTGAAAGAACTTATAATGTTATGAAAAATTAAATATAAAAGTGGAATCAATAGATAAATTGAGATGAGATTTTACGGGGTTGTTTGGTGTTAGACATCTACCTCTATATATATTTTGCTAGAAGTCATTTTTGTGTTTCTCAAAAAATGGAGTGGCTTTTAAAATTACAATTTGATTAAAATTCAATAGTAATCAATCATAAATTCAACGGTGATTTTAAAAAGTACATCATTATATATATATATAAGAGTAAAAGTCACATCATTATTTGAATGATATAATAAGGACTTTTAGCATTACTCTATTTCTTGATGATCAATTACAATACAAATTATTCATATTTATTAAAAAAAAAAGTGATAGATAGAGATAATATCAAATCATATTCTAATCGAAGCTACTTGGGATAAATAAAAATGGGAGACAAGTAGGCTCGCCACTTTTTTATTTTTTATTTTTTTATGGGTCAACCCGAGTGACTAGCTATTCGGATTCGAATCCAGGGTTGTCACACGTACCAATCAACGCCCCAACCTCTCACAAATTCACAATCATACAAACGTAAAGAAGATTAGAAGCCACTCACATCCCAACAGTCAACACGGTGCTCGATGACCTAAAGTAAAGCTACCATAATAAATAAATAAATATAATATATATATATATATATATATATATATATATGTATAGCTTCTCATAAAAGCTCATGTGCCAAGGGGCACCGCCTAGCTTAAATTAAAGCTTTATATGCTTTTATTATATAGTTTATTGCCCATAGTTTTGTTGCATGCCTCACTTGGAGACTAGGGTATTTTCTGACTTTTGGTACTACACAAAATATGGACTTGAATATCCTCCAATGAATTCAATCATCTATGCCAATCTAAAACTGCCCCACGTTCAAATGGCCCCACGAGACACTCTAGAAAATACCTAAAACCATCATCATCCAACCAAGTTACATGCATCATGCATAGGATATTGGGGATTGAGGTTCGGTTTATTTAAAACGAACGGCTCTGATTGTGAGAGTAGATTAAAAAAATGATAATAAAAAATAAAAAATATAAGGCTAAATTATTGAGATGGCCGAATCATTCCATTTGGTCTTAGAGGTGATTCAAGACATTAGAAGTGAGCAAACTACCCACAGGATCAAAGGAAATGATGATTCCGCCACCCTCAAATCAACTATTACAAGTGGTCAAATCACTTTATGATAAAAAAAAAATAATTCGACTACCCTAAGGACTTCAAGGGGTAGTTCCAGGGGCGGAGCCACACTATGGCTTGGGGGGCCTTCCCCAAAAAAAAAAAAAAAAAATCTAAAAAAAAAGAGAAAAAATATAATTTTTACCCCTATTCTTTAAAAAATTTGTAGTTTTGGCCCCCCCAAATTATTTTTTTTCAATTTGGCCCTCCCAAAGCCTAAAAGCTGGCTCCGCCCCTGGGTAGTTCGGTACCCCAACAACCATCCCTTACGCTACAAATAATTATTTCTTTATCTTTATTGTGTGCAATCATGATCTAAACCTTCGGATAAAATGATTAAGACTTTTGGCAATTTGCTACTCGAATTGCTATCTGAAAAGCAAATATGAAAGATGGATTATGATTTTCTCAAATTATCTGCTCAGATTTGATAGAATTTAGACATGTAATTGTGAGATGCCACTTATGAAACCCACCTGACCGAATAAGTGATTGAACAATTCAATTTTTATTTACTAATGTGAGATAATTTAAGAAGATCCTAATCCGTGAAAGAGCTTCAATAAGACTCATTTGCTCAAGCAAGGAGTGGATTATCTAAGACAAGACTCCTTCACACTCGTTTATATTTATTACTTCAATTACTAAAAATTCCAACAACAAAATTTATTTTGTTCTCTCTTGAACGGGTCTAATTCCTACGCCTACACCGCATCTTAACCCGGATAAAGGAATTGGGTCCCTCATTTTCTCTGACCCGGCCCACTTGCCTGCCCCTATCTAAAATGCGAAGCCACGATGAGACCGAACCTTATCATCATATCATGCCATCCACGATACGCTACATACGTTCTATTCTATTACTTTATGCACGCTTATTGCATTACCATGGGTCCTACCACAGATCAGAGATCAGATGCGTCCAAATTCATCACGGGTCCCACTCCAATGATTGAAATTCCTTAGCGTGGTGGGGTCCAGTCCCGAACCATGAAGCCCAAAGTGGGCGTGGTTTGCCCTTTTTAAGCGCTTCTTTATGGCGCGGCCTTCACAAATCACAATCACTCCACGTGCTTCCCATAAAGGCGTGGAAGGATCCATACGTGTTTCCGTGTTCGGATAAAGATTCTTTTTTAATTATAGGAATATGCTCTTTATATTCTTTTTTGTCTCAATTTATATATTTTGATATAATTATTAATAAAAAATTCTAAAGATAAGTTAATTTCTTTTAAAAAGTTGAAATTTCTAACAAAAGAAAAAAAAAAAAAAAAAAAAAAGATCGGAATTAGTAGGTATATCGTAAATGTGGTAAATAAATAATCTATTTTTTTTTAACAAAAGATTTGAATATTTTACTGATAAAAAATCACGAGTATAAAACTTTTACATTACAAAACATAAAATTTTGCAAAATCATAATTACATGCTTACAATAAAGTACTATTTATGATATATGAATTTGTATTCTTTGATTTTTCGTTTAATAAAGTTGACTTATCCACAACAAAAGAGAAATTAATGTTTGTGCTATAGTTTATATATTCCCCCACTTTCATTTTCAGGTGAAATTAGGAGGGATTTATATTTATATTTCATATTTTATTTTGTTATTGTTGGAGAAATAATTAGCTCCAAAGGCATGTGGGTCGAGCCCATCGGGTCGGCCCAGCAAGATTAGACCCAATTTATAAGACCATTCGTTATCTCCAAAAAGACGTATATCTCGAGTATATCAAGATAAACATCTATCTCATCCAATATGGGATAAGGTACCTAATAGAATGACATTAGTTAAAGAGAGTGTCATATCCAGTTTGGACTCTACTACACAATTTGAATTCTATGAAGATAAGATTAAAGACTATGTGATCTAGGACTCAGACTCCTAATCGGATTATGCTCCAAGTATTTTAGCAGTTTTATAACTGTGAGCCTATAAATAAGACTACTACGCCAGGTATTAAAACAGATTCTCTAAACTCTTGAGATTACTGATATTCTGCAGAAAATAAGTTTGAACTGACTTAGGCATCGGAGTGGGGGTCCGGTCGGCACCCCCGACGAGCCGTTTGTTATTTTGCAGATTACGAGGAGAATGAGCATCGAGGAAGGCAACGAATCACAAGGCAACACGTCACCGTACCGGAAACTGTACCAACAGTTTGGCGCCGTCTGTGGGAAGCGACGAATCGCTTCTTGCAAAAAAAATATATCCGCAACGGTGACTACGCGATAAATCATGGCTGAAACTGGCCTGTGGTTTCTTCCTTCAAAGATCATCACTAGACCAAGACAGATCTATATAGATCTACAGTCATACATAGTAGATCACGTTCAACTATGACGTATCAGTATTCAATTGGCATCAAATCAGTGCTCGCCTTCGTCAGAAAAACAAGATAAGTCAATTTATTTCAGAAAAACAAATCAAAAAGAAAGGAGATTTTGAGGTTTAGCAGGCCTGGTTCAGAAGGCCCAAACGGGTTAATCCAAAAAAGAAAAACCACGGGCGATGAAGGTTTTGGCCTCCCTGCATGACAGCTCTCCTCGGGCAGGTCAATTGTAGACATGCGGCGTGACCTAACTCAGATAGAGATGCAGGCCAGAATCCCCAGGGCAAGCAGAGACGACCCTCTACAAAGGCAACCCATGCTCAGAGATACCTACTAGTCGGGGGCCACGACACTCCAGTTCATTGGGGACAATTGGCATATGGGGGCACAAGACTATCGGCATATGTTCTAAGGATCCTAGAACGGCTTCTCTCGAACCCACCAAGATTCTGTAAACAAGAAAAACAAACCAACGGGTATGTCCAACCCGGTCCGGTTCTGATTTCTTCCCCGAAGAACGTATGGAAGAACACTCAGCTAGTCGGCTCTTCTTCTTCTGACGCTGGAGAACATCCCGATCTAGCTTTACTGTCGGTGATTCCGAGTCAGTCGACAGAGGATCTGCCACCATGCAGGATTGACGATGGCCTTACTGGCTAAACGAATGTACAACAAGATCTTCAGTATCCAGCCGATGGTTTCTTTCTTCAAGATCTTCACGGGTCTAGTCAGATCTATATTCACATAGAATTGATCCACATCCATCTATATTGGGCGTGTTTTAACGCATATAAATCCGGCTGAAACACCTCAGAGGAAAAAGAAAGCTTCAGGTCGATTGGCTTAGGCTTAGGGAATTGGGCCTAGTTCAACTCTTTCCAATGGGTTGGCCCAGACAAACAAAAAATACAAAAAAAAAAAGGAGAAACCAACCCGGTCCGGTTGCTGGGTTCTTCTTCAGCTTTCTACCAAAATCCAGAAAACCAGATGGAGATCCTCGCTTCGCCGGAGACGCCGAGTCAAGTGAAGAAGGATTCGCCACTGCGAAGGTACAGCTCTGGACCCTCCCCACTGACCTCGAGACCATCGAAAGCCCCGGTAAAGTACGACAAAGATCCGGACCTCCGAGACTCGTGGCATCTACTGGTCTCCATCAAGTCCACGGACTCCCGGAGGTCCCGGGGAATGTCCAAGTTCAGCCCATGAACTCCCTGACACCTCGAGTCTTCGCCCAGTAAGATGTTGGAGCCCATGAAATCTCGGGCACTTTGGGTACCTGCAGGTTCTACCGAGACACACAGGAGGCCCAATGAAACATTCTTCATGTGAGATACTTCTCCGGCCTAAGCCAGAAGTCCGAGACCCCAAGCATCAAGTCATGACTCGCCGAATGTTGCTGGAACATGGAGCCACCTTGATGATCGGGCAAGCTCGTCCCGGCCTTTATCTACCGTTGCTGTGTCGACATGCCACCACTAGTCGGCAGCAACCCAGGAGATACCGGTTCATTAGCCAGAAGCTCGCCATGATCAAATTTAGAGTGCAACAGCGTGGCCGCCCAGTGCTGCCAATCTTGAGACAACGTCTCCTCGGTCAGCACCGGGTGGGTCATTGCCGAAACTCCCAGAAGCTCTGGGATCAGTCTTGAATCTTATGCCCGAGCCAAAATTCAGAAGTGGATCTGGGAGACCAAAAAAAAAAGAACCTTAAGTCTATGGGTTGTTTGTTCCGGCAGCTTCTTCAAACGCCACCAAGTTAGCGGCCATTACCGGGACTCCCAGAACTGTTGGGTTCAAACTCGGATCTGCTACCCGAACCAGAACTTTAAGGTGGATCGGTCTCGGTAGAATGTTGGGTTCGGTCCGACGATCCAAGTAGTGGGTCTGGCGCCCGCGCTCCAAATAAGCCTACAGGCTCAACAAAGTGTAAACGACGGGTTTCACCTAGTGGGAAGTTGGAACTCCAACGATCTGGAGATTTCCAATAAGATAAATACCCAGAACATGGTTAAAAGCCACGGATTTCTCGAAGCTGATCCAGACCAAACCAAATCCGATTGTTTCAGCAAATTTGTGTTTGTCTTCATTAGAAAAGTTTCTGTACAAGTCTTTTTTTACAAACAGGAATCAGGACCACCTTTGGACTTTCTGGAGAATCGCTGCCTTGGTCGGCCTTCAAGTCAGCCATTGTTGAAGTGTCCGAGAGCTCTGGGTCCGGATCCAGATCTGTGCTCAGAGTTAGAAAAAATGGGCTACATCAACAAGAAAATATTTGGGCCCCTTCTTTCTGGACTGTAAAGTCCAGACCCAACTTAAATGGACCAGCAACTTGACAACATTTTGGAACTGGGATCTAGCTGTGACCCGCCGAAGCCTGAACTAGATCTGGAACCGAACACCATGGACAAAATTTGATCCGACCCGTCCAACTCAGTTCTTGACGATGTTCACAGGGAGGCCGAGAATTGTGATTGTAGGCACCGATCTAGTGCCCAGAATCCAAATAGTTAAAGGTCCCAGTCAAAAACCAAAGACCCAAAACCCCGAACAGGAGTCAGGGCTGGATCAACCTTGTGGAGGAGGCTTCTCAGGACCCGAACCATTGGATCCCCTAAACGGTGTCGCTCCATGTAGCATAACCCCAAGAACGATGAATCCAAGCCTTCGATTCCCTTAGGCATGGAGCTGGAGGTTCAGGATGTCGACGACCAAGAAAAGGAGAAAACGTCAGTTGGTAGTAACCCAGGTTATGAAAATGTTATATCGGAGGTTCGGCCAAACGCCCAGAATAGAGAATGGGACCCCCGAGCTCCGGTTTTCGTGGCTCTATGAACCTCCGAGGAAAAAGTAAAGGAGAGACTCACCTAGAAGTTTCTGAAATTCTGAGGATCTGGACCTCCGAGGCAACGAGAGACCCCGACGATCGGATCAAGTTAAGGAGAGTTTGTGGGTCTCCATACAGAAAATCGGCGAAATCAGGGAGAACCAGAATCCCTTCTAATCAATTCTAGTGGGTCGAATGAAGAATTGCTGCGTTGTCACGGAGAGCCCAATCCTGACCGTGATCCATAGAACGGTGTTGGCTAGAAGATTCCGGACTTTCGAAGCAACAGCAACGAAGAGACTCCACCCAAAATCCACCAAGTAGAACCGATGGACCTTAGGCCCGAGACACTTCAAGGAAAGAAAGACGTCGGAGAAAGGAAGACCGGTGTGCAGAAAAGCTGAAAGTAAAGAGGCCCAACCCGAATCGGTTGGACCAAGAATTCGAATCCTCTCCTCCGACCCAATGACCACCAATTACTGAGTCGTGGTTTCCATAGGTGCAGATCAGAGAAATTGAAAGCGGCCAGTCCATCGCCCAAGCTTTGTCTCGGTAGTTCAGCCAACGCTCAGAACAGAGAGTGGGACGCAGCAGGATCCCCGTGCTCTGGTTTTTCGCGGCTCAGAAACCGTGAACCTCCGAGACACACCCAGAAAGTTTTGAACTTCCGAGGATCCAGGCCTCCGTGGTAGCGGCGACATGGAAGATTCACACCGACTCCCCTCTTCTATCAGCCCATCCGAAACAAACCACACGTTCTGATTGGACTCCGTGAGCCATAGATTGGTTGTGCCCCAACTCGACGGGGAGCCAGAATTCAGTTCTCAGGTGTTTCAGGGATGTCAGTCAGGCTGTGTTTTCTTGCAAGCTTGGTTTCAAGAACGCCAACAACCGAAGTTCGCTATCTAGGCCTACACATACACAAAGTCAAAACAAAAAAGAAAAGAATTACCCCGAGACCGAGCCATTAGGCTGAAGGCTCGGCTTATCTGTGTCCATCAAAAAAAAAAAAAAAAAAAAAAAGAAAAGAAGAAAAGGGTACTCCGAGGGGTGAGTGCAGTATAAACTCCGAGATGTTTTACCAAGGAGGAAAAGTTAGATTCGAGGTGTTTTACCAAGGAGGAAAGTTAGATCCGAGGTGATATACCGAGAAGAAAGTATAATCCGAGAAGTTTGATCCGAGGGTATTCTACCGAGGCGAAAAGTATGTACCGAGATGACACACACCGAGAGTATTATTCCGAGGGTACTATCCCGAGGAGACTATGCCCGAGCTCCTAGTTCCAAATGGCACACTTTGAGGACCCCTCTAGATTTGCCATCCTCCTAAGTGCACAGTCACGTGCCGAGGGACAAATCCGAGCCGATGGTCCAGTTTGAGGAACTCTCCCAAAAAACACCATATCGAGTGGTGTGCAGGATAAGGAGCTCCAAGTAAGACGGTTCATCTTCATCGAATTCACCAGATAAGTTCATACTCTTCTTTGACAAACATGATTTATGGATAAATGTTGGTTTTTACCAACCAGGAAAAATATATATATGAATGCACTTGTACGCTTTGCCGAAATATATATATATTTTGATAAAATAGACTCATGTGTTGAGGCTTCACTCCTGTCGTGAGTGAAAGGATCACAAAATCATCCCGACGGATAAAAAGAATATATGGTGCTACTGTGCATTCTGCTATTTTGTTTTAGGATATGCAGTGCTTCGTTAACCCTTTTTGCAGAGAAGATACGGGGAGACAACCCCTACAACAAATTAAACAAGGAAAGTCTCTCGGTCAGTCCAACACCGAGAGCCAAGGAGACAACCTTGCAGAGAAAACAAGGAAAAGTCTCTTGGTCAGTCAACACCGAGAGCAGGAAAAGTCTCTCGGTCAACAAACACCGAGAGCAGGAAAAGTCTCTCGGTCAGTCAACATCGAGAGCAGGAAAAGTCTCTCGGTCAGTCAACACCGAGAGCAGGAAAAGTCTCTCGGTCAACCAACACCGAGAGCAGGAAAAGTCTCTCGGTCAACCAACACCGAGAGCAGGAAAAGTCTCTCGGTCAGTCAACACCGAGAGCAGGAAAAGTCTCTCGCAACACCGAGAGCAGGAAAAGTCTCTCGCAACACCGAGAGCAGGAAAAGTCTCTCGCAACACCGAGAGCAGGAAAAGTCTCTCGGTCGCTCAGCACCGAGAGCAGGAAAAGTCTCTCGGTTTGTCCAAAACCGAGAGCAAGAAAAGTCTCTTGGTCATTCAACACCAAGAGCAGGAAAAGTCTCTCGGTCACTCAGCACCGAGAGCAGGAAAAGTCTCTCGGTCGCTCAGCACCGAGAGCAGGAAAAGTCTCTCGGTCACTCAGCACCTAGAGCAGGAAAAGTCTCTCGGTCGCTCAGCACCGAGAGCAGGAAAAGTCTCTCGGTCACTCAGCACCGAGAGCAGGAAAAGTCTCTCGGTCGCTCAGCACCGAGAGCAGGAAAAGTCTCTCGGTCTGTCCAAAACCGAGAGCAAGAAAAGTCTCTTGGTCATTCAACACCAAGAGCAGGAAAAGTCTCTCGGTCTTTCCAACACCGAGAGCAAGAAAAACCTAAAAGTTAGTCCAACAAAGGCTATCAATGCAGGATTGCAGGTTTTCGGAAGGACAAGAGCATCCAAGAAAGAATCTGCCCACGTCCTTTCCTCAGACAACCCGAAGTGGTTATGAAAAGAACACTAAGACAAGAAAACCTCTCGGTTGGAGGTCTCCAAATGTTGAAAGATTGAAGCCTTCAAAGATAAAGAAATTAAAAGGTGAAGATTTCAAGTTATGATTTCATTTCAGTAATATATAAAGTCTTTTACAGGTTACAAAGATTTCTGAAAAGAAAGGTAAAGCTCAGCAACCTGACTACCCACCTCGAACGACTTAACCTGCTGTCGCAGACTAAAGTTATGGGGGGTAGCTCATTAAGGTAAACAGGAAGGTAAAACTTCAGAATGATAAAGATTCAGGGAGAAAAAGCTCCAGTATGATAGAGCTTCAGGAAAGATTCAGTATGACAGAGCTTTAGGAAGGATCCAGGGAGATAAAGATTCAGGATGACAAAGCTTCAGAATGAAAAAGTTTCAGGAATGAAAAGCTTCAGGAAGGTATGAGGATAAAACCTCTTTAAAAAATCATCAAGATACCAAGAGGACTTGACTATCCGCCTCGAACGACTTAGCCCGCGGTCGCGGACTAAAGCTATGGGGGGTAGCTCAACAAAGTTAAAGCTTCTACAAAGGGAAAATCACCGAAGCTACACCAAACTCTCAAATTAAGATCTCTCAGGAGCAACTCGAACAAAGATACGGGGAGACAACCCCTATAACAAACCATACGGGGATATCACCTCTACAAAAAATAACCAAGTAAGTTCATCGCTTCTAAAAGATTTTTTCATATCCTCCTCGGTCATAACTTACACAAACCGATTGTTTGTTTAAGTTAAGGAGGATAACTCAAAGTAAGATTTTTCTCTCCTAGTCACGGAGGTTAAAACAAAAGATTTTTTCTCTCCTCGTCACGGAGTTCAAGACAAAAAGATTTTTGAAACAAAAGATTTTTCTTACCCTCCTCGGAGTTAACTTACGTAAACCGATTGTTTGTTCAAGTTATTAGAGGATAAGTGAGAATTGATTTGTCATGGAAAGTTTTTCCATAACAAAGAATTCAAACATTACAAAGTTCGAAAATAAAGATATTCACAGGTGAGCCCAAGCTAGATGGTGTTCAGATTAGAAGATTCGGTACGCCAAGCACAAAACCTCGGGCCGGCAGAAGCCCCTAATCGTTATACGTCTCGGACAACTAAAGCCTCAGCGCTAGTCTGGGCCTCCGAAGCCCCCAAGAGAGATTTTTGTGGAAGCGGTCTACGAAGCACTACCGATGAAGAAGCTTCGGGTATGTTAAGCCTTTTCTTCAACGGTTTACCATTTTTTGTCAAACAGAACCTTGATCTCAGGAAAGTTGTACGCAAAGTGTTCTCTCATAGTGGCATTTCACCACAATCTTGGTGAAATCAACTACATCAGTCTGACCCATCTCCTACCGAGAGTAAGAGATCATTTTTACAACTTTGGCCCGACCGACAATATTATGTAGAGGCATTTATGAAGAAGATATCTATGAGAAGTTGCTATTAGTACTATGACAGATCACAAGTTGGATCCACTCAACCCGATCCAAGGGGGAGATAAACATTTAGCAACTACTTCAGGGAAATCAGGTATCAGTTATCCCTAGTAGAATTGGGATAGGATCAGAGTCCAAATTCAGATAAGAAGAATGATCAGATCAAAAGTCTAAGAAGGTATCAGATTAGAAGTCTAATAAAGGATCAGAGTCCAAATAGAACTTTGACAGCAGTTCTAGATCGACAAGGAGCAGGAATTCTAATCCTTCCAGAGATTCGAGGCATTATTCGTCATAATCACTTTGAAAGAGGCGGAAATTGTCAGATACAGATTATGGAAGATCCAGATTCAGAAATTGAGGTATTTAATTCTCTTATATTCTAAATTCAAATAAGAGAATTAGGGGGGTA
Source organism: Alnus rubra (assembly GCA_028654335.1). NCBI lineage: Eukaryota > Viridiplantae > Streptophyta > Magnoliopsida > Fagales > Betulaceae > Alnus > Alnus rubra. The sequence goes on from JAJPGS010001146.1 coordinate 757,584, forward strand.
ACTGTTGGAGAAATAATTAGCTCCAAAGGCATGTGGGTCGAGCCCATCGGGTCGGCCCAGCAAGATTAGACCCAATTTATAAGACCATTCGTTATCTCCAAAAAGACGTATATCTCGAGTATATCAAGATAAACATCTATCTCATCCAATATGGGATAAGGTACCTAATAGAATGACATTAGTTAAAGAGAGTGTCATATCCAGTTTGGACTCTACTACACAATTTGAATTCTATGAAGATAAGATTAAAGACTATGTGATCTAGGACTCAGACTCCTAATCGGATTATGCTCCAAGTATTTTAGCAGTTTTATAACTGTGAGCCTATAAATAAGACTACTACGCCAGGTATTAAAACAGATTCTCTAAACTCTTGAGATTACTGATATTCTGCAGAAAATAAGTTTGAACTGACTTAGGCATCGGAGTGGGGGTCCGGTCGGCACCCCCGACGAGCCGTTTGTTATTTTGCAGATTACGAGGAGAATGAGCATCGAGGAAGGCAACGAATCACAAGGCAACACGTCACCGTACCGAAAACTGTACCAACAGTTATATTTAAGTGTATATGGTGTTATCATTAAATATGTGAAATATAATCGAATCATTACACTTTATTCCGTGTGTAAAGGATTTGATTGCTTCTAAAATGATCAACAGCAATTAATGGAAGGCATGCTATTGGAATATTATGAAATGAACAATAATTAATACTCTCATGACTCATCCATTAACTAAAATCATTATTTTTATTATTATTATTTATGAGACATTGTTTGATAATGTTTTAAACTTATTATGTATTTTATTTGAGATATGAATAATTGTCTTTTTCTTGTCTTACTGTTTATTTCCCTTTTTTTTTTTTTGTTAAAAAAAAGAAGAAAAATAATAATTTTAAATAAGATATCCTTTAAATGGTTGAATTTATAAAATAAATGAGGGCGACCATGCGAGTTCCAAGAAAGGCAATGACAACTGGACAGTTTCATAAATTCGTCTTTAAGTTGATGTAGCAACTACTTCTGTTTTATCTCCAAAAAAAGGGTTTGAACTTTCAACTATTTTTATTTTATTTTTATCTTATCGGGCTTACGTGGTGAACAGAAAAATAATAATAATAACTAGCATTATTATTATTATTTTTTTTAAAAAAAATCTGTATAATTTAAGAATACGGTTCAGATGTTATCATCACAACATACGGTCACATATTTACGTACACCGAACCACACCTTAGAGCTCTCCCCAGGCGGATGTCGCGGTTATTTCCCAGGTTTCCTTGGCCATCCGACCTCTCTCTCTCCCCTCCTCTGTCCTTCTGTGTGCAAACGAAAACGACGATCCTGGCGGGAAGTTACCAGATCCCGAGGCTGAAATTACCATTCTATCCTCATCCCGTCGCTTCCCTACTCAGACGTGTCCCGAACCTGACCACCTCAACTCCAAACTCGAACCTCTTCTCGACACGACACCACACGCCTTCCAACCCAAGCAACCGAAAAACAAAACAAACAGACAAACCGAAAAAGAAAAGGAAAAAAAAATTCAAAAATAATTGCGATTTAATTAATTGCCTCTCAATAAAATTTACTTCTGTGATTGAATTCTCTACCTGCCCGCCGTCAGATTCTCAAGCGTGGAGTTCCCTCTCTCTTATGAAGTTATTCTTCTTTAGCCTCTGTTCTTCTCCTTGGTTCTCACGGACTCCAGGTATATATGTGTGTGTGCATGTATATGGATGTGTGTGAATGTGTTGAAGTGTGTGTATAACAATGTTGTGCTAATGGTTTGTGTGGGATGTGAAGCGGTGGATGGTGCTGAATTGGGCGTAGAGAGCGGTTTCGATGGGGAATGGTGACGATACGCGATGCGTTTTCCCTCTAACAAGTTTGCAAATTGGGTAAGGCTTTGTTTTCATTTCTTTCTTTCGTATTTGCATGCTTAATGCATTTTTTTTTTGGCTCTTTTTTGTTGGAATCTGTGATAATTTGAATGTGAATCTTGATTACAAGAATGAGAAACGAGTAAAAATTAGGACTTTGGTTGGTAATTTTTCATGCTTCTTTGCTCATTATGAAGTCATTGACTCGAAGTGCTTAATTTGATTCTGCCTTTTAGTTAAGGAGTTGAACTTGGTTGAGCATCCACTAAAGTTGGTTAATTTTGAGTGATTAAAGGTTACATGGAACAAATTTCAATTGGGCTTGATGCACAATCAAGTGAATCATATGAGTCTGGGGTTAATTTTGGAATAGTTGAGACAATATACGAAAAATTTGGATTTTTGCTGGAAGGTATTTGTGGTTTAGGGTTTGGACAAAATTAGTAAAATGTATGTTGGGCAAAAGTATAACCAGAGTATATGATCACTATGTTCATTAGCTAAGTATCTGATATGGTGGTGCTGTAAATTTTGTGGGTTATGGTCTTCTTCTTTTTTCGTATGGTTTCTAATATAATGTATTTTGTATATACGGTTGCAGAGACTTGCAGTCTTATCTTTCGGATCTTAGTCTTTTCCTTGCCAGTGAAAGCAAGAAATTGTACATCTTGGTGGACAATCGGCCATGGTTGAGAGACCTAGGTTCAAGGCGAGCTCAGTTGTGGCAGTTAATGGTTACGAAGGTTGTTAAGAGCACCTTTTTGCATTTGAATTGTTGCATGTACTTAATTTTGAGAATGAAGTTGATTTATTTATTTTTTAAATTCAGTCGAGATTATCTCCGTTTGCAAACACTAAAGCACAGAGGGAGAGAAAGGAAGGAAAGAAGTCTTGTTGCAGATCCAACAATAGTAAATCAGAGAAGCTCAAGAAATGGTTCTCATTGATTGATGCGACAACATTGTCACGTAAGAGGGTTCTGCTACCTGTAAAAAAACTTCGCAATTCTTTGCTTTTTAGCAGGGAGGTGCATAGGACCTTGTATGGCTTTATTGTCTTCGAAGTTTCATGGAGTGATGTTCGAGGCATTAACTACTTGAATGAGCTTCAGGTACTATTGCTTCTAAATGCTCCATATTCTTTATGTAGTTCATTTGAATGTCGTGTCTGTTCTACAGTTTGAATGTCTCTTGCAGACTGATACAAGTCTGGCTATTGAGGCCAAAGTAATGCAAAGGTGGGAATTTGATAGTATAGCTCAAGCTGCAAGCTCTATATCTTCATGGTTCTTGGGAACGCTTTCTGAACAGCTACTCTTGAAAGAGTATCTGGATTCTGCCATAGGTACTCTTTTGCCCTCGGGATTCCTGATTTGAATCAGAGGAAAACTAACTTTAACAAAATTTAGACACATGCAAGGGAGTGTTGTTCCACATCATTGTTATGATATTAGACATGGAAACATTTTGATTTGAGGTGTCTGGCATGGGATTGTGTGTTCTGCTGTAACTTCTTGTGATTGCGTGTGTGTGTGCACGTGTGTAAGAACCATAGTGCTGTTGTTGATAGTCACGTTTTGGAATAGTTATTTTATTTTATTATCTTTCTGATTTTGTTAGGCACAATTTTAGGCATAAGGTGAGCCTCAAGGATGCCTCATGCCCTGTGAAGTTTAATACAACCAGCAATTTCCATACATCCAGAACAAGTTTAATAGAAAATCAGTGTAGATGTAATCTTAGTCGATTAATGGGCTATAACAACCTGGAAAATGTTTTGCTTCTTGTATGTCATGGGGCTTAAGATTTATATGCCTCGTTCTAAAATCATGTGCCTTGTACATTAATATCTATATGCTTTACCTTGAGTTTGCGCCTTAAAACATTATGAGACATGTAAGCAAATAAGAATTAAAGCATCTCAACTCGTCTTCACACGGGTGCTGTCAACATGGCTCCTACATGCATATTATCAATAGGTTACATATTACATACATCAGCTCTTGTTATGCAAGAGTGATAAGCAACAGACCTCCCTCATTATGCTTCCAAGGCATATATCTTTAAGGACAGGGATCCTTTTTGTGTATTTCTTTTTTCTTTTTTTTTGCTAACCCAAAGTTGATGCTACCTTGTCATTTGTAACAATGTTTACATATACATAAATTGAAAAGTTCCCTCATACTACTGTATGCCACTTGATGGCTGTTGGAACTACAGTATATATCACTGACTGAGCATTGACTTTTAGATTTCAATTTATCTGGAACCTTCCAGGAGAAGAATTCTATGATGCTGAAGAAAATTTCTCGAAAACTATCCCTATTGATGATGACGAAAATGTCTGCAATGATGATCTGTCTGCTGGGGATAATTCATTCCACAGCCTCGGTGGCAATTTTAGTGTATATTCTCCTACAGATGAAAACAGTACAAGTGTGCTACACACGCCACCTCCACCCACCGGGCCTTACAAGAGAAGAAAAGTAATGAAGTCCATTAGTAAAGCAGTTGAAGTTGACACCTTTTCTGAGAAAATACAAAGAGCAATTGATGACTCATTAGATACCTCTGAAACCTGTTCCAGTGATTATGAAGATGCAGTTGAAGCTACTCAGTACAAGGATGTCTTAATTTTATTTAGGTTCAACGACCGCAATCTTCCTTTCAGATTACGGCAAATAATAATGTCTGATTTGCGGCTACTTACCTTGTTAGAGGCTGGGCTTCCATCTTGGGTTATCTTTCTTCAGTCATACCCAGGGTTTTGTCATCTTTATCGCCCATGGATGTGCCCTTTGGCGAGAGCTTTGTATGTTCTGATCTCAGTCGTCACTGTTCTCATTGGATTTTATGATTTATACAAAAATGTCCCGGTTCTCAAGGCAACTGCTTCTCGTTTGTGTGGACCTCTTTTTGATTGGATAGAGACTTGGGAAATGGTATCAAGGATCAAATACTTGGGAACTATGCTATTTCTACATAATTTTCAGAAGGCTGTTGAGTGGTTTCTTACAATTACACGTGCCACTCGATCCTTTCTTTCAGTTTTTGCCCAGCCACTAGCACAGCCACTTCTGGATTTTTTTGGGTTTTTCCTTCCAATCTGGAATGTGCTTATTGAAGTAGTACAGAGCTTCTGTTCAGTCATTTGGATTATGATTGGGTCTTCTTTTAGTTTAGTGGAGAATCTAGTAGAGATCTTACTATTGCCAATATGGTTTGGCCTCTCAGTTATTTGGAGCATTGGTAGGTCTTCAGCTCTTTTGCATTAAGCATTCTTGTGAGTTCAAAATGAGGTCATATAATTAACAAATATGCTACTGATTGTATCTGCTCGTTTGTACTATACTGCAGCAACATCCATTTTATATCCTATATTTTGGATCCTTTGGGAATTGCTTTATGTGCCTATTCGCATGGTCTTCGCATTAGCCAGTCTTGTGGCTTTCATTTGTACTAGCATACATGAGATGCTTGGAGAAATATGGCAGTTTGTCTGCAGCATTTTCCAGCTTGCTTCAGCTTCTGAGGTTGCAGTGAGCACATATGAAGTTTCCATGTGGCGTTCACTTTGGAATGATCTCTTTTCCCAGGTTGTAAGGAAGTATATAATTGCATCTGATAATATGTACATGCGTGAGTAAATGGTTTACTCATCATGATAATTTTTTTGTTGCTTTCAGGTATTCCGAGCTTTAAGGAGTATATTGAATGGTTTTGTTGCCTTCTTCACAGCCTGCAACCGGCATCGCCTTAGGTATGCTTGATAAATTATTCTAGTTACTTTTTGAATCACATGGAATTGTTTGTTTCCTCCCAATCTCCTTCATATTCATAATGCACATAGACATTTGTATGGATTTCTTTGGCAGCTACAATGTTTGGGTAATGACTACATTTTGTGGTGCCCCCCCCCCCTTCATCCTCCTTCCCCACCTGGGTGCCCGTTCCCCTTAGAAGCCAGATTTCTGTTGCTGTTTGGGAATCTTGAGGTATAGAGAGAAACGGAGAGACCTTGAGAAATCAAGAGGCATGATTTAACTATTGCCTTTTGGACATGAGGGCAGAAGTTATTGAGGATATTAAAATTTTTAGCTTGGACAATTGGAGGTCAAGGAATGGTCCGGACCTGCTCACCCTCTTTTAGCATATAAATGATTTAGATGGTGGGTGTTCTGATATTATCAAATGGCTTAATGGAGGAGATGATGGCATTGGACATACTCTTTACCTTGAAGGTATTATCTGGCATCTTCACAGGGCGGGATCATTTGTTGCTGTGGAGTCACAAGGGTCAGAAGTGTTGAATCAGATGGATGTGTTATAGCAACTGGCTACAAGGGAGTTTTTGTGGGATGATGTGCCATTTTGGTAATGTTTTTCAGGGAAAAAGAACCTGTCGTTGGTCATGGAATTCTAGGATAGGATCTGTATGAACGCAGTGTAGTACTGTAGTCTGCTTCTGTAAAAGATGAAGAGAAATTTTATAATATTGACTTGAGTAAGCTGTTGAAACGGAATTAATAATCATTAGTTCACATTAAAATTGGAACAGTGAGAATTTCCCTGCCAAAAGAATAGTGGAGTTAAAAAAATAATTATTGTGTAGACATTTAGGCTTTTTTGTACTTACTTTTTGTTAGTTCTTTACTGTGTTCCCGATTTTGACTGAAGTCCTCAGGAAGTGGTTTCGACCTGCTTTGTTTGACTAGATTAAAGTGACATTGATGGAATTGCGAGATTTCGGTCTGAGGCTTAGAAAAATTATGAATTAGCTATTTCATCAGGGCCAACCTGAATTTTTCCTTTGTTTTTTAAGATTGTAAATTAATGTTCTTGAAATTTTTCGGTTCTTTTGATCTTTAGATCTCAGCCAACCTCTTGCTAATGTTCATTTTGATGTGATGCTATACAGCATTTATAATCATATACAGGAGTTTTTCCCAAGATTATTTGGTCAAGCACAGAGATCACAATGTGCAGATTCAAGACGAAGTAGATCGACACCTGGGACTCGGAATCCGGTAAGTAATCTTATTTTACTATTTGTGAAGATCATGGTTGTCACTTCTGTACTCAAGATTCTAGCAAACAAAACAGAGTGGTTTGGTGCATGGGGCTTTTATGTTTGTGTTGTAGTAACAATGCTCTTGCTTTCTGTTTCTGCTTGCTGCATATTGCCTGCCTAAGGGCTGTTGATCATTAATTTTATGGTATTAGACTCAGTTGAGAAGAAAGGACTGAATGCTGATTTGATGTGTAGGATTTTGTTACAATGAAATCGGGCAGCGGCATTTATACGATGTTGTTTAGGTTGCACATATCAACATATCCGTCCCAAAAATATAAATACATTTACGAGTCGATGTTACGATCTTTAAGTGTTCCACATGGCTCAAGTGCAATATTAACCATGTGTAAAAGTTTGACTACCAGCTTATGTGCATATCCTTATATCCTTATGCAGATTTTGTTGGTTGTGGTTTTTGCAGTTGGAAGAAAGAAGAAAAGTTCACATTAACTGAAGCTCCATCATTTTGTTAAATTACACAGAAGAGAGGATACCTCCATGGCTCCATCCAACTGGTGCCTGTCTGCATAAAATGCCTCTGACACGGTACTGAAGTATATCATAGGAAGAGCTCATTCTTTTATTCTTTGCTGTGTTGCTTTCACATTTTGGACTTGGTGATTGCCATCTCCTCTAATTGTAGTCTGTTTCTCTACTTTTTTTCCCAAGTAACTTTTTAGTTTTTACAGTGATAGGCTTTTTTTTTTTTACAATTGTATCTGAATAGTCAATTTGGAGAATGTAAATGTACATAGTATGTGCAGGCGGCCTGTATATTTTCATATGAATATTTTTCTTACATATTTGTATTACAAAATTCACAAATCTTTTGAGAACCAATAGCTTTGAGAAGCCTTATTCAGTCCAATGTTATGAGTTGTGCCATGGAGTATACAAAAGTCTTCCACCTTCCAACAATTGCTAGGCAAGTTTCGTTTTCCTGGAATCTCAAACACTGATTAAATAAGCATTGCCATGCAAATTCCCCAACACAGAACAAATGAATAGCAAGATGATGCTGCAAACTGCACCTCGAAAAGAAAACAGAAAGGAAATTGAAACTGACCCAAGTTGAGCAAAGTTCAATAAGAAAAACTAATGTACTATTCAAGTTTTGAATCCTGTCTCGAGTCCAATAACCAGTTACTGCCAAAGCTCTAAGAGAAAGATACACTGCACAAGGCAAGACTTAAGCTTAAAGAAGTCTACTACAAATCCGAAAACCTAATCATCCAGGCTAACCTACATGCTAAATAGCTTTGACAGGAACAAGCAGCACACATCTAAGCGGTTGTTCCACCAGTTTGGTGCAACATTGCATCGATCTCATCACCATCCTCCATTTCCAGCTGAAAATAAGAAAAAGAAAGAATGTCAGATACATTATTGCATGCACCAAATACCCATGATGAGAGAGGGAGAGAGAGAGAGAGCTACCTCATCAGGAGTCTGCTCTGCTCGGAGGCGACGGCCATCAAACAAGAAAGCAATTGAGTTGAACTCCACAGATTGTCGATCACAATATGCATTCATAAGCTTTTTCAGCTGAGTGCTTCTTTTGATCCTGAAAAAGACTTCATTCCCATCCTGCAATTCAACAAAAAATATATTCATTAAAAAAAAAAACAATTCAACACAAATTAGTCATTCACTCCCACCATGCACTCAAACAGTTACACGACCATATGCTCAGTGGCAGACTCTTGGCCAAGGAAACCAATCAATCTGTATGAACTATTTAAAAATAAATAAAAATACAAGAATTTGTATAACCCACTCAGCACAAATAGAAATAAAAAGGGTCTAAATATACAAATATGGTCCTTGGAAAAATAAAGAATGATGGTGGCAATTAACAAGAGCATTCAGCCAAAATTAGGTAAAATAGATGCATCATGACATACCCGGATTATGAAGTGCAACCTCTCAAATTGACAGATTCCAACATTAATAATTCATTCTTAATGAATATAATAATTCATTATATGGCCAACATTAATATATACAGAACCATTTCAAGACTGCACTAATTCAAAATTATAATAATTCATGATTTCTAACACATAAATAATGTCCATGAAGGTAATGTTGTAGTTGCTGATAGATAATAAAGAATTACAACAAATGAACCCACAGATGACAAGGCTGATAATCTTGTAAGTATATAAGTGGTCGTCAATGAAACCAATATGCGTAACCATCATGTTGTCTGTACAAGTACATTCGTGTTTCATAAATATTGTCACAAACTATTAATTTTTTTGATAACAAAGAACCTCTTCAAAGCAGGGCCCTTTAGACCCATCTCTGGAGAGTAAACCCCAAATACCTAAACCACAGGTATTGGTTAAGTCCAGACCCGAACACAAGACCTCAAGGTATAACACCACTGAGGCTTCCGTTCAAGCTAATCTGTGCGGGCTTGTACGTAATCGATACAAGGAGTTCCACAGATACAATATAATGAAATTATACAAGAAGAGAAAAAGTAAAGCAACTTAAAACAAAACATGATAGAAAACCATACTGTAAGCCCTTTAAAATCCAAGCAGTCCAACTGATATGCTTACCGTGCACCCAAACCAAACAAAAACAAATAGTAAATGCTAAAAGAGCAATGAACCAAACACAGGTTAGAACATTCAACCAAATTCTCTTCCTTTTCATTCAAATCCTCGGCAACCAAACCCAGGTGAAATCAAAGCAAGACCACAATCAACTAAATTCACAAAATTAAGTAATACCCAACCACAGGTAGACAGAACATAGTTACATAACCATACCTCTAATTACCTCGTTTTTCTACTATTTCCCACTATTTTTTCAGCAACCAAAACAGAGGGTAAATAAGAACCCAAATCCACAATTACCTTAAATTCACAAAACACAAAACCACACACGGACACACATGCACATGTACAAACCCAGAAACTAAACATAAATATACCAAACGAAACCCGCCCAAAAAGACAAAAAACACAATCACAGAAGCAACAGCAAACCCATTTAATAAATCAAAATAAAAACACCAAAACACACAGACACACACATAGAGAAGATCAGTTTTAAATCTACAAAAAAAAAACCCAGAGAAACCACTTTATAGCTCTGGTTTCCTTCCATTTTCTCGGTAACCAAACAAAGGGTACAGCAGAAAATCAAACCCAGAATAAACCATAATCACAATCACCAAAACCCACAAATCAGACCAACAATCCATGAACTATACGAACAGAAGAAAAACCCTTTCAGGAAAAAGAAAAAAGAAAGAGAGAGAGAGAGAGAGAGAGGGGGAGAGAGAGAGAGACCTGGCCCTTGACTTTGAGGTTTATGTGGCCGGACTGATCGTTGGGCTTCTTGTCCTCCTCTTGCGGGCGGTTCGTCACACCTGACATCTTCTTCCTTTCTCTGAAAAAAAGTTTCCTCCTTGTTGTTAGTCTCTGTCAGTATTTATAGGCATGTTGATTAAATCTTAAATCATATTTTTATATATCATTATTATACACATATTTTTAAATCACATGAACTCTTAAATTACATACAATATATTTTTTTAATAATTAAGTATTTATTTAAAATAACTCAACCAAAAAAAAAAAAATTATTACATTCAATCTCTAAAAAATCAAGCTCCTACTTTCAATTTTCGCTTTCAACGAGGGGTTTTATTTGTTGGTAAGTATACAAAAATTTAAAATTGTATTGAATTTTGTTTTGAAAAATATGAAATTGAAGATTTGATTTGGTGAGGTTATATTTGAAAAAAGAAAAATGAAAAAGGTGTTGTAGATCTGTAAACAATGTTTGTTTGATAAAATTTTGAGGACTTTTAAAATAAAAATTGAAAAGTATTTCTATAAAATAAAAAGAAAAAAAAAAGTTAAAAAAAAATATTAGAATTAGTCTCCGCAATAGTGGTAACTATTAACATCCTAACCGTGCTTGGTGGCCATTGGCCAACACGCCAATCACCTTTTTAAAATAAATAAAATGAGCTTGCATTCATAACGAGCTCTTTAAAATTTATCTAAATTTAAGTCTACAAACTTATTTTTATTGATTTAGCTAATCACTTTTTTAAAGTTATTTATAAATAACAAATTTTTTAAATATTTATCTACTTTAAATAAATTCTATTTTTTTTATCGATAAAATTAACTACCAAAAAAACATTTAATACATTAAATTCAAGTAAAGCCAAATATTTTGAAGAATTCAATGCAACAAATAATATTAAAAAATTAGAACATTCACCTTTTCTGCTATTTAAGGGTGCGTTTGGGATTGCGATTTCGTAGACAATAAGTGCGATTTTAAATCAAATCGCAGAACATAGATCGTTTGGGAACTGCGTTTTTAAAAATTGCGATTTGAAAACGTAAAAAATCTGTTTTTTCAAATCGCAGATAAGATGATTCTTTTTTTAAAACGTAGAATTTTAAAGGTAAATTCGCGATTTTAAAGGTGAAACTGCGATTTTGCCAAGCCCGTAACTACGTTTTTAAAAATCACTTTTTTCAAATCGCACATTTTAAAATCGTTATTTTAAATCGCAAACTCAAACGGACCCTAAATCTAAAGAGATATTCTAACAAATATTAAGTTTAACATTTGATAAAGAATTTGTTAAATAGATATTTTAATAGTTTTTGTTAAAAATATAGAGAAAAGTCAAATATGAAATTATGAATAGTTCAGTGCACTTCTGTGCGTCTAAATTCAATGTATTTGAGTTTGTTTAGGTTGGTGTTTTTGTCATTTATTGAATTTTTATAATTAGTTAAAACCTTGAAAATGATTTTTAAAATATATGTTATTATTATTTTGCTTGATAACAGTTTGGGAAAGTGCTTTTCTCTTTTCTTTTCTTCTTCTTTCTTCTTTTGCTTTTTTTTTAATAAAAATGTTTTGATATGATACAAGGTGAAAAGTATTTCTGGTGAGGTTTATATTTGAAAATTATTTTGTGTTTCGATTTTTTTTTTTAATTATTTTGAGAAGAAAATAAATGTGTTTTTTATTTTGAAAGCAAGAAAAATATCTTCAAAACAAGGCCTAGTTATAAGTGTCAATTGATTTGGGTTGGACTTTTATCATATAAATTAGAAAGGTATTGCTATCGAGAGCTCGTTATTTCTTTTTTCTTTTTCTTTTTTTCTTTTTATAATTTATAAGCAAAATAAGATTTCCGTTGCATATCAAGAAGAGAATACAGAGTAACTCTAGGCAAGTACGAGGAATTTTTTTTTTTTTTTTAAAAAAAAGAAAATAAATCTAATCCAGTTATCCAATTAAACCCATAAAAGAAATTGAAAATGGGCCTAGACAAAGTCCTGATCCATAGGGATCTCGGCATGCAGGCCGGGATTAAGCCGCGGCCGAAGCTGGTGGTTTGGCAATAAGAAAATGCTGGATCTATGTTTAAATGACTTTGTTATACACTGTTAAATATAATAAAATAAAAACTTAATTTTTAAATTGATCATTTTCATTTCATTTCAAATGGAGATAACCCATTATAATTTATTTTATAAATATATCCATATGCCATTAAAGTTTTTATATTAACTTAGTTACAAATAATTGTATTGGAACAGTTTTCGGAACGATGACGTGTCGTCTTGGAATGCACTCTCTTCTCCACCTACAAGACGAAAAGATTAAACACATTAGGTGTATTGACGGAGTCTCACTCCGATGCCTAAGTCAAATTCTTGTAAACAAAAATTGAGGAATATGAGAGCACACGAATAACAGTGAGATTAGAGAGTTTTGATACTTGGGGTAGTAGCATATTTATAGGCATGTAGTTCTGGTACACTGGGTATGCTCTGATTATAGTTCAATTAGTATTCTAATCCCAGTCCGTGTGGAATTAGATCTTATCCTTTGGAGAGTCCTGTTCGGGTATGACAAATCTTCAAGTAAGTTCATACAGGTTTCTTATCCCATATCGTGTGGGATAAAAGGTTATCCCGAAAAATCCAGGATAGAGACCTCTTAAGCCTTTCTTGGAATTATGGATCAAATCTTCTCATAGTTCTTTGGGATAACTCCAGGATACATATTTCAACATATTATATCCATATCACATCGTGGTAGTTTCGAAAAACTCATATTCGGGACCATCTGGATATGAGCATTCCGTATGGTCTCTTCTCATATTCTTGGGACAATAATGTCCCAAGACTCATCGACTGTGTTTATCTTCGATTTCGGTAACCGGGAGATATTCATAAAATTTTCTAAAGAATATCCGAGGTATTTATGATTGCATGGATTTTCATGGGCCCTTAACGAAATGTAATTCCTTGCTAGGCTTGATGGACTTAACCGAACTCACAGGCCCATTCATGGGTTTGAATGAACTTTGGGAATGATAATTTCCTCAATAAATTGCATATATTTTAATCAATTTGATGGTGATAACCTACAAAATTAGACTAAATTAGACCCCATCAAATTAGACCCCATCAAATTAGACTAAATAAGCAGAATGGGCCAACCAGGCCTTGTAAGCAGCAAGGCCTAGTTGTAAGTGTCAATTGATTTGGGTTGGACTTTTATCATATAAATTAGAAAGGTATTGCTATCGAGAGCTCGTTATTTCTTTTTTCTTTTTCTTTTTTTCTTTTTATAATTTATAAGCAAAATAAGATTTCCGTTGCATATCAAGAAGAGAATACAGAGTAACTCTAGGCAAGTACGATGAATTTTTTTTTTTTTTTTAAAAAAGAAAATAAATCTAATCCAGTTATCCAATTAAACCCATAAAAGAAATTGAAAATGGGTCTAGACAAAGTCCTGATCCATAGGGCTCTTGGCACGCAGGCCAGGATTAAGCCGCGGCCAAGCTGGTGGTTTGGGGATAAGAAAATGCTTGATCTATGTTTAAATGACTTTGTTATACACTGTTAAATATAATAAAATAAAAACTTAATTTTTAAATTGATCATCTTCATTTCTATAAAATGTTGAGAACCCATTATAATTTATTTTATAAATATATCCATATGCCATTAAAGTTTTATATTAACTTGGTACAATTTCCGGTATGATAACGTTATTTACAAGACAAAAATATTAAACACAAGAACTTGTCGGGTGTGTCTACGAGGTCTCGCTCCGATGTCTAAGTCAAATTCTTGTAGACAAAAATCGAGGAACAGAAGAGCAAATGAATATCGGAGAAATCATGGAGTTTTGATACTTGGAGTAGTGACCTATTTATAGGCATGTAGTTATAGTACACTGGGTATGCTCTGATTAGAGTTCAATTAGGATTCTAATCCTAGACCGTGTGGGATCAAATTTTATCCCTTGGGAGAGTCCTGTTCGAATATGACTAATCTTCAAGTAAGTTCAAACAGGTCTCTTATCCCAAATCGTGTGGGTTGAGAAGTTATCCCGAAAAATTCACGATAGTGACCTCCTACGCCTTTCTAGGGATTATGGATTAGATCTTCCCGTAATTCTTTGCAATAATTCCATGATAATGATTATAGCATATTCCATCCATATCACCTCGTAATACTCCCGAGAAATTCGTTCCCAGGAGTCCAGGACCATCTAGATATGAGCATTCAGAATGGACTCTTCTTGTATTCCTAGGACAGTGATGTCCCGAGACTCATCGACTGTTTTTATCCTCGATTCTGGAAACCGAAAAATATTCATAAGATTCTTTAAGGAGTATCCTAGGTGTATACTATCCGAGCCATTTATGACTGTCCAAAATTTCATAGGCCATTGACAAAATGTAACTCCTTGTTAGGCTTGATGGATCAACCGAGCCCACAAGCCCATTCATGGGTTTGTATAGACTTTGAGAATGATAATTTTCTCAACAAATTACATATATTTTAATCAATTTGATAATGTCGTATGAACTGTTACATCAATTTGTAAATACATATAATACTTACCGATTTACCAACAATCACTAAGTAATTGAATTTAATTATTGTAGCTATTACAATGTCACTTGTACATGTAATACGATAACCATTTTCCATTTACGTTTATTTCTGTGACATTAGTGTGATTATGACATAGGTAGGGTTGTCAAAAGACTCGAACCGTATTCGCATGTCGAAACATTCGTATAAGACTATATGAATCAATTTGAACCGATCTATTTAATTAAATGAGATAGTCTCCTCAATCTTGACACGACCTATTTAAATATGCGGGTGACATTACTGACCCGCATGACCCATTTAATAAAACAAGTAGTGTGGGGTGGACCCGCCACAAACCGACACACATAACCTGTTTAATTAACAAAATCTCAATTATTGAACATGAAAATGTCATTTTATATAAAAATATTGGCACAATAATGCTCACTTATTTAATTTGAAAATGAATTTCACTATGAAATAAAATATTTACAATTAGGGATGTTTTTGTACAATTCAAAGTTTTATTTTTTTTAATAAAAAAATATTGTAATTTATAATAATTATGCGAGTAATTCATGAGTTAAACGGGTTAATCCAAACTTGACATATTTATTAATAGTGTTTGATTAAATCGATTAGGAGTGGACAGAATATTTGATTGTCGCCTACCGACCGCCATCGAACTACCACAGACTGCCTAATGATTTCCGTCAATTGGAAGTAGGAATAAAAAAACTGTTTCGACGTTGATTTGGTTCGTTACGTGATAATTTTTTTTTTTTTTTTTTTTTTTTTATGTTATAGTTTTAACATTAGTCTACCTGGCAATGATATTCCTTATTGGTTTTTTTTTTTTTCAAGGGAAAATGTAATAATTTCATTAATACACCCAAAGGGTAACAAAGTTACAGTTTACAAGGACTCAACATAATACAAGTACCCCATTACAGTTACCAAAAAACACAGATTATTGATGAGTGTCAAAAAGTTTATATTTGGACCCCTTAATTTACATTAGTTAAACCTTTAGCTTTGTTACTTTCTGATGTTTTGGTTAGTTTTAGTGTTTTTGCGTTTTGCAGGGCAATAAGAGAAAAATGACAATTTTCAAAGCAAAAATACATAGAAAAACTGGATTTTTGGAAGTGCTGAAAAAGTAGATCGATCGAATTATCGAATATTAATTCAATCGATCGAAAAGTAGATCAATCGAATATTAAGTAGATCGATCGAAAAGTAGATCGATCGATTTTAAAATCGATTGCTCGAATTTATGCGGAGCTGGAATTTCAAAAACCCTAGCTAACTCTATAAATACCATTCTTTTCTCTCTTGTTCGGAGAAGAGGCCGCTTAGGAGTGCCCTAGGGGCCGATTTCAATGTATCTTAGGGTTTTGGGGTCGATTTTGACCTAGAACTTCAATCTTTTGTAAGTTTATTCGTTATTAATGCATTCTTGTAGTTTATTTATGCTTTCTTTGTTCATGTCTAGCTAATACTTTCATCTAGGGTTGAGGATGAAACCTCACCAGTGAATAGAAATTGAGTTTCATGCTTGTTTATGCTATTTGAGTTTATGGGCTTGATTTCTCATTGTTCTATTTCGGTTTTTGAGATTATTTTTGGATATCTCTTGTGATTTCCGGATACAAGTGATGATTTGATATAGTTTCATTAAATTGATGGCTTGAGTTTTCATGTATGTTGGATATTCATTGTGTTTCATTCTATGGATACATTTGATGATTTAGTTGAAACTAGATATCTTTTGTGATTTGTAAAAGAATGGATTCATTAAATGATTTAAACTATTTTTGAAGCAAAAGTAGAACATACCTAAGATTTGCATTTGAAAACCTCAAAATATGTGTGATTAGCATGAGATTAGGTTGTTGTGATTTGGTGAGTGTGGATTCCAAAACCCTAGACCTCCATTTATTTTCATTATTTTTGTTTATGTTTTCTTTTGTTAAAATCCCTAAATTTGGAACTAGGTTAAAATAGGATTAGTTTGAATAGAGATTAATTTTCGCAACTCAATTCCCTGTGGGATCGACCTCACACTTGCATAACACTATATTGCAAAACGATTCGTGCACTTCCGAGTATTATAATTTGAACAACAATCATACCAACAATTGCTACAAATAAGCATAGCCAACAGAAATATGTCTCTACGTTGACATGAACCTTTACTTGCACTATGAAGTTAGTTACAAACAATCTGTGCTTAAAAGAAATGACCAGGCTAAATCTAACTCAGAGCAAACTGTCAAATACAAGAAAAACACCAAAAGTAGAAACTGCCGTCGGAGGAAAACCCCATTGGAGACAGCGCATGTAACACAAGCGCCGCCACCGGACGAACCCCTGTAGCAGCCTAAAACAAGAAGCCCCTGGACACCACCAGACACGGCATAAGATACGAAAAGTGGCCATCACGCGCGCCCAAAGAGTATAGAACACCCTGGCGCGTGAAGACCACACCCCAATCACCGCTGAGCTTTTCGGCCGTAGTATGCAGTGCCTGAGTTAGAGAAAGTCAATGAGCAAGGCTTGGGGGTGCGTGTCAACTAGAGTGCGACGGAACAGCGTAGATCTGGCCTCAAAGATTGATAAAAATTGAACCCCGGCCAAGCCCTTCCGCCAGTAACACGAGCGGTAGACTCTCTCCCTCCGAAGCCTCTCTGAAATGTTTTCCTGCCAAAACCAAAGAAAACTAAAAGAAACTAAAAACTACATAAACCTTCATAGTCCAAACGGACTAGGAGGACTAAAACCACCACCGGAACAAGTCTAGGGGGACTCAAAACTCCAAACAGCCCTAGTGGCTGAGAGACTTTAGCCTCCATTGGAACAACCTAGGGAGGAACAAAACCTCTCTAACCTGAAAAGAGCTAAGAGAAAAAACATAAACCGGGAGGAGGGAGGCTTGGAACCTCCCTCCCCCGGCAAACGACAATACTGATAGGGAGAAGTTTATGGAGAAAAGAAAAAGAGAAAAGAAAGAATAATGCTTTAAATTGACTTAATTAAGCCCTTATTGGTTTACGTATAAGGAAGAGGGACCCTCCCTATCTTTTGAAGTGCCTCGCATTATTGAAGGGTTCACACTATGCATTGTTTATTCATTATGTCCTGACAAAATGGTTGATCGTAATACTACCAATTCTGTCCCTCTAGATGTTGCAGTAATCAATTATACCAAGAGTACGACTAAGACTAAAAAAGTAAATTCAATTGATCTAACATTCGCCCATGACGTTGAAGATCACATTTGCCTAATCAATTGATATATAGCCGAAACGAATTTAACCCGCTTAATCGAATTTGGCGGAATCAATTTAACTAACTTTTACCATTAATTTTTTGTATCACTTGTTTAGCTCAAAAACATGTCCGATAAAAACTCTTGCTTAGGCAAAAATAAAAAATAAAAATAAAAATAAAAATTGTAATTCGTTACTTTGATATTAAATCTATAAAAATTACGAGCCTAGACATAGGTGGCCATATGGTTCATGTTTCCATATGATCCCTTTGGAACCCCATTAGAGCACTAGCAGCAGATTCCCAACCATTTTTCCTATATTTAAGGAACAAAACTATTTTTTGCTTCCCTATAAAAAATACCCCACAATAGATTCCCTTACATTTCCCTATATCAATTAAATATTATTTTTTTACTCTTATTTTATTCTTTTTCTCTCTTTCCTACTTTTTCTCTCTTCCCTATATCAATTAATTATGCTTCTTTTATATTAAAATAATACATATGGAATGAATAGTAGACATGTATACATTGGGAATCACTATTTATTCCCAACCCCATCATCTAAATATAGGGCATCTGCTGTGGGAGGTTTTTTGATGTTTTTCATGAAATTTTCCCTAAATATAGGAAGGGAACCAATATAGGATAACTGCTACTAGTGCTCTTAGCAGATCGAGATGCAGCTCGATCTATAGGTTTAATTCCATGGTGATGACAAGCTGCAGCCTCGATCTCCAGATGTAAGTAGGTACGTAGGTGGCCAACATCAACATTTATTGGCAAATGGCAATAAATGCATTAATCTAGATAGAGTACTTTTGTTGAGGCAGTGGCGGGAAGTGTTCGACCATATCAACCAACCTGTAGGAAAGTAATCAAATAAATTAATAAAGATGAAACAAGAAGTAATTAAATATAAAACCATGGAGTTTAAAAATGCATGCATACAGGAATCTCTTGGAAGATAATGAATATTGGATATATAATATATGGTTGAGAGCATGGGATTAGGTGTGAATGAAAGTTATAAATGCCTTTCCATAGCTGATCATCGTCTCATAGAGGCCGAAAGCAACGTACCTTCAGCTATTTTTAGACAGAAGCGAAGGAAGTTGATATCTATCTTTTGGTTTAGAAGATGAAGGCCGGCCAAGGCCATGCCGATGCTGAGATTAGGTGTGAATGAAAATATCTGAACTTCTAAATGTAGCCGTCCGACAACTGGTCATGGAATTCTGCTATTAACGACAAAAGTTGAGCTCAAATCACAACAAACTGAGGTTTGAGCTATTATTGATATGGTTTGGACTTTGGCGCCGTTAATTGGTCTGACTCCTTGGTCAGTCAGGTCTGCATGCCAACCTATTGATATGGTTTGGTGCCATTGATCTCAAATAATCTTTTTTCTCACTTGGGCTTTCATAATTAAATATAATATTAATATTTCCGTTTATTTTTTTTTTAAAAAAATTGTGTTAGACCAATATTTACGTAAAAATTTCTTTTGATTGATGTGTTTTGAAAGGGTATTTTTGTTGTTTGAGAAGATCGAGTGCATGTTGTAATAATATATTGTTAAGGAAAATTCCTCCCCTATCCGAGGTGGGGCCAGATTTGCCTTCCAGGTGGGATTTCGGACACCGGAAAGGATTGGTCCCCGGAACCGTGACCTTGGTCGCAGGAAGCCTTCAATATTTATGAAACCAATCAACTAAGTCAGGGAAGATATAAGACGTCTACATGGGGGCCTGTGCTTGACAAGGGCAAAATAGGCATATGGCATACATGAGTATAAAAAGGGAGTATCAAAATTATTAAAGGAGGATCAATCATTCTCTCATTCTCTCTCTCTCTCCTCTTCATGTGAACACTTGGCTGACTTGATCGTCGGAGGAGGCTCCGCCGGCCAACCCCCGGCAGGCCTTTCTTATTTTGCAGGCCAACACGCGGGCGAAGGGAACGTCCCTGATGAGGCCACGTCACCGGCTCAAAAATATCATTAACATATATATATATATATATATATATATATATATATATATATATATATATATATATATATATATATATATTTGTATTTGAGTTGCATGTTTGTTGATATTTTTGCTTTTAGAAAAGAAAAGAAAAATCAATAAATGGCCGGAGCCTTAATGCATGTTGAGAATGGAAAGAAGCCTATTAGCCTAATATTTGGTAATTCCTTTGGTCAATAAAGATTGTTTTGATAGGGAGGGAGCGGAAGCATCGAAGCCATGTAATTAATAAGACAAATCATGGGTTAAATAGAAAGAAGACGACTTTATATCTGCAAGTCCATTGAGATAGAAAGATGATTAAGTATATATGTATGATAATTAATGAGTATAAACTATGGGTTTGAAGCCTAATATGCCATATTTGCTAATTGAAGATTTGCGTGAAAAAGCCAAGAGATGTATAGTCCCGCGGCTATAAACGGATCCAAGTGTAGCTATCACTTATCAGTATTATTATATGCTTCAATGGAGCCAATAAATAAAGGATCGACACGATTTGTCTGTGCCGTAGGCACTACGCCAAGTGGGGAAGATAGTTGGATTCATTATAATTATATATATAGATAGCCGATTTCGTACAGTTGCTTCCAAACTTTTCCATTGCATTTCTTATATATTAATTGGTTCCATGGAAATCAATGAAAAGATCTGAAGAACATTAATCTATTTGCATGCAGACCCAACAGCTGAAGTCATTGCTTTATCACCGACCACCCTTATGGCTACAAACAGATTTGTATGCGAGACTTGCCAAAAGGGGTTCCAAAGGGATCATATGGAAACATGAACCATATGGCCACCTATGCCTAGGCTCGTAATTTTTATAGATTTAATATCAAAGTAGTGACTTACAAGTTACAATTTAGTAAAATGGAATTCAATTCATATTAGATCATTCGTCTATGATTATACCGATTCTGATAAGATGGTGGAAATTACGAGCCCAGACATAGGTGGCCATATGGTTCATGTTTCCGGTTAGGAGAATAATTCATACACTATTAATACACAAGTAATGAAGAATAATCCCCCTCTCCTCTTGGGTGGACATATAATAAAAAAAAAATAAAAAAATACACAAGTTGTGCACAGGTATATTTCTATCATTTCCCTTCGGATTAAGCACAGCCATTTCTTGTCGCTCCCAACGTTCGAAAAGGACACAAAAATACTCACACGAACCTAATTATTCACCTGCCCAATCAACTCTTCTACTGTGTACTGCACCAGGACCACCTCCGATGGACTTCACAGCCTCCCCTACGTCTCTCTTATTGACTTCCAGCTAATCAAGAGACACGTGGAAAATGGTTTAGAGATAATGTAAAAATTATGTAATTGTTGTTTTTTTTTTATCGCTTATCGTTTGTTGACTACCGCCCTCGGAAACAGTAACATCAAACTGGGAAAATGTTAGTTTTATTCCAGGTGTGACTGAACCGCACCCTCGTGTGAGAGGGGGAGAGTTGTGGACCCATCAAACTGTCATGACCGTCCACTAAATGGGTCCGACATGGAACAGTGAATCAAGCGGTAAAGATTTGGGGACAGAACCACATAGTGGAGCTTTCTCAGCCTTTTGATCCGGGCCATGGCTGACGCGTGGGTCCTTCCCACTACCGCCTATTACTCCCTTTCTTTCTCTCTCTGTCTGTCTTAGTTCCCTACAAAAGGCGTCCTACTCTCTCTCACCCATTCACTCAACTATCTCTCTCTGATAACTTCTGAAACAGACCCAAACCTCTTTTTTCTCTCTCGTGCTCTGTTTCTCCAACCAGAGAATGGAGCGACGACTAACTCTGTCCTTCTTCCTCTTGCTCCTTTCCGTCTCCACATTTGCAGGTAAGAACTTAACAAGCTTGAAGCTTTCTCATTTTCCGTTTGGTTCCCGGGAAAAGAACAAGCAGAAAGTAATGAGTTTGTTTCGTATGGTAGAAGAATGGATATTTTTAGCGTGCTTAAGCATATCCTTCAAAATGGCTTGTCCTGCATAACACTTCTCACTTTTTTCTCTCTCTCTCTCTCTCTCTCTCACCAAACAAAGCCTTCACATTTTCTTTCATTGTTTGCTTTTAACACTGTTGTGCTTGGTTTTTTCAGATGCGGGTTCCATTGGAGTAAACTACGGTAGAATAGCCAACAACCTTCCCTCCGCAACAAAGGTGGTGGAGCTTCTGAAATCCCACGGTCTAGACCGGGTCAAGTTATTCGACACCGACCCGGCGGTTCTCAAAGCCTTATCCGGATCCGGCATCAATGTCACCGTGGACCTTCCCAACGAGCTCCTCTTCGCTGCAGCCAGAAGCAAGTCCTTCGCCTCCACATGGGTCCTGAAAAACGTCGCCGCTTACTACCCCTCCACCCAGATCGAAGCCATTGTCGTGGGTAACGAGGCCTTTGTCGACACGCACAACACGACCCGGTACCTCATACCCGCCATGAAAAACATCCACGACGCTCTTTTCAAGTACAACTTCCACAATGCTATCAAAGTCTCTTCCCCTATAGCCCTCAGCGCCCTCCAAAACTCTCACCCGTCTTCCGCCGGGTCCTTCCGACCCGAACTCGTTGAAACCGTTTTCAGACCCATGTTGGATTTTCTTCGCCAAACCGGATCGTTCCTCATGGTCAAAGCATATCCCTTCTTTGCCTACGAGTCAAACTCTGAAGTCATCTCCTTAGACTACGCACTGTTCCGGGAAAACCCGGGCTTGGTGGACGCCGATAACGGGCTACGGTACTTCAGCCTCTTCGACGCCCAAATCGACGCCGTTTTTGCCGCCTTGTCGGCTCTCAAATACGACGACATAAAAATGGTCGTCTTGGAAACAGGTTGGCCTTCCAAGGGGGACAATAAAGAGATCGGCGCGTCGATGGGTAATGCAGCGGCGTACAACGGAAACTTGGTCCGTAGGATCTTGACCGGCGGTGGGACCCCCCTGAGACGCCAAGCAGATCTGACCGTTTATCTGTTCGCTCTTTTCAACGAGAACAGTAAAAACGGCCCTACCTCTGAGCGAAACTACGGGCTTTTTTACCCAGACGAACAAAAGGTCTACGACATACCGTTTACCGTGGAGGGCTTGAAGAATTACCACGACCATCGGTCCCCCGTCACCGGTAATCAACCCTTGACGACCCAAGTAATCTTATGGGCTTGGATATTTAGTGTTGGGATTGTTGGTGAAATTAAAATAAAAAATAATAAAAGTAACAATTTCACAATTCAGGGTCAAGTCACACGGCTATAACCTCACGGGTTAATGCAGAATTTAAATATAATATTCAATAACTAAATGAAACTGTCAACTAACTTTTATTGGCCAACATGGCCCAACTAAGCCTATAAAATAGAGAGACACGCACACACCATGGGCCAAGTGGGATACGTGGTTGCCTCTAAACCCCACCACCCACTTCACCTACGTTTACTTATTAACGAACATTCTTCTCCAGACAACACTGTCCCACAAACCTTTCAGACAACCCATTACCTTCCCTCCCATGCTACACATAACAAGTAACCGGTGGAGGGGGCGTGTCGAACGGGGATATGGGAAAGGAAAAGTTTTAAGGCGGCTCCAGACTTCGCTGCGGGGAGGGAGGGGCCGACTGCCTTAGAAACGCTCACTATAAACCAATTACACACTCACTCTCTCACATAAAATGAGACCATGCAGTGGAACCACGAGTGTTTCTATCTTTTCCCATCGGATAGAGTCTCTGGGCCTCTGTTCTTGATATTTGATAAATAAATGGGGTAATATTAATTTTTGAAAAGAAAGAAGTCAAAGATAGATTTTTTGTCATTGAATTTCTTTCTTGGGCATTCTCCTTTTGCTTTTTTTTTTTTTTTTTTTTTTTTTTTTTACTTCTTTTTAGGTTTGGCTAAAAAGTGTGTCTTTGCAGGGTTTGTGCAGTGCGATTTGCCCGCTGGATGCTGAAGAGAAAGAAAGGCGTGCAAGGGTTTGGATGATTAGGATGAGAGATAAATAGTGGTTGAGAGGAATTATTATAACTTATTTAGTGTAGTTTGTTTTTATGGGTTTTAAATTTTTTGGGTGGTCTCTTCATTTGTGTATTTATTGTTGTAGTCGTTGGAGTCCTTAAGACAATTAACTTGACCTCTTCATCTAGGAGAGTGTTAGCAGCACATCCATCTATTTTCTTTTTTAATTTAAAAAAAAGTTGAAAAATTCAAGTAACTTTTTGATTTCTTATAAAAAAAATAATTTACAATAGATTTTCTTATCTTTTTCTATATCAATTAAATACTATTTTTTTTACTCTTATTTATTTATTTATTTCTTCTTTTTGTCATTTTACACTACCTTTTGGTCATTGAATATTCATAAAATTATTTAATGACTGGCTTAAATTTTGGATGATAGGTAGTGGACCCATTCAATTTTTGGCAGTTATTCCCTAAATTTTGTCAAATTTTGCATTACAGTTTTGAAAAGCAATAACTATGAAGTATATGTTGTCAAAATTTACATTAAATATTTGAAAGGCAACCACTATAAAGTTGACATTAAATTAGTTACCAGATAAAGTAGACAATAAATTAATTACTGAAAAGATCTCAAAATTTTTGCATTAAATTATGGTTCCAGCAATAACACGAAACTGGCATGTGATTATTAGATATTCCCCCTTAATAAAGACGAATATTTTTAGTCTCAAGAACCTAAAGCATTTTCCAGATGGCATCCCAGAATTTCAACATTTGAAGGAATGCCAAAAGGTCAGACAACAAATATTACAGAAATCAAAGTGTAATAACCTGCACAATAATGGTTAAAAGTTTCTTGTCAACTCATTAATGTTTAGATTTGGGCTATATTATCACTCTTCTCATCCTGTTCTATCTAAGAGCTGTAGTACCATATGATTTTCAATTGTTCTATTAGTTTTGAATGGTGGCTGCTATTTGACAGCTGATAATTGCACCCCGAAAATAACTAAACTAACTCCACTTAGGGCAGGAGAATACACAAATTGGTTACGAAACATACTCTCTGCCTATAGCAAATGGAACCAAACTCCTACTCTCCTAATCCTAATCCTATTGAAACTAAACTATTGCTCATCAAAGCTTATTGACTCCTGCAAGGACTCTTCTAGACAAATCCTACTCCAAACCTGCTTCTGCCAATATTTGCTGCTGAACATCTTGGGGTCTAACAGCTGCTACCTTTAAAATTTGGCATCTGTGTGTTGCTTCAACCTAGAAAGTCAGATACTAGATGTTGTGTTTGGGCGCATGGCTTTCTATTTAGCAGCACCATAGGGTTCAGGCGGATATTGCAAAGCACTATGCAAACTCTACCATCTTATCCACTTGTTTTCTTATATATATAAAAAAAAAATCTCCATCATCATGAGTAAGGTCATAAGTACACTGTATGATATAAGCAGGTAAAAGAAGTCACATAGCGAGATCTATCTTGTTCCAAATATTGTTGAACACATAAATTATCGAAATTTCTGTGATTACATGAAACCAATAGACCTAATAGCAGCACAAAAAACAACCCAACCATTCACAAAAGCCAAGGTTACAATCATCAAATAGATTTCCCTTTTGTCTTTTCTAGTCTACAAAAAGCCAAGGGTATAAACAAAAAGCCAATGGCATAAACAAAAGCCAATACAAAATATATACGGCATAAACAAAAGTCAATGACATGATTAGTTCATTTAAAATATATTCCTAGGCAATTACCAATAACTAGTTAGCCCTATGCTTTTGCATGATTTCCAAAACACACAGACACACACATAGAGAAGACTAGTAGTAAATCTTCATAAAAATAAAAATAAAAACTCAGAGAAACCACTTTATAGCTCTGGTTTCCTTCCATTTTCTCGGTAAACAAACAAAGGGTACACCAGAAAATCAAACCTAGAACAAACCATAATCACAATCACCAAAACACACAAATTAGACCAACAATCCATGAACAGAAGAAAAACCCTTTCAGGAAAAAGAAAAAAGAGAGAGAGACTTGGCCCTTGACTTAGAGGTTTATGTGGCCGGACTGATTGTTGGGTTTCTTGTCCTCCTCTTGCGGCCGGTTCCTCACACCTGACATCTTCTTCCTTTCTCTCTCTGAAAAAAGTTCCCTCCTTGTTTTTAGTCTCTGTTAGTATTTATAAACATGTTGATTAAATCTTAAATTGTTGGTACAGTTTCCAGTATCGTGACATGTCACCTTGTGATTCACCAAGCGAGCTTTTCGCCTTCCCTGCTTTCCTTAAGATCTATAAAAAATAACAAACGATTTGTTATTTTTTGTAGATCTTAAGGAAAGTAGGGAAGGCAAAGGGCACCGATTACGCCAACTCTGATGACTAAGTCAGTACAAATTTTATGACTTTCAGTGAGTACTAGAAATCTCAAAGCTTAGAGAATACATGTGTAAATACCTGGTGTAGCAGTCTTATTTATAGGTGCATAGTTAAAGACTCACTGGAGTTCTTAAAGTATAGTTGGACTAGGAGTTTGAGTCCTGGATCGTGTAGGTTTCAACCTTATCTTCATAGAATTTGAACCGAGTAGAAGTTAGATAGGACTCCGCCTATTTTAAATGAGTTCCACGTTGATAGGTATCTTATCCCATTAATGTTGGGATACAGATCAATTGCAGGAATCTTGGGATTGGAGA
Organism: Alnus rubra; assembly: GCA_028654335.1. Lineage (NCBI taxonomy): Eukaryota > Viridiplantae > Streptophyta > Magnoliopsida > Fagales > Betulaceae > Alnus > Alnus rubra. The sequence goes on from JAJPGS010001146.1 coordinate 784,427, forward strand.
CTTAACTGAAATCCCACAAATCTTGGATATAGAGTTCTAATAGCTAACAAATACTTACTTTTTGAATATAGAAAGGTAGCTTCACAGCGCTTGTATTGAACCCCGACCAATCCTCCGAGGTGGAAATATCTGAGACGTGTTCGCTCCATACAGACTAGGAGATCTCAGTAAATTCCGCATCCTGTGGACTCTTCCTGTTCGAGGTGACCAATCTACTGAGATATGTCATAGTTTGAGGTGCTCAGGCACCGAGTCGATTTCTTCGTGTAGGGTTCTGACAAACATACGAAGTGTTATGACCAAGGTGTTTTGACAGAGGTGACCAAGCCAGGTCGGACCTGCAGGTTGAACCTCCGACTTGTCTTGGGGGCCACGTGGCTTTGGAGCTGATTATTTCCCCAACAGTTACCCCATAATTCTCTTATTTCAAATTTCAAATTTAAGAAAATTATTTGTCTCCTCTGAATCCGTACTTTGAAAGATGTCACTGTACATGCCATAAATACGCCATAAATATCGTACCTATTTGAAAGTTGCCGCCTTTTCCCACCTTAATGACTGAATCGTACACGCCCATGATGACGCCGACTTTTCAAACCGAGGCTTGCATTTTCGAGGTCGCTCCTTTAATAAAGATTCAATTCTTGAATTTTTAAGCAGCCGTCTCTTCGATTTTTGGGGATTTGAAATGATGGTGCCCCTTGATTTCTCGGACACGTGTGGGGGGCATTTAAATCTTCACTTTTACTGCCTATAAATACTGTACTTCACCGCATTCTTTCCCTTTTACCATTGTTGCCGATTCTTCAAGCTTTTTCTTTCCTAAAGCATTTTACACTCTCTTCTCTTCCCGAATTTTCACTTTTCTTCTCTGAGATGGCTAATAATAAATCTGCCTCTAATGTTCCTTCTACTTCACGGGCTCGAACCAAGAAATCCGACGGTTCCATAAACCTTTCTCCCTTGGAGAGTAGGGTGGAAACTAACATCTTCGAGAGGCACGAAGATATTCTGCATCTGAACTACGACATCCCTCTGACGGTGAGGATGTTCTATTAAAACCCCGAGACTCGGGCTTTAAACAGTGGTGACATCACTCTCTCTGAGAGGATGTTTATGGCCGGACTCATGCTTCCCTTTCCAGAGATTGCCAGGGACTTTGTCTTGTTCCTCATAGTCACTCCAAGTCAAATCATGCCAAATGCTTGGAGATATCTGTTCGCCTCCTACATTCTATGGAGGTTGGTCTTGAAGAAGGAAATGAAGATTCTTCAATTCTTCCATATCTATCGTCCGAGACAGACTTCGGAAGGGTTGATCGAGTTGACTGTCTGACACCCCCTATCTTCATCAAACTCAAGAGTGGGCTGACAAACAACAAGCACTGGGAACATCAATTCTTCTGAGTGTCCAAGGAGTGGGAATGCCCCGAGGACGACGTTCTGCCTGAAAACGGTAGGATGCCTTGGACCTGGAGGTTACTGTGACCTAGCCGATGCGAACCCCCTTCCATCAGCATAACTAACCGAGAAGATGTTACCAGGATAAGCGATTGGTCTGCAGAGAAGGTAAAAGCCCAAGAGTTCGAGGATATTGACTTCAACAAGCTTGTGACCGACAAAGCCATGAGGCGATTCCTCGAATGCAAAATTCCGAAAAACAAGAAGACGGTCACTAAGAGAGGCGCAACCAAGAAAAAGAGTGATGCCCCTCCATCCCCGAGACAAGACACCAAAAAGAGATTGCTTCTCGAGACTCAATAATATCCGAGGAGCGGTCTATCAATGCTCGGTTGAAAAAGGAAGCCTTCGATGCTAATGAGCGGCATAATCGCTCTGTCGAGGGTCTGTCCAACGAGCTTGATCATGCATACCAACTAGAGTCTCGGTTGCAGGTTGTTCAAAACGAATGCTCTGAAGAGTGCAAGAATGCCGAGGTCACTGAAGCCGAGAAGGAGAAACTTAAGGCCAAGGTGGAGAGGCTTGAGGCCGAGAAGACCAAAGCTGTAAAGGCATAGGATCAATAAGAGAGCCGTTTGATCAGACTTTAGGCCAGATATGATGAATGCAAGGCTAAAACGAAGTGCTATCTGAAACAACTGAGCTATGTGCCTTATCTCCGAGACCAAAGCTGGGGTCGAGGCTTCAACTGGGGGTTCAAAACTTTTTTGAACTTTGGCAACGAACCTTCAATACAAGTTCAACACAAGCACTGTCAGGCCACTTCTAGTTGGGATCCCAGATGAAGCCATCAAATAAATGGAGGAGTTCGGCCAAGATTTCATGCCTGATGTCCCGAGCTGGGCTTCCGTCACACCGAACCCTTACGACGATCCTCTCGAAGATGATGCAGCTTGAAAGCCGACTCGAAGGCTCGGGTGTCAACTTTTTTTTTTTTTTCAATATACACATTCCTTTTCTTATGTGACAACTTTTCTTCTATTTTTTTTTTTTTTTTTTTGTACTGAAGAATTTCCTGAACTTTTGTATTGAAAAAATTTATGAACTGAACAGAACTTTTGTTTTTACTGAATGGTACTGAATGAGAGTCTTCTAAACCTTTGACTTTCAGCTTCTTTTCTTTTTTACAAGATATGAAGTATTGAGTTCCAACTGTTACCCCCCAAGGAACTTGAGGAATAAAAATTCCTCTAGGTTACTTGTAGAGTTGAACATTTGAAACTTGTACCTCCCGAGAGTTTTGAAACTTGTACCCCCCGAGGGTTTTTGAAACTTTTACCCCCGAGGGTTTTTGAACTTTACCCTCGAGAGTTAAAACTTGTAAAACTTGTTCCACCCAAAACTTGTACAAACAAATGGTTTGTGTAAGTTTTGACTAAGAAGATTTTAAACTTGTACCCCATTAGGGTTTTTGAACTTTACCCCTGAGGGTTAAAACTTGTACAAACAAATGGTTTGTGTAAGTTTTGACGAAGAGGATTTTAAACTTGTACCCCTCCGAGGGTTTTTGAACTTTACCCTTGAGGGTTAAAACATGTAAAACTTGTACCCCCTAAACCTTGTACAAACATCCGGTTTGTGTAAGTTTTGACTAAGAGGATTTTAAACTTGTACCCCCAAGGGTTTTTGAACTTTACCCCCGAGGATTAAAACTTACTTGATGATTTTTTAAAAAGGATTTTTCCTCATATCTTCTTCCGATGTGCTTTCTTTGAGATTTGAGCTCGATAGCTTGACTCAGCTTCGGAGATATCTCCTTTCACTCAAACTTGTCATAATTTCTGAGTTGTTTTCGGGTCTTGGTCTTCGTCTTGGTCATATCCATGTCTTTATCCGTATCTTTATCCATATCTTTTGCTGAGCTACCACCTTTAACTTAGGTGAGTAGTTAGGTACCCTGGGTATTCCTCCAATAGTCGACTGAGTTTTTTGGGGAGGAAGTCGGGCATATAGTCCCCTGGGTATCCCTCCAATACTCGATCGAATTTTTTGGGGAGGGAGTCGGGTGGATGTTGATGCGGCTTTGTCATAATAACTTTGCAGTAGACAATAAATATAGAAGAAGATTCCTTTATTGATGATAAGATTGCCGAGCTACAATGACTACATATAGTATTTCTTCAAATGCTCAGCATTCCATGCTATTGGGAGCATCTTTCCGATCTAAGACTTCAAATGGTATGCTCCCTTTTCATGACACTTCACTACTTGATAAGGGTCTTCCCACTTTGGTGCTAACTTCCCTTCAGTTGCATCTTTGGTCATTAAGCTCACTTTCCTAAGGACCCAGTCTTCGACCTGAAATTTCTTGGGGTCTACAGTTTTGTTGAAGTACCGAGTTGTTCGACCCTGATAAGTTGCCCAGGTAACTTGAGCATCGTCTCTTTTTTCTTGCAAAAGATCAAAGTTCAAGTTGATACCTTCATCATTGAGCCCTGGGTTGTAGTAGGCTACTCTGAAGTTCGGGGATCCTACTTCTGCCTGGATGACCGCCTCGGTCCCATAAGTGAGGGAGAAGGGGGTTTCGCCGGTCAGAGTTCTGACTGTATCCCATAACTAGAGCACCTCGGGGACATACTCTACCCAGGCCACTTTCTTTTGCTGGAGCTTTTTCTTCAATGTTCTCATCAGGGTATTATTCGTTGCTTTCACTTGTCCATTTGCTTTAGGACGTAAGACATTGGAATAATAGTTCCGAATACGGAGTTCGGAGTACCACTTTCGAAATTGTTTACAGTCAAACTGTATCCCATTATCCATTACAATAGCGTGTGGTATTCCGAATCAACATACAACCGATCTCCAGTGGAAACTGATTATATTCGTAGTGGTTATGGCTGCCATCACCTCTGCCTCTGTCCACTTGGTGAAATAGTCGATAGACATAACCAGGAACTTTCTACTGCCTTTACCCGGGGGCATTGGCCCAAAAATGTCTACCCCCTATTTTGCAAAGGGCTACAGAGATGTGATAGTGGTGAATTTTTTGAGGTGTGAATTCACTACCCTAGAGAATCTTTGACACTTATTACAATGCTTCACGACTCGGGCCGAGTCCTTGCTCATCGAAGGCCAATAATAACCGCCTCGAGTTGCTTTGTGTGCCAACATCCGAGCTCCCGAATGGTTCCTTCAAACTCCTTCATGGATCTCTTTCATCACGTACTCTACTTCATCTTTTGAGAGGCACTTCAATAGAGGTTCGAAGTATCCCCTTTTACAATGGATACCTCCGAGGAGACTATACCGAGTCGCATGTAGCTTGACCTTCCGATTTACAATCTTGTTTTCAGGTAATAGGCCATTTTTTAGGTACTGAATGACGTTAGTAGCCCATTCGGGTTCAACCGGAGTCATATCCAACTCCATAACATCAGACTTTAGAGAAATGGATGGCTTGGCTAGAACAATAACTTCTTGAGTCGAGGCTTTAATCTCTTGATCACTCCCCAAGGCCAATTTCAAGAGCTCATCTGCTGTCGTATTCACCTCCCTCGGTATCTTGGTGATAACAACCTTGTCAAAGTAAGACTGGAGTTCGCGTACCTTTTCTAGATACCTGGCCATTCTGACTTCTTGAGTGTCAAACTCTCTCTGGACTTGGCCCACCACTACTTGAGAGTCACTACGGATTTCTACATCTGTGGCGTCCATGGTACACTTGAGTCTCGACAACTCTGTACGTGAATTTTAAATTTATAAGTTTTACCACTTCACAATAGTATGAATCAATTGTACTATAGTAAGGGTTATCAAACCACAAGGATTGGGGGGTTGTTTTGCGTAATGGGATATTTAAAGGAACGTATTTAATCTAACTTTGAAAATAAAAACAAAAGTAAAGTTGTAGAATTGAAGCTACAACGAATAAAGTAAAGGAAAGCGAAAAATGAAAACAAACTAAAAATAAAACTTAGGGTAATGATCGCATCTAATCCTAAACCAATGAAATGCTTAAGTTCTATACGGATCTTCCTAATATGCATGACATGAGCGCGTAATGGGTGTCAACCATTATGACGACCTCGACATGAAAATATTTTCGTTAAGAAGTAATCATAAGCACCTAGTTTCACATTAAACAACTTCACGTAAAGATTAGTCTATAATTGAAAAACGTTTACACTACAAAAGGTGTGGGGTGATTAAGGCTCCCTAGCTTACTACTCTATAAATCATCCTAATAAACATACACAATGCATGAACACCCTAGTTAGGCCACAATGATAAGGTATCTTAGTTTCACACCGATCTATTCCGTGAAAAGATTAAACTACAATGAAAATACGTTTTACACTACCAAAGGTATGAAATGACCGGTGCTCCCTGGCATACCCTATAAGGTAACCCTAATAAGTAAACATATATCATGTCAAATAGAACCATTGCAAAAGACATCGTTCTCTTTCAAGAACGTTGGTTTTATTCAAGAAATCAAGAAAACTCATAGACAAGTATGACTCTTTTTCATGAATAATTAGATTGGAATATTGAAAGCAAAACTTTTTAGCGTGAGTTTTGAGATCCTCTAACCTTACACAATCATCAAACATATCAAGAAAAACTCAAGAACATCAAGGACACTCCATGGCTTTTGAAAAAGATTTGATCAAAACCCTAAGAAAGGGTTTAGCTAGACATGAAGTAAACTAATCCAAGTATGAAATAAAAGGAAAACAATAAAGAAACAATATTTAAATAAACTAAGAACACTATATTAATCTAAGAGAATTCGAATTACAAAAGGAAATGAAAAAGCATTAAAATTAACTAAGATACATCTGAGAAAATCGAAGCTCCCAAAAGATGCATGAAAATAACTCTCTCTACAATCTCCGATTTATAGAGAAGAGAGTTTATAAATATCTAAGAAAGAGATAAGATAAGAGAATCAAAGAGATAAGATAGGATAAGATAAGATAAGATATGAGATATTTATGAAATATCTATGATATTTTGGAAATATCTAAAAATATCTAAAAATATCTAGGATATTTAAAATATTAAGGAAGAGTGACATGTCAACATTGTTCTAGATTATTCCGAAAATATCCAAATTCGATCGATTGATTATAAAGTCGATCCATCGCATTTCGCTCGATCGCATTTGTGGTTGCCCTGTCTCGATCGATCGCATCTCGCACGATCTATTTTTCTTCGACTAATGATTAGATTGATCGATTATAAAGTCAATCGATTGATTTGTCTTAGCCAATTCTTCACTTGGTAGGAGCAACTTTGAACTCTGGAAATGACCAAATCGTCCTTGATGTATTTTTAAGTCTAATTCAGGAGTTTTGAACTTGATTTCAATTAAGACCTGAAAATAAAACAAAACACTAAAACACAACAAAATATTATATTTACAACACAAACTAGGCATAACAAATGTAAATTAAGGGGTCTTGAATAGAATAATTCAAGACTTATTAGTCCACTTCTCGGGATTGCCAAGCAAGCTATAACTGCCTCATACTCTGCCTCGTTGTTGGTGGTGACGAAATTCAGCTTGATTGCAAATCGATACTCTTGGCCCTCCGGGTTTAACAACATAACTCCGACTCCACTTCTTTTACTGGCCAAGGATTCGTCGACATACACAACCCAAGTAGACTCTTTGGGAAGTTCTTCACTTTCCGGAATGTTCCAAAATTCCACTAGAAAGTCTGCCAAAGCCTAGCCTTTTATTGCTGTCTAAGGGTGGAATTCGATGTCAAACTGTCCGAGCTCAACAGCCTAGTTAACTAACCTCCTCGAAAGGTCGTGCTTCTGTAAAATATTCCTTAAAGGGTACTCAGTCAGTACTCGGATCGCATGAGCTTGGAAATAAGGCCTTAATCTCCGAGCCGAAACGACAAGGGCAAAAGCCAACTTCTCGATCCGAGGATACCTCTCTTTCGCTCTGTGAAGCACCTTACTCGTGAAATAGACAAGTTGTTGAACTCCTACTTCTTCTCTTATCAAGGATGAGCTTACCGCCGATACGGCTCTGTACAAATAAAGTATCTCCCCCTCGGAGGGTCGGCTTAGTAAAGGAGGGTTAATCAAGTACTTCTTCAAATTTTCAAGTGCGTCCTCACACTCTTCACTCCAGGAAAATGCCTTTCTCAAAATCTTGAAGAAGGGAAAGCATTTGTCCGTGGACCGAAAGATGAATCGGTTGAGTGCTGCGATTCTCCTCGTTAACTGCTGGAGTTGTTTAGTAGTCCTCGAAGGTTGCATGTCGAGGACTACCTTCACTTTCTCGGGATTTGCCTCGATGCTTTTGTATGATACTAGGAATCCCAAGAACTTTTTCGATGATACTCTGAAGGCACACTTGGTAGAATTAAGTTTCATCTGATGTTTTCATAATGTGTGGAAGGTCTCATTGAGATTTGCTATGTGCTCGGTCACCTGAATGCTCTTGACTAGCATGTCATCTACATAAACTTCAACATTCCTACCAATTTGTTTTTGAAACATTTTGTTTACTGACCTTTGTTACGTGGCGCCAGCATTCTTCAGGCCAAAGGGCATCATCTTGTAGCAGTAGAGTCCTCGGTCAGGCTCGTCCATGTGTATCTGATCATACCCCGATAAGGCATCCATAAAACTCAAGAGTTGATGTCCGGACGTTGAGTCCACTATGAGATCAATCCAAGGTAATGGGAAGCTATCCTTCGGACAAGCCTTGTTCAAATCGGTAAAGTCCACACACATCATCCACTTGCCTTTAGACTTCTTCACTAGCACTACATTAGCTAGCCACTCAGGATAATCTGCTTCTCGGATAAATCCGATCTTCATTAACTTCTCAACCTCTTCTGTGCTGCCTGATTTCACTCTGCGGCGAATGTTCTCCTCCTTTGTTTCACAGGTCGATAGTTAGGATCCACATTTAACTTGTGGACAATGACTGAGGGATCAGTCCCTAGCATATCTTCGTAGCTCCAGGCAAATACATCACAATTATGCCTCAAGAAGGCCACTAGGTCGTCCTTCATTTGCTGGGGGAGTTAAGAGCCTACTTGAACTTTCTTCTCAAAATCTTCGACCTCAAACTCCTCAAGGTCTTCGACTAGCTCCCCTAACTGTGACTGCTATCTTTCCTCTTCTTTAGTTTTCTCCCCGAGATTGTGATTCTCGGGGGTATTCTTCTGATAAGCGTCGAATGTTGCACATTCAAGCCCCTTAACTTATATATGTTAATTCCTTAGCATTGTTATTTGTTTGATTTTGTGTTGTTTTATTATTTTCAGGTTTTAAATAAAGATGCAATTAATTTCATTGATTTTGGGCTTAAAACACACTTTGAGAAGACCTAGAAGATATGTTTAAGCTTAACCAATCATAATAGAATACATATATGATGTGGTTAAGTTTAATCAAATCAAGTGAAGGATTAAATCAGAATTTCTCTACTAAGAGTCAAAATCGGATTGGATTCAAATTTGGATTCTGCATATGTCTCAGTGTTTGGATCATACCTTTTGCGTCAGATATCGGATTGTAATAAAATTGGTGGCGTTGGAAAGATAATAAAAACTACAACAAATATATCAGAAATAGCTTTTCTTAAATTCGGACGTTTACTATGTCAAAATCGCCCCGCAATAAAAGACCGCAATTCTAGCCGAATTTGGAATCCTTTTCCTACTTGGATTAAAGTTTCAATCTCCTGCTTGGACAAGAAGACTCAAGAGACGATTTTTTTGGAATTCCAAGGGCTTCTAGGACTTGTGTGCTCCCTATAAATAGACCCCTAAGCTTCAAGAGAAGTGGTGCTTGGTGCTTGGTGCTTGGTGCTTGGTGCTTGGTGCTTGGGCTTGTGCTTAGATTTAGACAGAAAATTTTTCTCGGAGGTCTAACAAGTTGAAGAGGAGAATACCATGGCAGGAGGCCATCCCAGTACCAGGATGAGCGGTTAAATTCCTAATAGGGTGTTGATGTAGCCCTTTCCAAGTAACAATGGTTTAATTGTATTTTAGTTTGGGATTTTCTCTATGCATGATGGTTGTATAACTGTGAGAATTGATTTTAATGTTTATATTCAATCATTGTGAATTTCTTATCTTGTCTTAGAAAGTCTTTTATATTGATTGAACTCAATCCTTCATATTTTCTGTGATTATGTGAATGATTGTTATACAACGGTTTTAATTGATATATGATCAAGAGGATTAGATAGACCATGCCTAGGGAAGACAGATTGTACTACACCCTAGTTTAGTGTAATTTAGGTAGACAGTCCATGCCAACCGAAGATGGGTTATACTATTCCATTGATTGTGTGTATATCCTATTAAAGACGTAGCTAGTCAATGCCTAGGGAAGACGGGTCGTACCGCATCTTAGTGGTTAGGTGGACGGCCCGTGCCAACCGAAGATGGATTATACTTATTCTTTAGAGGTAATTTCTTGACTACTCGAGTGAGACGAGCCCTATATCATGCATAGTATGAATTTCCCTTGTTAATTTATGATTGACTATTGTCATGCGGTGAGTGATAAAATCAATCTCCTATTCTTTATCTCATCCCTACTATCTTTACTTTTATGTCTTTTACTTTTATGTATTTCTTTTTATAAAACAAAAACCAAATCAAACATCTTTTTAATTAAGTTATATTTAATCTTGAAAAGCTTGATAATAATACCTACGCAGTCCTTGAGGTTCGACACCCTCTCTATAGCCTTATCCTACAAGGATTCGTTCTATTGCGAGTGGTTAATTTTATTATTGATATATTTTGGTAAACAAAAGACCACATCAACAAGGAAAGGTTGTAGCATCTTCTAGCCTCCCTCTGGTCTCCCTTCACAACTCTGACCCCTTCAGTGGTTAAAAATTTCATACTCAGATGCGAAGTTGATGTGACTGCCTTCAGCTCATTAAGAGGAGTTCTTCCAAAAATGGCATTATACGCCGAGGGTCTGTCTACTACCAAGAACTTCACCATGATGACCTTCTGCCTCGGATAGGTCCTAGTGGTGATAGGAAGCTCGATAGAACCAAGAGGCGAAACCTTCTCACCAGCAAAGCCTAACAAGTGTCATACAATCGGGACCACCCTACCCCAGGGAATGCTCATATGATCGAAAGCTTATTTGAAAAGAATATCAGCTGAACTTCCTGTATCGATTAGTATACGCTGAATCTAATGGTTTGCAATAGTCAGTGATACTATAAGGGCATCGGTATGTGGGAGTGAAACTCCGGCATAATCTTCATCCGAGAATCCTACAATCATAGGATCGCACCTTCGGGCCTTAGGAGGCTTCTGCACCGAATACACCTCAAAGTCATCCAGCTGTCTGGCATAAGCCTTCTGAGCCGAGCTAGACTCTCCTCCCCCTTTGAATCCTCCCGAGATGGTACGGACTATTGGGAGGTTGTCATTCTCTCGGGCTCTACTCTGGCTTCTTTCTCGTCTGGCTGCTGCCCAAGGCCTAGGAGAGGGCTCCCTTGCCCTTTCTCTCCTTTCTTCTCATCTCGGGGCATAGTCCATCCTATGCCGCCTTTCTTCCTCTTCTTTAGGCCTCAAGGCCCGAGCTCGATCCTGATTTTGATGGTTTCTTTCATTGACAAGAAACCGGAACAACTCACTATTCTCAATGAACTTCTCAATCAGTTGTCGCAATGATATACACTGTTTGGTAAGATGACCATACAGTTGTGGAAAGCACAATACTTTTCTGCCAGACGAGCTGGCAGTACCCCTGGGAGGGGTTTTGGCCTTTGGAAGGCGGGGTCCTTCTCTATCGCCATCATAACTTCAGTGAAAGTGCACTCAGAGGGGTTCACTTGTAGTCCCCAAAATTCTTCCTCACCTTCTTATAATCCGAGGGGTTGTGATCTTGCACCGCCTCGGACTTTTCTTCTTACTCGACTTCTCGGAAGAAGAAGGTTTTGACTGCCTTTCAGGGGGCCTAGGAAGGCCCGAAGTGTCTCCTCCTAGTTGATGTATCTATCAACCTTGATCATAAAGGCATGTAGGTCTTTTGGCGATTTTAATGCCAACTCAACCATTAGGGGGCCATCCTTTTTTAGCCCCTGGAAAATTGCATTGTCGATGAAATCATCAGGTGCACTCTCGGTATCCAACTTCTCCTGGTTGAACCTCCAGAAGTAGTCCCTCAGAGATTCGTTGGGACTTGGCGCATGGAGAGTAGGTACCCTTAGGGTTTTCGCCTAACCCTTCCATACATAAACAGCGTCAAGAACTTCTGTCCGAGGGTATCAAAATTATCAATAGACCTTGGTAGAAAATTCCTCAGCCAGTCTCGGGTCTTTCCTGATAAGGTGAGTGGAAAGGCTCGGCATGTTACTGCGTCGAGGGTCTTGTGTAAAGACGTATGAGACCGAAAGGTCATCAGGTGCTCCATCGAGTCCTCATTGCCCGTGAAGATGGGAATGTCCGGAACCAGGAACTTCTCGGGCAAAACCTTGTTAGCCACCTCGTCCGTAAACATGGAGTCAGTGTTCTGAAAGAGATTACCTAGAGGCTCCTTCCCGCTTTGCTTTTCTGCCACGGTTTTCGACAGCACGTCATACCCTAATCAAAGACCATCTGTTGTAGCTTCCTCTCGGCCTTAGTTGATGGGTGTGGAGGCTGGTTTCCTTGTAGAGTGTTGTTCTCATTTCGGGGGTCACCTTGTTCTCCCGATCCTTCCCAATGATCGCTCGGAGTTGCGCGGCTATTCTTTCCCCCTTCCAGATGTTGCGATGGTGCGGACGTTCGAGCAGCTTGCAACACCGCATTTTGAGCCAGTAAATCCTCCACATTCTACTATGCTTGGGCCAACTGTTGATTCAGATTGGCTATTCGCGCCTTAAGGTCGATGGACTCTGCTTCTTCATGGGTGTTGTTCTAACCTGGATTGGTACGACACGTAGCCACCATTATGGATTTTTTTTTTTGGAGGAACAATGTCGTTCCCACACACGGTGCCAAACTGTTGGTACAATTTCCGGTATGGTGACGTGTCGCCTTGTGATTCTCCAGGCGAGCTATTCGCCTTCCCTGCCTTCCTTGAGATCTACAAAAAATAACAAACGACTAGTCAGGGGTACCGACTACAGCTCACTCCGATGACTAAGTCAGTACAAACTTTATGACTTTTAGGGAGAACTAGAAATCTCATAGCTTAGAGAATACGTGTGTAAATACCTGGTGTAGCAGTCTTATTTATAGGCTCACAATTAAAGACTCACTGGAGTTCTTGAAGTATAGTTGGACTAGGAGTTTGAGTCCTAGATCGTGTAGGTTTCAACCTTATCTTCATTGAATTTGAATCGAGTAGAAGTTGGATAGGACTCCGCCTCTTTTAAATGAGTTCCACGTTGATACGTATCTTATCCCATTAATGTTGGGATACAAATCAATTCCGGGAATCTTGGGATTGGAGACTTAACAGAAATCCCACAAATCTTGGATATAAAGTTCTAATGGCTAGCAAATACTTACTTGTTGAATCTAGGAAGATAGCTTCACGGCGCTTGTACTGTACCCCGACCAATCCTCCGAGGTGGAAATATCCGAGACGTGTTCGCTCCATAAAGAATAAGAGATCTCGGTATATTCCGCATCCTGTGGAGTCTTCCTATCCAAGGGTGACCAATCTACCGAGATATGTCATAGTTAGTTCGAGGTGCTCAGGCACTGAGTTGATTTCTTCGTGTAGGGTTCTGACAAACATCCAAGGTGTTACGACTGAGGTGTTCTGACCAAGGTGACCAAGCCGGATCGGACCTGTGGGTTGAACCTCCAACTTGACTTGGGGGCCACGTGGCTTCGGAGCTGATTATTTCCCCAACATAAATCATATTTTTATATATCATTATTATACATATATTTTTAAATCACGTGAACTCTTTCTTTTTTTTCTTTTTTTTTAGGGAAAGTTAAACTTTCATTAAAACATGATGAGAGGCACATAATCCACTATAAAGGTGTACAAATTCCACCACCACAAATGTGTGCACCCAAACTGATCAAAACAGAATTCAGGCAAATACAGACAGATTGCTATGCGTGAACTCTTAAATTACATATAATATATATATTTTTTAATAATTAAGTATTTATTTAAAATAACTCAACCAAAAAAAAATTAATTATTACATTCAAGCTCTAAAAAATGAAGCTCCTACTTTCAATTTTTGCTTTCAATGAGGGGTTTTATTTGTTGGTAAGTATACAAAAATTGTATTGAATTTTGTTTTGAAAAAGATGAAATTGACGATTTGATTTGGTGAGATTATATTTGAAAAAGAAAAAAAAAAGGGTGTTGTAGATCTTCAAACAATGTTTGTTTGATAACATTTTGAGGACTTTTAAAATAAAAATTGAAAAGTATTTCTATAAAAGAAAAAGAAAAAAAAAGTTTTAAAAAAATGATTAGAATTAGTCTTCGCAATAGTGGTAACTGGTAACATCCTAGCGAAGCTGGGTGGCACTGGCCAACACGCCAATCACCTTTTCAAAATAAATAAAATGAGCTTGCATTCATAACGAGCTCTTTAAATTTATCTAAATTTAACTCTAAAAATCTATTTTTATTGATTTAACTAGTCTCTTTAAAATTATTTGTAAATAACAAACTCTTTAAATGTTTCTCTACTTTAAATAAATACTAGTTTTTATTGATAAAATTAACTACCAAAAAACATTTAATGCATTAAATTCAAGTCAAGCCAAACCTTTTGAAGCATTCAATGCAACAAATAATATTAAAAAATTATAACATTCACTTTTTCTGCTATTTAAATCCAAAGAGAGATTCTGACAAATATTAAGTTTAGAGAGCCCCTTCTACAATGATGGGCTGTAAAAATGATGTTTTACAGCTTCCAATAAGGAGTTGACACATCATTTAAAAGACTAAAATACAATATTGATGAAAGCACCGAATCATGAAAAACTTTCCAGATTTCCTTTCAAGAGCTCAACCGGCTTTAAAAAACCACCACCTCCTCAACCCCACGTCGTCATCGGATTCCACCGAAGGCCACTGCCATCATGGATGCAGTTCCGCCGTCAAAGGAGAAACCTGGCAGTGCTTTCCAATTTCCAGTCGCCCACAGTAATGAGAAACCTCCGATTATCGCCAAATAGAAAACGCATATGATATCCACAATTCCATACCCATAGCCAAACGCGTTTACCTTTAAATTCTTCATCTCTCTCAGTGGAGCGTTTACTGTTTTTGGCAAAATCTACGCCGGAACATGGAGTGGCCAGATTTGTGCCAGTTTCAGTGACACAGGAGGCGGATCTTGTTATGGGCACTGGTCGGAGATCTGACCAAGAGGCGTTGAAGAGCGGAAATGGGGGAAACATGTCTGGTTCGACCAGATCTGGGTAAGATCCTTGATCTTAGATCTAGCCAGACCTGAGCTCTCTCTCTGTTCTTATCTACGTCTACCTGAAACTAGGTTGTTTCCAGTGGTGACTCCGTGATTTCCAACGGCGGCGTTTGGCTGGGAGAGGTGGGGTGGTTTGCAGGTTCGTTCATCTTCGCTAGGGTGAGAAGGAATAAGAAGAAAAGTGATGATAGGGTGTTTTAGGCTCTAGTGTATTTAGTGTCTTTTAAATGATGTGTAAATTTTTTATTGAATGCTGTAAAGTAGTGTTTTACAGTCCATCCTTATTGAAGGTATTCTCTTAAGTCTAACATTTGATAAAGAGTTTGTTAAATAGATATTTTAATGGTTTTTGTTAAAAATATAGAGCATAGTCAAATATGAAATTATGAATAGTTCATTGTGAGTGCACTTATGTGTGTCTAAATTCAATGTATTTGAGTTTGTTTAGGTTGGTGTTTTTGTCATTTATTGAATTTTTATTATTTAGTTAAAACCTTGAAAATGACTTTTAAAAAATATATGTTATTATTATTTTGCTTGTATCAAAAACCATTATCCAAAACTAAAATAGAAAGGTTAGTTGGTAATGTTTGGTAACAGTTTGGAAAAGAGCTTTTCTCTTTTCTTTTTTTTTCTTTTTTTTATAAATATTTTGATACGATGCAAGATGAAAAGTATTTTTGGTGAGATTTATATTTGAAAATGATTGTGTTTCGATTTTTTTTTTTAAAATTATTTTGAGAAGAAAATAAATTTGTTTTTTATTTTAAAAACAAGAAAAATATCTTCAAATTATTTTAACAAAAAAAAAACTATTTAATGCATCACAATTTCACAAATGCACTTTTTTTTTGTTTTTTTTATATTATTATATAGATTCACAAATGCACTTGAAAACGTGCAAATTAGACCCCATCAAATTAGACTAAATAAGCAGAATGGGCCAACCAGGCCTTGTAAGCAGCAAGGCCTAGTTGTAAGTGTCAATTGATTTGGGTTGGACTTTTATCATATAAATTAGAAAGGTATTGCTATCGAGAGCTCGTTATTTCTTTTTTCTTTTTCTTTTTTTCTTTTTATAATTTATAAGCAAAATAAGATTTCCGTTGCATATCAAGAAGAGAATACAGAGTAACTCTAGGCAAGTACGAGGAATTTTTTTTTTTTTTTTAAAAAAAAGAAAATAAATCTAATCCAGTTATCCAATTAAACCCATAAAAGAAATTGAAAATGGGCCTAGACAAAGTCCTGATCCATAGGGATCTCGGCATGCAGGCCGGGATTAAGCCGCGGCCGAAGCTGGTGGTTTGGCAATAAGAAAATGCTGGATCTATGTTTAAATGACTTTGTTATACACTGTTAAATATAATAAAATAAAAACTTAATTTTTAAATTGATCATTTTCATTTCATTTCAAATGGAGATAACCCATTATAATTTATTTTATAAATATATCCATATGCCATTAAAGTTTTTATATTAACTTAGTTACAAATAATTGTATTGGAACAGTTTTCGGAACGATGACGTGTCGTCTTGGAATGCACTCTCTTCTCCACCTACAAGACGAAAAGATTAAACACATTAGGTGTATTGACGGAGTCTCACTCCGATGCCTAAGTCAAATTCTTGTAAACAAAAATTGAGGAATATGAGAGCACACGAATAACAGTGAGATTAGAGAGTTTTGATACTTGGGGTAGTAGCATATTTATAGGCATGTAGTTCTGGTACACTGGGTATGCTCTGATTATAGTTCAATTAGTATTCTAATCCCAGTCCGTGTGGAATTAGATCTTATCCTTTGGAGAGTCCTGTTCGGGTATGACAAATCTTCAAGTAAGTTCATACAGGTTTCTTATCCCATATCGTGTGGGATAAAAGGTTATCCCGAAAAATCCAGGATAGAGACCTCTTAAGCCTTTCTTGGAATTATGGATCAAATCTTCTCATAGTTCTTTGGGATAACTCCAGGATACATATTTCAACATATTATATCCATATCACATCGTGGTAGTTTCGAAAAACTCATATTCGGGACCATCTGGATATGAGCATTCCGTATGGTCTCTTCTCATATTCTTGGGACAATAATGTCCCAAGACTCATCGACTGTGTTTATCTTCGATTTCGGTAACCGGGAGATATTCATAAAATTTTCTAAAGAATATCCGAGGTATTTATGATTGCATGGATTTTCATGGGCCCTTAACGAAATGTAATTCCTTGCTAGGCTTGATGGACTTAACCGAACTCACAGGCCCATTCATGGGTTTGAATGAACTTTGGGAATGATAATTTCCTCAATAAATTGCATATATTTTAATCAATTTGATGGTGATAACCTTGATTGTCAACAATTATAACATCTGGAAATTACACCATCAATAGATTTTGACATAAACCATTTTGGCGTTGCTAGTGTTTTTTAGCACACAACTTGACAAATAGAAACAAGAAATAAAGATATTGCAAACCACACATAA
The DNA here is from genome assembly GCA_028654335.1 of Alnus rubra. Classification (NCBI taxonomy): domain Eukaryota; kingdom Viridiplantae; phylum Streptophyta; class Magnoliopsida; order Fagales; family Betulaceae; genus Alnus; species Alnus rubra. The sequence continues at coordinate 801,724 of JAJPGS010001146.1, forward strand.
TCCTTCAACAAAAAGGGCAAAACACACACAATTGTTTCATACACTAATGTCAATTGTCAACCCATTTGTCCCCACGTTTTCCATTTCTTGATTTATCCACTACCACACGCTTTCAAGCTCACGAGCTACAAGCTTTGGAAGTGTTGTTAGGACTAGTATAATTTTTATTATTAGTTTTATACAAATTAACGTAACAATTAATACGATACTTATTATGTTTGTTATTAAATAATTAAATTGTGGCTCACATGATAATGTCGCGTGAACTATTACATTAATTTGTAAGTACATATTATACTCACCGAATTACCAACAATCACTAAGTAATTGAATTTAATTATTGTAGATATTACAATGGCACTTGTACATGTAATAGGATAACCATTTTCGATTTACGTTTATCTCCACATTAGTGTGATTATGACATGGGTAGGAGTGTCAAAAGACTCAAAACGTATTTGAATGTCGAGACATTCGTATAAGATTATATTGATCAATTTAAACAAACTCATTTAATTAAATGGGACAATCTCCTCAATTCTAACACGACCTATTTAAATATGTGAGTGACATTACTTACCTGCATAACCCATTTAATAAAACAGGCAATGTGGGGTGAACCCATCCCGACTTGACACGCATAATTGATTTAATTAACAAAATCTCAATTATTAAGTATGAAAATGTCATTTTACATAAAGATATTGACACTATGATGCTCAATTATTAAATATGAAAATGAATTTTATTACCGAAATAAAAATATTTACAATCAGGGATGTTTTCGTAGAATTCATAGTTTTAATCTTTTTAATAAAAAATATTGTAATTTATACTAATTATGCGAGTAATTCATGAGTTAAACATGTTACTCCAAACTTGACATATTTATTAATCGTGTTTGATTAAATCGATTAGGAGTGGGCAAAATATCTTATTGTTGCCTATTGACCACCACCAAACTATCACTGACTACTTAATGACTTTCGTCAATCGGAAGTAGGAATAAAAAAAATTGTTTCGATATCGATACGGTTCGTTAGGCAATAATTTTTTTAATTATTATTTTAATTACTTTTTTGGTTAACCAAACCGAATTGAGCTGACTTAACCGAATTTGACCGAACCAACTCAACTGACTTTGACCATCAAATTTTTGTATCACTTGTTTAGCTCAAAAACATGTCAAAAAAAAAAAAAAAAAAACTTGTTTAGGCGAGCGCACACATTCACACACACAAAAAAAAAAGCCCAAAAAACTTTTTTTTTTTTGCCATAAAAACAAAAAAGGTTTGGCCCAATTTAAAAGTCCACAACTAACTTATTTAAACGGCTTAACTAAAATAGTTGAAATTTATTTACATCCGTATGAATAAATTGATTTTATCGGCTTTTTCGATTCGAAAGACCCAAAAAACAATTTTTTGGCCATAAAAAAAAAAAGAAAAGGTTTTGCCCAAATATAAAAGTTTACAACTAACCATTCTAAACGGCTTAACTAAAATAGTTAAAATTTATTTAAGTCGGTATGAATTAACTGAATTTATCAATTTTTTTGATTTAATAAATCGAAAAACCTCAGTATCACCCATTTAACCGATACACAACTTTAAAATGATTTGATATGAATTAAATTCTATTTTACTAAATTGTAAAATTCGTGTGTTGGATTCACTATTAAAATTACGAGCCTAGTCATAGGTGGCCACATTGTTCATGTTTCCAGTTAAGCACGGCCATTTCTTGTCGACCCCAACGTTCGAAAAGGACAGCTTTTTTCTATCGTAAAAAAAGGACATAAATACTCACACGAACCTAATTATTCAACTGCCCAATCAACTCTTCCACTGTGTACTGCACCAGGACCACCTCCGATGGACCTCACAGGCTCACCTTCGTCCCTCTTATTGACTTCCAGCTAATCAAGAGACACGTGGGAATAGCACGAGTCAAATAGGGCATCGAATATTGTTACGCCCGAGGATTATTTTAAAAATGGTTAGAGATAATTGATATCATGTCTTCGGAAACAGTAGCATCGAACGGTCGAGTTTGTAGGGCCACGTGGGAGAGTAAGAATAGCGAAAAATCAATCACCTGTAATGAATTTTTGTACATTCACAGATCGTGACCGTCCCTAGATGATCCCACATGGAACTAACTTAAGCAGACGGTGAAGATTTGGTAGATCAAATGTCTTCCGCAACAGTACCATCCAACGGTCGATTTTGTAGGGCCACGTGAGGGGGTGGGGCCACACGTGGGCTCTCAAGTGGGGAGCAAATAGCAAAAAAAATCAATCGCCTGCAATGAGTTTTTGTACATCCACAGATTATGACCGTACACTAAATGGGTCCGACATGGAACTGTGAATCAACGGTAAAGATTTGGGGAAAGAACCAGTATTTCTACGGAGGCTGATGTAATTTTTTGGAAGAACCAAATAGTGGGGCTTTCTCAGCCTTTTGATACGGGCCATGGCTGACGCGTGGGTCCTACCCACTACGGCCTCGATATCCTCCCACTTACTCTCGTTCTCTCTCTGTTCTCCATAAAAGACCTTCTACTCTCTCTCACTCTCACCCACTCACTCTACTAGCTCTCTCCGACAACATCTGAAACTGAGCCAAACCTCTTTTTCTCTCTCTCGTGCTCAGTTTCTCCGAGAACCAGAGAATGGAGCGACGACTAACTCTGTCCTTCTTCCTCTTGCTCCTTTCCGTCTCCACATTTGCAGGTAAGAACTTAACAAGCTTGAAGCTTTCTCATTTTCTGTTTGGTTCCCGGGAAAAGAACAAGCAGAAAGTAATGGGTTTGTTTCGTATAGTAGAAAAATGGATATCTTTAGCGTGCTTAAGCATGTCCTTCAAAATGGCTTGTCCTGCATAACACTTCTCACTTCCTTTTTTTTTTTTTTTTTTCTCGAGAACCAAACAAAGCCTTCACATTTTCTTTCATTGTTTGCTTTTAACACTGTTGTGCTTGGTTTGTTGTCGACATTTTCAGATGCGGGTTCCATTGGAGTGAACTACGGTCGAATAGCCAACAATCTTCCTCCCGCAACAAAGGTGGTGGAGCTTCTGAAATCACACGGTCTAGACCGGGTCAAGTTATTCGACACCGACCCGGCGGTTCTCAAAGCCTTATCCGGATCCGGCATCAAAGTCACCGTGGACCTTCCCAACGATCTCCTCTTCGCTGCAGCCAGAAGCAAGTCCTTCGCCTCCACATGGGTCCAGAAAAACGTCGCCGCTTACCACCCCTCCACCCAGATCGAAGCCATTGCTGTGGGTAACGAGGTCTTTGTCGACACGCACAACACGACCCGGTACCTCATACCCGCCATGAAAAACATCCACGACGCTCTTTTCAAGTACAACTTCCACAATGCCATCAAAGTCTCTTCTCCTATAGCCCTCAGCGCCCTCCAAAACTCTTACCCGTCTTCCGCCGGGTCCTTCCGACCCGAACTCGTTGAAACCATTTTCAGACCCATGTTGGATTTTCTTCGCCAAACCGGATCGTTCCTCATGGTCAACGCATATCCCTTCTTTGCCTACGAGTCAAACTCTGACGTCATCTCGTTAGACTACGCACTGTTCCGGGAAAACCCGGGCGTGGTGGACGCCGGTAACGGGCTACGGTACTTCAGCCTCTTCGACGCTCAAATCGACGCCGTTTTTGCCGCCTTGTCGGCTCTCAAATACGACGACATAAAATTGGTCGTCTCGGAAACGGGTTGGCCTTCCAAGGGGGACGAGAACGAGATCGGCGCGTCGATGGATAACGCAGCGGCGTACAACGGAAACTTGGTCCGTAGGATCTTGACCGGCGGTGGGACTCCCCTGAGACGCCAAGCAGATCTGACCGTTTATTTGTTCGCTCTCTTCAACGAGAACAGTAAAAACGGCCCTACCTCGGAGCGAAACTACGGGCTTTTCTACCCCGACGAACAAAAGGTCTACGACATACCGTTTACCGTGGAGGGCTTGAAGAATTACCACGACCATAGGTCCCCCGTCACCGGTAACCAACACATGACGACCCCAGTAACCGGTGGAGGGGGCGTGTCGAAGAGTTCCTCGGGGAACACGTGGTGCGTGGCGAACGGGGATATGGGAAAGGAAAAGCTTCAGGCGGCTCTAGACTTCGCCTGCGGGGAGGGAGGGGCCGACTGCCGTTCGATCCAGCCTGGAGCCACGTGTTACGATCCCAACACGCTCAGCGCCCACGCCTCCTTCGCCTTCAACAGTTATTATCAGAAGAACGCGCGTGCGGTCGGTTCTTGTTACTTCGGTGGCGCGGCGTACGTTGTCACGCAACCCCCAAGTCCGTGTTCTCTATCCCTTTCTCACACGTTATTTATTTCTCTTTAATTTCTTAAAATTTGGCGCTCTCAGCGCATATTAGCAAATCTTGACGGTGCTTTTGCTAATATGCGCCGGAGGCAAAATGACTCTTTTACTGCTGACGTGGCGTCTGGGTATTGGATAGAGTCTCTGGGCATATGTTCTTGATATTTTTGATAAATGGGTAATATTAATTTTTGAAAAGAGAGAAGTCAAAGATAGATTTTTTGTCATTGAATTTCTTTCTTGGGCATTCCCTTTTGCTTTTTTTCTTTTTTTTTCACTTCTTTTTAGTTATGGCTAAAAAGTGTATGTGTCTTTGCAGGGTTTGGGAAGTGCGAGTTGCCCACTGGCACTGGATACTGATGAAGAGAAAGAAAGGCGTGCAAGGGTTTGGTTGATTAAGATGAGAGATAAATAGTAGTTGAGAGGAATTATTATAAGCTTATTTAGTGTAGTTGTTTTTATGGGTTTTAAATTTTTTGGTGGGTCTCTTAATTTGTGTGTATTTATTGTTGTAGTCGTTGGAGTCCTTAAGACAATTAACTTGACCTCTTCATCTGTAATTAAATGCTCTACTTTCCCTTATTTATAACTCTCATTTTCACCTATGACTCCTCCCATATTTTAGGATTCAATTTTTTGGGTGTCATCTTCTCTCATCTCTTTCTTCTTACAATTTCTTGTGGCCTGTGGGTGGTAATAATGGAGGAGGCAGGATGTATGGTATCTTAGTATGAGTAAGGCCGTTGAATTTTAACCCGACTTGTTAATTTGACACGAATTTATTAATATTTTTAATTATGATTGGCTTGTATAATTTAAAGAGCCTCGGGTTTATGTACCTCGTCCCCTCCATTTTGACAATTAATTACCTAATAAAATTGTAAGGTATTTTTTTTAAGGCATTATATATTTTAAAAATATTGACACACAAATTTGGTCCATCCAATATTTGAAAGGGACTGTACTGTTGCCACCGACGTAATTTTATTTATTTATTTTTATTTAAAAAGAATGTCCTTCTCGAAAAAATAAATAATTGCAGAGTGAAGAATAATATAATAATAATATCTTGGATATTATTTGCTTCAAGGTTTTAACCCCATGAAATCTTGGGCAGAATGCCAATTTTGTTCTTTTCCAAGGAGACAGAGTTCACACATCTTGAAAGGAATTATTATCATGTCAAAAAATGCATGCGGTAAATAGTGAAAGGTAAACTGTGTAGGCCCTGCTTTGACAATTTTACCACTTTTTCAACAACTGCTGCTTAAAAGTTACCTTGGATTCTGATCAAATTGTCGCTTTTATACTTCCCACCCTTTCCACTAGTTGGTATTTAGGTGGTAACCAAATGGCCTTTTCTTCTTAAGTAATGCTAGACAATAGACATGCTATCATTTTAATTACACCCTTTTTCCTTAGTATGACGTGCTATCATTTTAATTACACCCTTTTCCTTAGTATGACGTGGGAAATGACACGTGGACTCAAAAACAAATTTATCCAGCTCTTATGGGAGGTCAGAATCTAAGTCGAATCTTTGAAAGTAGTTGCGGGTCGGTCGCAAGACTTGCAACGACCCGATTGTATGTATTTGGTGGCCACAACCATTAGATCTCTCTAACATATATGGTGGTTGCGACACCCAGCTCTCTCCAATCTAGTAGTCGCGGTGGCGATTCTCGCGTGGTGGTTAGGGTGCAATTTTTTTTCCTCCATGCGATAGTGCGCCACGTTGATAAGCAATAAGGAGGAATGTTGTAAAGGACACTTATTTCACACCGGATAACGCGATGTGTTTTAAGTGGCTTCTCATGCTATTTGTTTAAAAAAATACAAAAAAGAAAAGAAAAGAAAAATCATTTAAAAAACGGCACGCACGTCCGCACGTCACGTCAGCTTATATAAAATAAATATAAGGAATAACTTCACAAAAGTGTATTGAATTATACGCCGTTTTGAGATAAGGGTACTGAATTAGCAAACGTTTCAAATTGCGGTATTCAAGTTTCCAAACGCGAAATACCCCTATTTTTTTAGAAAAAAAAATTATAGAATCTAAGTGTTGGTCAGAATTTAACGGAATTTGCAAAATATCCATGCCTGAATCTTTAAAAAAATTTATAATTTTTTTTTGAAAAAAAATAAATACATGGGTATTTTAGAAAATTTTGTAAGATTTAACAGCAAATTCTAATGGAGTACCTTTAAGTAAGACGTTTAAAAATTTAGATGCCTTAGTTTAAGACGTTTGCTAGTTCAATACTTTTTTATGAAGTTAACTCTAAATATAAAGAGTAACATTTTGCAAAGAACCCATAAGCATGGTGACGGTGTGATTCCCATCCGAACAAGTTTGAAGGATGAAAGTAGTGGAAAAGCCGAAAAGGTATCTGAAAATGTAAATCCCCATTCCCCAAGCGACAATGGTCATTGACACCCCAAAAGCCAAACTTAATTTTTTTTTTTATGTCTGCCAAGATGGTTGATCCCATGTGGGATGGGAGCCACCTTCTCAAGTACATCCGGTTTTTATTTTGGAAAATGATATACTTTTCAAGATTATTCACTAGAAAATTGATACATATATTCCCCAACAAAGAAGAGGACTTCAAACGGCTCCCAATCAAATGGAAGGATCACTTTGACAGCATCTTGATGTTACCTCTCTGTTTTTTATGCAGACAACCCTTGTCCAAACTCCAAACCCTCTCAATTTTTTTTTCTAAAAGAGAAAAGAAAGAAGAAGAAGGAGGAGGAGGAGAAGGAATCAACAGTGTCAGACAAATGTGAGGAGAGTGTACGTACGTACGTGGAGCTGACCTCTCTGTTTTTCTGTCTCTTTCATGAGCTCAGCTGAAGAGTAGAGATTCCTCTTGCCTGCCTCACACTTACCCTCCCTCTCTCTGCTGCAGAGTCACATGCTTGCTGAATTATTGCGTGCACGGCCAACTATGTTTCTGAGTTCATTTGCCCACGTCGGGATCTTGCTCGAATGAATTATTGCTTTCACATTCTCTGTATCAGTAGTTTTCTTTTTTAAGTCTAAGTAGTAGTTTATCAATGTTGTTGAGAAATATTTTCAATAGTTAGTGAATTGGCCTGATAATTTCGTTCAGTTCATTTACCATTCACAATTTCAAAGAAGGCCAGTTACACGGTTCATCTACCGGGCCCCTCGATTCATTGAAAGGGGTAGGCCGCATGATGTGTCACATGGCAGAACTATGCCCACTCAGAAGTAACCCGCAAAGAGCACATGAAGAGATTGAAATCCCGAAATACTCAGAACATGTCTCGCGAACATTGAGTCCCACGTTTCAGATACATAGCAGTCCCAGTTTCGAATCGTGGGTTCATATGATATGGATGCGTAAAGACATACAAGCCAGACACGTGGAAGTCTACGTCCAGAATGCAGGAAGACCCATAATCTGGATGTGCAGAGATCCCACGATCTGAGTAATGGGAGACCCACATTTAGAGGATCAACTCATTTCATTTCAGGGAGGAACTAATCCTCATCCTCACTATAAATACCCACAGACATTCAGGTATGGTCTAGCTAAAATTATTGCGATTAAACGTATACCCTTGATTCACATTCTCCTAAGAATTGACTTAAGCATCGGAGTGGGATCAGCTGACACCTCCAGCAAGCACCTTTACTGACCTTACTATTTTGCAGGAAAAGACAAGAAGAACTTTCCAGAAGCTTGTGCTACCGAACTGAAAACTGTTTTAATAAATGTATTTTTACACGAGCAATTATGCTACTTTTCACATTCATTTCATATCAGTTGATGTTGCGTGTTTTAAGTAACTTCACATATCAAAATGCGTCAAATTAACAAGTATAAAATGAGTTTAAAGAATAACATTACTATTTTATTATTGTATATGGACTTATGGAAAAGGGACTTGTAGAATAATCAATAAATACTTAACTTTATCTGCTTCATTTACTTTAGTGATTTTAGAGTAAATTGTACTTAACAAAATAATGTGCATTCCTAATCTTTCTTGAAGCGAATTCAAAATAGCAGGTCAACTCTTTCACTTGGCTAGTTAAGCGGTCGCCTAAGGCCCGGGGTGGAATTATACACCAAAATCATGGTAGCATTGGTAAAAATAAAAAATAAAAAAATTGGGATAATTACTTTTTTCTCATAAATTACCAGCTTCCGTCAATATGCCCATACCAACTGACACTCTTAATATATGATTTTTTTATTAGCATTAACAAAGTGCTTAAGAAATAATTAAAACATTATGTATATCTCAAATGATAAAAGCGACACCTATAATTTCATAGATTAGATTTGAGAAACTGAATTCTCTCCAACAAAATTTGACAAAAACTCTACCCTTTTCATATATTATAATGAGTTATGATACTCTTTACTCCCGTTTTACATATGTTGATACGACGTATTTTAAATGACTTCAAAATTACTTAAAACACGTTACATTGAGAGTTGATACATGGAATTTTTTGATTCTTTTTTATTTAAAAATTAAAAAGAAAGAGATGGTAGACGATTTTTCGTCTCCACAAATCATTTTCATATAAAATTAATATGTATAAAATAAATGTAAAGAGTAGCGTTATTTTACGGTTGCGATGCTTACACACCATCTTTTTTGGATCTCACACTTTGAAAGGGGATTGTGAAATAAAGACTTGGTCAACAAAATGTGAGAGTTTTTGTCGCGTCCACAAGGACGTACGCCAGTGTTTTAAGGCCTAATTATACTCTTCAGTCTACTCTCCACCACCCAACGTAAACATAAAACACCATCATCCAAAAAAACCACCACCCTCTCGCACTTTCTCTTCAAGATCAAATTTTCCCGGAAAATCTGCTCTCATTTTTCATCCAAACACTACATGCAATAAAGTAGAACGTGATTGAAACAAACAAAGGCCAAAGGCCGTGGGGGTGAAAGTTATGCTCCCGACGATGCCCAGCAAGCTAAGGAAGGCATTTGGCGCAGTGAAAGACCAGACCAGCATCAGCCTCGCCAAGGTTTCGAGCACCAACGCCGGCGCCAACCTCGAGGTGTTGATCCTCAGAGCGACCACCCACGACGAAATCCCCATCAACGAGCGCTACGTCAATGAAATCCTCCTCCTCGTTTCCTCCGACAAAGCCCACGCGGCGGCCTGCGCGCAAGCCATTTCCAAACGCCTTGGCAAGACTCGCAACTGGATCGTCGCCCTCAAGTCCCTCATGCTTGTCCTCCGAACCTTCCAAGACGGCGATCCATATTTCCCTAAAGAAGTTCTCCATGCAATGAAACGTGGCGCAAAAATTCTCAACCTTTCCAGCTTCCGGGACGACTCCAATTCCAGCCCCTGGGATTACACTGCCTTTGTCCGGACATTTGCTTTGTACCTCGATGAGCGCTTGGATTGCTTTCTCACAGGTGATGTCAATCAACCTCACCATAATTACCATAGGCATGCAGATAACTCTCATGAACACGATTCTACTTTATTTTAATTCTAAATATTCAACTTTCATTCCACTTTTATTCCATTAAGTTGTGCCGGTATTATGAATTTTTCCGTTTTAATACTCCATCCTAGAGTTATTAGTATTTATCAAATTTGTTAGTATCTAATGGAACGTTAATATTGTATCAAATGACAAAAACATTTGTTGAAAAATAGATGGTTTTTCTCATATGAAACAGAAATTGGATTCATGTAAGAGATATAGGTTTCCCCCCTTCGTTCTTTATGGAGGACACAATCACCATAGATCAATAATATATATATTTCTATTGATCAATTCCTTAAAGAAATGATTTTTCTACATCATATTACCCTACATCAAAATACATATATAGGTTGTGAAACCCATACATGTAGATTCCACACGCATTGTATCTTAGTGTAGGATTAATGTAGGGTAATGTGATGTAAAAATAACACATCCCTTCATCAAATATCGTGTAAATTCTTTCTATACTACTTGAACTTTACTCTATGTATACTACAAAAAAGAAGAAGAAGCAATTCTTGATGTTTATTTTAAGCTAGAAAGTAAGAATATATTAAATGTCAAGAAATCCCTCCTAAAGTTTTAATTCATGACCTAAAACTTAAGTCACAGCACCATCTGTCGAGAAACTGCATTTCCTGTCACAACTTATTTGCCAGGAAAGAAGTTCTTCTTGGCACTTAAATTATGCGCTAGGAAACATCACTTAACCCTTTAAATTGTCGCCACTTTGGCAATTCAGACGATCTAAGGGCTGATGGACATAGCTATATCAACCTAGTGAGATGTGAGTTGAGTATATATCACTCGAAAAATAAATAATACCAAATGTTGATTTTCACTTACACGTCATCTCAATTATATAATAATTGTTATTGGCGTAGATGCAGAGACATACAATTATTGTAAATGGTAATTTTGCTAATTGCGTTTACATATACGAATAACGAATACGAATGGTTAATATCCGCTCACTTGCTACTTGTCCTCTCAAATTTCTACTACTAGTAGTACTACTGATAAGGTTTAATAACTCAGGATTTATGATTACATGAACAGGGAAGCTTCAACGGCGTGTTACGTGCCGGCAAAGAGAAAGCATCCACCAGAGAACCCGGCTTGTCGCCTCGCCGGTCCGCGACATGAAACCGGCAATGTTGCTTGACAGAATATCATATTGGCAGCGTTTGATTGACAGAGCCATAGCCACAAGACCCACCGGCGAAGCGAGAACCAACCGTTTGATCCAGATTTCGCTTCACGCAATCGTCCAGGAGAGTTTTGATCTCTACCGCGACATTTCTGAAGGGCTGGCGCGTCTTCTAGACAGCTTCTTTCACTTGCAATATCAATCTTGTGTCAGCGCATTCCAATCATGCGTTAAGGCCACGAAACAATTCCGGCAGCTTTCTTCTTTCTACGATTTCTGCAAGAGCATCGGCGTAGGGAGGACCTCCGAGTATCCAAGCGTGCAAAAAATATCCGAGGAGCTCATAGAGACTTTACAGGATTTCTTGAGAGACCAAGCATCCTTTCCTAGTCATCATGCTCGGATATCACCATTGCTTCTTCCTGCGCCGCCGGCTCCTCGGAATGATCGTCCGAAGAATCGCGGTTCGAGTTCTGAGAGGTTTGCTTACGATCAATCAGAATTAGCGCCGGAGAGGTTGTCGCAGAGCAGAGGATTTGGGTCCAGATCTCGGTGCACGTCATTGGAGGATCTTATGAGTATGACAGGAGTATCCCCTTCTATGAACATTGAGCAACATGAAGAAAAACAACCTACCCTAGAGGATTTGATTAGTGTTAATGATGATTCCGGATCGCCACTCGAACAAGGAGCAAGTTCAGGTCGTTAAATCACCATTTATTTCAAGAGCTTAAACCAATAAAAAAAATTAAGTTTATTTATTTAATTTATATTTTAACACAGGCGTCGACGAAGAAAAACAAGAACCAGAAAAGAAAACTTCGGAGTCATTGGGTTTAGAATTGGAGAGTCAGAAAGATGGTTGGGAGCTTGTTTTGTTTGAGTCTACAGAAACCCAACAGGTGCAGCCCTCTACAAACCTAGCCAATGGGTTCGAGCCTTCGGTTGGTTATTCACTTCCTCAACACCAATATAATCCATTTTTACAAGACATGGTAGAAGCTGCTCCCACATTTCAGGCAGCGGCGGTGGCGGCACCAACCTTTTACACACAAAGTGAAACAATGGCGGCGGCGGCGCCAACATTTGTTGCGAACAATCCCCAGGAGACGATATCAGCGATATTTCAGAAAGAAAACGACCCTTTTGATGCAGTGGGCGATGAACATGTGTGTAATGGGAATGAGAAAAGTGTATTGGATGAGCAACAGTTGTGGTTGGAGAACCAAAACAGGATCATTGCAAAGCATATGGGTTGATTAATTGAGAAAAATATACAAGTTATGGAATTTTGTAAATTAAAAATAATTAGTATTTTATTGTAGAGTTAGTCATAGTTATCAAACTTCTTGGGTTTGTTTTCTTCTTAATTTGCATTAACAAATGTGTGTTTAGGAATTGTTGTGTAAGGATCGTACACAGAGAGGGTCAAAGAGAGAGTTTGGGCTTTGCCTATGGGTTCGAAGTTGTGGATTTTCAGGCCCAAGCCTTTTTTGTATGGGCTGTGGCTCAGGATGGATGAAATTATTTTTTAATGCAATGTAAGTTCTTTCTTTAGCTGAAAAAGGAAAAAAGAGATTGGCCCAAAGTCTATCCCAAAAAAATAATAAATATGTTAGAAATTTTCAGCAATTTAACTACTCAGATTAGTAGCAATTTGAGCAGCAATTGTGAAAAAACCCTTATGAGACATACCTATGTGGATTGAGATCATTTGCTGCCCAAAATGCTAGTGAGAGTTCATATAGAACCTATCTGCCTAAATAAGTTTTGGACAATAATGCACCGATTTGAGTAGGTGTGTTCCATATGAGCTTTCTTATAACTGTTGCCCAAATTGATGGGATCTCAAAACCACCTACTCGAACAGGTCTCGAACAGCTCATCTCCTTGTTGGGGCAGATAGGATCCCAATTTTTCTGTCCAAATTTGTAACAATCTAAACCGTGAATTTCTGGCCTGCATATTTGTAATTAGCCAGGTTCATACATGTGGTCATATCGAAGGTTAATTGACTACAAGGACAATGGACAGTTAGAGGACATTGATCAATTATTAAAGAAGATAGAAAAAAAAAAGAAGAAGAAGAAGAAGAAGAAAATAATATGAATCAATCATAGAGGCTTACATGTACATGACGCACAAAGACTCGATTGTTACATCATTCGATTCATTCTTGTTCACTTGATATAATTACAACATAAATAGTTAAATACCCCTATTGGGGTTTATATGGAAAATATAATGAGACCAATACGGTAATCTATAAGGGCTTATACTGTTAAGGATAATATGTTGGTAGTCTCGTATTGCTAAGATAGAAGGCACATTCCTATTCTTCTCTCTATAAATAAGAGAGTACTCTTTGTATTCAATCATTCAATAAAAGTAATATGTAGCCTATAGGGCTTTCGTGTGTGGATGTAGGCATACTGCCAAACCACTTTAAGTTTGTGTCTTTTATTATTTTCGCAAGTCTCTATTTTCTATTATTCCGCTTTATTTTATTTTAGCTTTATGTTTTCTTTCATATACCTCCTGGTATTATACCAAAAACATGATGCACAAAATCCATGATACTGAAAATCTTAAGGTTATATAATTTTTCTTAAAATTCTCTTATAAAATAACGTGACAATCCATATTTTAGTGGCTGACATGATAAGTATCCATATACTGTCATATCAATTTGTAAACGTGATAATTATCATGTGGACTGACATGTGATAATCTACATTTTAATTATTGAAGTAATAAGTGTCAACACGTGAACTACCACGTCAATTTATAAGTAACCCCTAACAGCACTATTCCATAGGCTTGATCTACCATGCACAGCGTTAATTTCCCACCCGATCGCTTGTGAGGGTAATTATACAAGTGTGTTGGTTAATTTTCTTCTATAGTTAAGGTGCGTTTGTGATTGCGATTTCATAGAGAAAAAATGTGATTTTAAACTAAATCGCAGAAAATGAACCATTTGGAAACTGCGTTTTTAAAAAATTGTGATTTGAAAATGCAGAAAAGTGCTTATTCAAATCGCAGGTAATAGGGTGCTTTTTTGAAAACGCAGTATTTTAAAAGGTTAACCTGCGATTTTAAAGGCTAAACTGCGATTTTGCCAAACGCTTAACTGCGTTTTTAAATTGCATATTTTAAAATCGTTATTTTTAAATCGCACTTTTTGAAATCGCAAACCCAAACGGACCCTTAATTTCAGAACATCTTTAACAAAATAGTCAAATGAATAAACAATGGAGAAAAAATGTCACAAATTATTTGTTTATTGGTTTCTATTTATTCTAACCCATTGAGAAAAAATGTCAAAAAAAAATGTTTTGGAGATGGTATTAGAGAAAAGCAGTAAATAGTAAAAATAACATTTACCAGCGGGTGTGAATTGTGTTTACAAGGCCATGGAAAATTCATTTGTAACCTAAAATTTTGGCGGGGGGAAAAAGTGGGAAAAGGGAAAATATATGCCTTTACAGCTAGGGTATGCAGTTGCTTTACAGGGCTATCTATCACGGGTAATACGGCCCCTGAAAAGTCAGTTGCTTTTCTTTTTGATTTAGATTGTAGCATCAGATGCAGTGGGCAGGGAGCCAAACAGAAATTAAGATTTTATTTTTTATTTTTGTTTTCTCCTCGGAATATCTTTTCCTTCCCATGTGTCTTCTCCTTCTCGGGACCCACAATTCTTGCCCCCTCCTTCCCCCTTCCTTCCCTACATCTGCGCCGAGCCTTCCTCACTTCCCAATTCTTTCGTTTCTTTTCTACCTTTTTACAGATTCTCAATATCAAAGTGGCCCGCTTCCCAACTGATATATTTACCCCTAAATATCTCTGCCACCAATGAAGCTTCTACGGTCAACATTCTATTCTATACCCCAAAATTTTATTTAATGAGGTTATTACTCAACAATTTGAACAACAAATATTTTAGACCGTAAATTACTGAGATTCTGAATGTTGTGAGTAAAGCTCATGCGAGTGCTATCCCTTTGCCTAAATTCTGAAAAATTCGAGCATACAATGAAAGAAGTCAAAGACCCACATGTCCGGGGCGTTTTCCGAATCCTAACCTCCCTCTCCGATCTTGCAATTTTGTTCGTTTATTTTTTAACGGGCAATCTCCGACGAGGAATTTAGGCCTTGGTGGGCATGAGCTAGTTTTGATCAATGATCATCATGCACACTGAACAAGCATTGGAACAGGGACCCAAATGCATTGAGAAGAGAAAAAGAAAACAATAAGAAGAGGGACATGACGACCCCCATCACCAAATCTGCTGAAAGGGCCAACTCAGCATTACAAGAAGTAAAGACCTTCATCATTGCCATTGATTCCCATTACCTACTCAAAAAGAGAGCAAAAAAGCGAAATCCTGGAGCCCCCAATACCCTTTGGGCTTTGTGTGGGTGCTATTTCTTGCAAATGTACTCTCCAAACAACCCGCCATGTCCTTATCAATCACCATCCGCCATCGCACCATCACCATCACCACTATCATCATCATCGCTCGCGAGGGGCCTCGATCTCTCACTGCCCATGCAACCCAAACAAATGAAATAGAAATCCCTGCAATTTTACTATCAAGCCGAAACTCACCCACTCAAACACATCCCGGACACCCGATTGCCTATTTGGATAAACGGGTCTAGACGTAACAATCCGGATAGTAAATTAGATCCAAATCCATGCAGAATCAGACGAACCAGAATCCAACACTAGAGCAAACAGAAACAATTGCACTCTTTCTAACTAAACCCAATGTCCATTACAATTAAAATAAAGACTCTTGGACATAGATTATCAAACAAAGAATTAAAAAAAGAAAAGAGGAAACATAACAATCAAAAGTAGCCTCTCCGTTGCAGCTTCATGGGTGAGCCAATTAATAAGATTAAAATAAAATAAATACAAAAGGAAAAAAGCAACCAAGGATACTCCCTAAAACCGCATCCATGCTTTTCTTTTTTGGTCATAAAATATTAAAATAATACGTAGATTTTTTTAATGATATATTATAGTACTTTAAAATAATATTTAGGTAAAAAAAAGAAAAAAAAAAAAGAAAAAAAAGAGAGAGAAGTTGGAGTATACGAAGTGTTTGTTTGTTTGTTTGCTGCTTGTCCACGAAAAGTGTTTCTCATTCTTCGACGGTTAGAAAATCCAAACGGACTCCTCCTGATGCATTAAAAAAAAAAAAAACAAAGTCAGGAAAAAACAAAAAAAAAAATCGAATAAATAAGATTAATATGAATGTGACACATGTCACGTATAATTAAGTCAATGGTCCAACATTTAATCGCCTCACGAGTCAACAATTTACGCTACCAATGTCAAACGGCAGGTAGTAGTTATGGCAACTTTAGAACACAGCCAGATCGATAATGACTCAAAGTGAAAAACGTTAATCGCATTTACACTATTATTTTATAAAAATTCATTAAATTATAATTAAAACTTTTTTATAATTACTTATAAAAATTCGTCAAATATAAGACTTAAAGTACATGAGCAGATAAAAGATCCCTCATATTAGGCTATAGATTAGTCTAAAAGAAAAAGAAAATAATAATAAATTAATAATATCACATTAACGTAGTGAAATATTAACGTCGCATATAGCATTACTTATCTGAACAACACATAAATTCAAGAAGCTTACGAAGAGAGATTATAAGACCCGCCTATTATGAACGGTCTAAAATGCGGAACCCATCTACCCGAAATCACATAGCCCTTTGTGGGTTATAGCATTATTCTCTAATAATTCATATAAAATCGACTTGCCTACATATATATATATATATATATATATATATAGGTAATTGGTCGGTCCAAAATTTATTTGGTAGAGATGAATATTATATGGCGGGATCCAAACAGTCACGGTTACTTTTGGATGACCAAATCCAAATGGCCAAAGATTCCTAAGACTCGCCACGTCGGCTAAAAAAGCAAGGGACCCACAACTAAATTTGGTCCTACCAAATTAACAGATCATGCGTACCAGAAACACATATATATCTAGACTTTTATTGATGATGAAATGATGGAATCTCTCCATTTTAGGCTCAGGCGTAGGCACGAAAGTAGAGTAGCGGGACCCACTTGGAGGGGGCCCGCAATCCACAACCTAAGGGCAGCATTGTCTTTTTGACACTGGCCCTGGCGCTAAAAAGACAGAGCTAGCTCAGCCCCTTCACGCGCCAACCACGGTTACAATAATAATTTCTATACAATAATTAAAATTTAATAATTCCGCATGATAAGTCTAAAAAGCCCATGTCTAAGGGAGAAAGAAATCAAAATTCCCATTCTACCCTTGCTCTGACCGGCTGTTACCTGTTTTCTTTGGCGGGTGGGGTTAGTTTCTTTGCTGGTTATTCCCTCCAAGTCCTCTTGCTGAAAAAGGTGTTGAGGAGCCTATTCCCGGAGAGTCTCTGCAAGGCCTTGTTAGCCCCGGCGACCTTCATCTCCGCCAGCCTTTGCAAGTGGTTGTGGGCCCCGGCGGCCATCAGCCTCTTCCGACAACCCTGGCTGGTCCCCCCGCCTACCACCGCCGCCACCACCATCACCGGAAAAATCTTGCACTGCACCGCCTCGTTATTCGGGTCCAGCATCTGCATCAGCCTCATCACGCTCTTCTCGTCCCTCACAAGCTCCTTCCGGTTCGACCGCACCGTCAAGAGCGCACACAGAGCCTCCGCCGCAGACTCCTGTAGCCCCACCGGCTTCGGGGACTCCATTAGCTTCACCAGCGACCCCATGCAGCCCCCAATTGCCCGCTTATTACCGTCGCTGATTGACAGACTGGCTAGCAAAGAGGCTGAGATTTGCTGTAGAATTACATTTCCGTGTTTGATAAATTCACCCAACTGGGTTATGAATGTGGTCGATGATGATAGAAGCCGAATCGAGGAATCGAACCCAGACAGAGAGCTTATAGCTCGGAGAATGTGTTCCAACGTGTCGGGGTTAGATACTTCTTGGATCAAAACCATCAATCTTTGCAGGCCGCGTTGTTGTACGATTAATGCCCGGAAATACTCACCGGAAGAGGCTAATAAGGCTATGCAACTCGCAGCCTTTTCTTGCGCGGAGCTTGTGCCTGAGACCAGTAATTGGATGAGCACCGGTACGGCTCCTTCCTCTGCTAGAGAGTTCTTTATTTCCTCCACATTGGCCACATTCCGAATTGCACCCACGGCGTGCGATTGAGTAACCACCGACCCAGATCGGCACGCCTCGATCAGAATTGAAACGCCGCCGTAGGCCGAGACTGCCCAAGCGTTTTCGGGATCGGCGGTGATGGCCTCGACCGCCACCGAAGCTTTCTCCTTCATAGGCATCGACCCAGTCTCGAGAATCCGAAGCAGAGGACCCAGACCCCCTTCTTCGAACACGCACTTCCTGGACTCGTCGTTTTCCGAGGCAAGCACCGATACAGCGGTCGTAGCGTGTTCTCGGATCGGATTGTTGTGGTTGAAATCCAGCAAGTGAATCAAATACCCGATGTTTCCTTCTTTGGCGACCAAGCTCGCGGATTTCTGATCCCTAACGAGGAGGTGAAGCAGGGACTCCAGAGCTTTGTTCTTGAACTCGATCCCTCCGATTTGCAACCTGGTAAAGAGGTCTCTGATGAAAAACACCAGGTCTTCTTTGGAAGAGCAAGGACCTGGGTGAGAGAGAACGATGGCGTTTGACTGGTGGAGGACCCCGGATCGGAGTAGCAAGTCAAGATCGTGGAGAGAGTTGGCGAGAGAAGCGGAGGCCATGTCGAGGTCGCTCTGCATGAGGAGCTTGCCACCGGAGAAGTCAGAGAAAGAGCAGAGGTCGGAGAGGGATGAGAGGCGGTAGAGAGTGGATAGGAGGGAGGGAAGAAGGGTGTGGATGAGAGGGTTTTCGGACCAGTGGGGGGAGGAGGAGAGAGAAGAGAGAGAGGAGGAGAGGGTGGTGAGCTTGGAGTGGATGGTTTGCCAGCGTCCGCTGAAGGATTTGACGGTGAGGGAGGAGAGGAGAAGAACGGAGAGGAGGTTGGTGATGAGGGAGAGAAGGGTTTGTGGTGAAGAGGAGGAGGGTGTGGTGGCGGCGGGATTCATTTGGGTGGGTTTGGGTCGAGCTCAAGTGGTGGTGGCGGTGAATACATGTGAGAGAGGGGTCTGCTTAGAGGGAATGGAAGGGAAAGGGGAGGAAGTGGAAAACGGAGGTGGCTCTCAGAATGGACAAAAGTGAAGGTTAACTGTGTGGGGTTGGGAGAGAGAGAGAGAGAGAGAGAGAGAGAGAGAATTCAAGAGTGAGACTGAAGCCTGTGTGTCAGTGTGTGCCGCGTGGGGGTAAAAGAGCAAATTTATGTTTTTCTTTTATGTTTTTATGTTTTTTTTTTGGTTTTTATAAAAAAAAAAGAATAAAAAAAAGAGAAAAACAATTACCATTAGAAAAAAACTGAATTAACAGTGGTGTACAATATAATAAGCTCTTAGAAAGTGGGCATTTTTAGCCCGCTTAACGGGTTCATGCAAGCCCATTCTCGATAAAGTCTTAGAAGTTGGTCGGATCCCGCCAAACCAAAATGGACGGGTGCACAAGAATTAAAAAAGAAATTGTCTACTATAGTCATTGTCATCTAGATTACTAACATCGGTTTAAGAATGTGTGCCTAACGGAGTGGAAGCTACGAAATCAAATACATTAGTTCAATGAATCTCTTCTCCTAATCAACCATGTACAGAAAAACACTATATAAAAGAGAAGAAAAATAGATCACTCAAGCGATATGTTCAATTCTAGCCAAATACTTTCTTTCTATCATTTTCTTCTCCGAAATGAGTTTTGACGTAATAATCGAAGTGATCCCGTTGAACCTCTAACCGGAGAGATCCCGTTGAACCTCTAACCGGATGCTTTGTGCTTAGGCATTTCTTTTCTTATCAAGGATTTGATGTTCTTAACTAGGAATGTTTTTTTTTCCACTATCAAAGGAAAAAAGAGAAGGGATAATATTTTAGAAAATTTTGAAAATAGCAATTCATTTTGTCAAGTTATGAGCCTCAAAGTGAAACTTGACTAACAAGTCAAGAAAATCAGACATAGAAGAGGATATTTTTCAATCCGTGATGAAGGGACTATAGTAAAGCCTATATTAAGAGAAGCAAGAAACATCAGATTCAGACCAAAAGGGGAAGAAAAGAAAATAGAAACTATTAATCTTTTAGTCTTCCATATTCCAAATGCTCTTTGTTTTTTATAAGTAATATCAAATGGATTAAACAGTGAAAAATGCCAAAAACAACATTTATGAAGGTTGAAATGAAGTCCCTCATACGCTTAATAGGTTTTGAATTCATTTTATGATTTAGATTAAATTTTATAAATTTAATAATGTATATATTGCCACATTATTTAAATTGTTGTAATTGTATTAACAGTGGTAAATGTCTGCCTGAGTTGGGTAAAATCCTTCTACAGTGAAAATAAATTGATAAGACCCCTCACAGATCCTTGACTGAAAAATTACAGATTTAATTACCGACTCAGTTTCAATTATTTTGTCCTCTTCGATTTGGAAAGCTCGGAAAGTTTACAGAAGTGCAAACTTCTACGCCCACCGTGTGGCTTATTGGGCTGCGGCTAATGTTCACTCTAGCTGCATTCCCACTTATTTTTCTCCTACTCCCTCTTTTCCCATTTGTAGTGACAAAGATTCAACTTCCTCTCTTTGATTTGGGCTTTTGCTTGATGTTGTTGTTTTTTTGCCTTGTTCTTTTAATGAATTCTAGTTACAAATAAATAAATAAATTGATATAAATCAGTGGCAGTTCTAGGAAAGCAAGGCTTACCCACCCGACCATTAATATATTAATTAATTATAAATATTTAAAGTATTTATTTTAGAGTTTTATTGTCAAAACTTATTACTGATTGGGCAATAAAATCAATAAATATGATTGGTTGGAGTTTTCTGAGGTAATAGTGAGTGATTTAAATTTGGGTCACCCTATTATAAATATGAATGCCAATTAAAACATTTCTAAATTGGAAGCCCCACAGTCCAAGTCAAATTTTGCCACTTTTACTTCGGGGCTAACAACATAGTCAAGGTCTCTCGTATTCATTAGTGTCCGCTAGAAAGCGGCCGAATTATTGAAAATTAAGCACACGACTTAGAAAAAAAAAAAAAAAAAAAAAGGAAAAAAAAATTGCTTGACTCAAAATATTAGTGACTAGCTCTTTGCATACAATAAAAATTTAATAATTCAGACAGTAAATATGAGATAATTTCTACAGAGTCTACTTGCCAGCCTGTTTATTTGCTCGAACATATGAATTCCGTAAAAGACTATTTCATGTTTATTGTTCGGATTATTAACGATTCAAACAATAAATTGTTGGAGATTCGAATTCCTTTGCATAAGCCTTACGACTATGTGAGTTTTTTTTTTTTGGTCTCATGGCAATGGCTCTCTTTGAGGGAGTGAAATTTTCTATAGAAGTATGCAGATTTTCAGCCTTTCGACTACCGACATGCCACCGATACGATTTCGACTCACATGGAACAGCTTCCAACGACAAGCGTTGGCAAAGTTGGAGTTTAGTTTTGGTTTCCGACAGTTCCGACCATGATGAAGGTGGAATGTGAACATATATATTGATTCCGATTTGAATTCCTACTAACACTATGCACAAATCCTTTGAATTAGTTCCAAATTTTGAAGTTTGAACCATTGAACTCATGAACATTCCATGTGAACTTTTGTAGGTCGGGCCTTGGCTGGTGTGGCCCTGAAAAATCATAGAGTTTGATGAACTGGGTCAGCATGATGATGCATTCTTTGGGTTGGGTGTTGGGCAGTGTAAGCCTAATGAGTCACAAACTTAGCTGTCTGGGACACCTTTAAACCCACTCTTGCACCCCTGCCAGTGCCAAATTATTTCCATTCTCGCCTGGAAATATTAGGGTAAATGCAAAGAAGTCTTTTCATTTCTTTTTTAGATGAGTTTTCCATAAAGTTTCAAGAATTTATTTCAATTCAAATTATTAAATTGACATTATATTCTTAGAGCATCTGATTCCCATACTCATTTTTAAAAATAGTTGGTTAAACTGTTTTTTAACCAACAACACGCCAAACAAGATTCAGATTTCCAGCAATTTACTGCTCAAATTACTATTTCCACATAGTCTAAGAAAATATATCAATCTAATTCAGTGAATTGAAATAAATTCTTCCAACACCTGTTTTTATAAATAATTGACATATCAAACATGATTCAGATCTCCAACAATTTATTGTTCAAATTGCTATTTTCACATAGTCTAAGAAAATATATCAATCTAATTCAATGAATTGAAATAAATTCTTCCAACACTCACTTTTATAAATTATTGGCTAAACAAATAGGGGCTACTTGATAGATTTGATAGATGAATTCAATGAAAACTTATTCGACCAGTAAAATTGATGGTAATCTCTACCTCGTTGAACAACCCCAATGAAGCAAAGGCCCAAGGTGGAAAGCAAGATATGGACATGAACGTGTAAAAAAAAAAATCGATAATCTAAACAAAATCTAGATAAGACAAGTAAAAAGAATTAATAATTAATACAAAGAGGAATAGGGTAAACATACAGAATAATATAAACAATCCACCATGATCCAATTTATCATGGTTTTATTTAGGCATAATGACTGGAATACATAGTAAGAATAGATCTTTTCCCTTTTTCTTTTCTATTTTTTTTTTAAGGGCTTTTTCTTTTCTAATTGAACAATAAAAAGGGCTGATATTTCTCGCTTCCAATATGAGATGATCCTTCTCACTTTCGATCTAAAAGGAAGAAGGAATGAATGATCATAAAAACCAAAAAATGATGGGCTTTTTACCAATAGATCCAATATAAAATACAACAGTGAAAAAGTACAAAACAAAATGTAGGAAATAAGTCAAATAAATGACATGGTCCTCTTAAGGAGCCGCACAAAGTGGCAACAACCACAGGAAAGACACTAAAGCCGAATAAGCACTGTCATAGTCTGAAGTAAGGATTGAAGGATAGAGATATATCAGTACAAATTCTATTACAAAAGTCTCTCTTGTAAGATCAAAACACCAAAGAGCTATGAGATAGTAACTCACACAACAAACAAGCGACAAATACAAAAAGAGTTGGAAAGCACAACTAATAATTGATGTGACACTTACCATGTCGATTTGTAGTAAGTGTCATGTTAGTCCGTAGTTGATATGTCTGTCATGTAAGCTAATAAAAGAATTGTAGTAAAAGCAACAATACTCTTAGTAATGCTCAATTTTTATTAGTTGAATGTTGCTAAGGGTACTACAATTTTTACCATAAGTACTTTACAAACTGATATGACAATTTATAATCGGTGAAATGATGAAGAAAAAAAAGAACTCGCCAATTTAATTAATAAGAAAATTGTAATAAAAGTTATTAGGACCCAAACATTTTTCTTAGATGAAACTTCACAAAAGAGTACCTAACTATAACGCTTTTTTACTTAACGGTACTAATGTAGCAAAACGTTCAATCGAGTGTATGAATTTATCAAAACCGTTCAATGTAGGGTATTCCATCGGCCTTCGTTCTAATTCGATGACGAAAGTGAAGTCACGTGACTTCCACGTTATTCTTTTAATGTGATCAACCTGTTTTGCCCCTCTCACCCACGTGCATCTAAACACAACTCGTGATTCCACGCACACAACTGATCCCCAACAGAGAGTTGATCCCCCGCGACGACGACGATCTGCGTGCATGAAGGCGGTGCCATGCAGAGCGTCAAGTCCAGCTCTGATTCTTGTTTCTTCGCAGCAAGTCTGGAGCTTGGCTGATGTAGACATCAAAGGAAAACTTGATCCTAACAAATCCTTCCCATCTCCCCTTTCAAAGCGCTCGTAGGTGGTGACGAAGGGTGCATGGGTCCAGTCCGTCTTCACTCTCCCGCCCTGCGTGGCCCAGTCGTCAGCATTCCAAATAGAGCTGTACACGCCCATCAAGCAGTTAACAAAAAGAGAAGAAAAAAAAAAACGAAAAGGAAAGGAAAAAGAACGAAGCAAAAATTCCTGTGTTTGGAACATAAAAACAGAGTTGAACAAAGACAATCCTCTTCCTTCCTTTGCTGTACCCACTGCTGCAAGTTATTGAACACATCATCAGAGCATTTAGATAGCAGAAGATAGATGTTATCAACTGAAGCAGTGAAGAACTCTTTAGTTACATCTGTTATGATGAGCTATTAAATAGTTAGGATATTTAACAAATTCTGTTTAGTTTTGTTAGATAGACTAGTGTTAATTTGGTGGTGCTCGTGACAGAGTAAGCTGATTGAGGATTTCATGGGTTATGTGATGGTGATGATTTCTGGTTGCTTCCATTGTTAGTGTTTTTAAAATTAGCTTCAGTTTTCTCCCGTGAGCAAGAAATTATTTGCAATAAAGAGAGCCAAACATTAAACATGATATTTTATACGAGGTATAATGACCAATGACTTACGGCACAATTAAGCCAGTTCCTTTATATGAGGTATATGTTTACATGTTCTTTTCAAGCTCCTCGACTTCTTGTTCTTCTTATTCAAAACTCCATGGCCCCTAAATTCATTCTATTTTTTTTTTCTTTATAAAATTTTAATGGGAGTTTGTTACATTAGACTATAAACACATTACCATTAGTAAGTATGCATGGACCATTGCTATTCGCAACAAACAATACACTGAGTTTGGGAAGACAAGGTATTGCAGTGCAGCATAATTTATTGCAGCTCTCCATCGTTGGGGTTGTAATTCTATGTTTTTGGCAAAGCTGCAGCCACTCTTTGGAGATAGTAGAGTGGTCTTGGCCCGCTAAATTTATACCATTAGCTGTCAGGAACTTAAGAGGTCATGCTATGCATTAGACAAAGATTCAAAGAACTATGAGGAATATTAGAGAGCTAGCCATCTAGAAATCGAGTCAATATACTGTCACTCTGTTTTATAAAGCTAAAACAGAGGAAATGCAGGTAAACAAATGGAGATAATGATGAGAAATGAATCATGTTTTCTTGATTCTTCTGGTGGCATTCTTGATTCTTCCCATTGTTGAAGGACTCAAGCTGTTCGGCATTAAGTAGATCAGCACCATGGTGGTATTCTTAATTCTTCCCATTCTTCCCATTTCTCTCATTTGGTATTAAGCAGGTCAGCACCATGTAATTCAAAGTGCAAAATGTAGCATTATTAGCAAGAGCAAACTGGACAAAGAAACCCAAATAAACAATCCCACACAGAGAAACCCACACAGCCAAGCCGGCATCCACCCACAAACCCACCATCGTGCCGCTACCCAACAAACTCACTACCGCGCTGCAGCACCCATTGCATGGGCGGGTCCCCACTTGCCGGCCTTCTCCACCATCAGCTTGCAGGCACAATACACTGTGGCGAGTTATCGATGGGCTCATGGGCATCTAGTGCCCATCGTCCATCCGATATATATATATATATATATATATAGGGGCATAAAGGGAAAATTTGTTTAAAAAATCACGTGGAAGTCACGTGACTTCATTTCCGTCATCGATTTAGAACGGAGGCTGACAGAATACCCTACATTGAACGGTTTTGATAAATTCATACACTCGATTGAACGTTGTGCTACATTAATACCCTTAAATGAAAAAACGCTATAATTAGGTACTCTTTTGTGAAGTTTCCCATTTTTCTTATTAGTTAGAAGTTTAATCAAGCATTCAACATCAAATTATTAATTGGAACAAAAACCAAATACATCCTTAAAACCTAACAATTTACCAAGAAAAAATAAACTTAAGCCCTAAACATTTATGACCAGAATTATAACAATGGATAACAAATTGATGCAGATCGGGATCAATGTCCCAAATGTACAAGGGAAAGCTAAGCACTTGGCAACTGGCTAATGGGCAAAACGAGCCCGTTTGACCAAAAGCACAGTTGGTCCGTGCCAGCAAGCTAAAACCCTCCTTATACCTCTTACGCGCACAGAGCCTTGAGAGAACTCAGAGGAGGAAGGAGGGAATAGCTTAGCAATTGGAAATCCACAAACCCCAGAGAAAATGGTGAACAAAGCATGGAGAATAATCCAAAGGCCACTCATGGAAACCGTGCTGAACAACCACGCCCAGCACCACCGCGTCCCTCAGCCTCTGATCCTCCACGGCCCTCGTGGCGCCGGCAAAACCACCCTCGTCCTCGAACGTAAATCCAAATCTTTTCACTCTCTATCTCTCTAATTTTTGTTTCACTCTCTTCATCGGTTTTGCATTTTTTTTTTCAGGTCTACTGGGCGAGTGGAATAAAGGTCCTCACCTCACCGGCTATGTAGACTTTGCGGAATCGATCAAAGACCACCACCCACAATACAACCAGTCGTTTCCTTGGGCTTCTTGGTCCAATTGCCCACCACCCACTTTGACAAACTGCCGGACCCAGCTCGAACGCACCCTCGAATCGATGGTCGAAAAGGGTGTCAAGCTCGGCACCATTGGCTCCCACCAGATATTCACCACCCTCAACAAATGGCATGGCCTCAACACAGCGCTTCGCCGCGTGATTCAGGGCAGCAGTGGCTTGAAAAATGCTGTCTTGGATAAAGTCTCGGGCACGGTGTTGTGGGATCGGGCGGTTTTCGCACTATCTGCTCGATGTAATGCCAAAGAGATTGATGGGGTTTTGGGTTTGGGTGAGAAATGGAGGAGCTTGTCGGTGGAGGAGGCTTCGTATTTCAGGGAGACGATTCTGGCTCTGAGACTGGCGAAGGAGGTGATTAAGGTTCAACAAGGATGGAGGAGTAATGCTATTGCTCATTTGAATCGGACGGGCGGGTTTTCGAGGTCGTTAGCGCATTCATGTACTGATTGGCCGTGTTTGTTGCTGGAGTTGTTGTCACAAGCTGCCGAAATTGATCATTTTCAGGTGAATGACTAAAATTTTAGGTACATTTTGAAGCATATGGCCCCAAATAATTTATCAAATAAAAAAGTTTCACTAATACTGTGTTTCATAAGATTTTTCACTCCTTCAATATTGTGTTTGCTAATTCTAGGCCTGGTAGTACATCCGTAAGCTAAATTGGGTCTCCCAGGTGTTTTGTGGTATTCTTTAATCTGTTCATGCTTGTCAGGTATAGTTGGAGTGAAAGAAATTTGTGATGGTATATTTGTGTGGTTTTGACAAGTGGCTGCTACTATTGTGAAGCTCTAATTGAAAGATGTTTATGTGTCATATTGGGCAGCCAAAGCTGGTCATTAACAATATCGATGTTCTACGCAATGCTACTCTAAAGGATGATTCATCAGTCTGTGCGTCAATGTATCATGACAGTTTGATATGGAGAATAATTGCTTTGGGTGCAAATGAGCGGTGCCTGCCCATCATCCTTGTTACATCGGATAGGTTAGTTCCATTTCTATTCAGCTATGTTAAATTTTTACTTGCTCAATATATCATACAACTTACTTTGCTCCGTGGCGTAGGAGAAGCATTCTGCCTATGCTTTAATGCTTCTGCACCTTAAGAATGATTTCAGAAATAAATAGTTCACCTTTAGGTTCATCCATATTCTTGCTTGTTTCCTTCTCTCTCTCTCTCTCTCTCTCTCTCTCTCTCTCTCTCTCTCTTTTAATCTTTTTTCTTTTTAACCTTCTCTGAAGTTTTTACTATACGTACTCTTATTGTTTTAAAGATTTTTATATCCTTTTTGGAACTCTAATCCTTAACGATATGCCTCAGCTACTATTCATACCAAGCCTACATGGATTTTGGATTTCCAGATATATTCATCTCTCGCGAGGTACTCAAACTAAGACTACTTAACTCTTTCTCTCTATTTGTCTGTATGTCTCTGTGAGTGGTTCTCTTCTCTGAAGTGAGCATGGAAGAAGAACTGCTGAAAATTCTTTACATGTCTATTGTTTCCATATGTACTTTTCCTCGCTGTTTCTTAATTTTGTCTCTTTTTCTTTTTCAAAACTTCCCAAATGGAAATGAGTTTTCTGGTTCAAGCTTTAGCTCATGAAATTGCCCTTATTATTCTGCATTTAACACAGCCAACCGGAAAGAGTTTATGATTGTATTCTATAGTACAGGAAGTATAATTATTTTTGATGCCTTCTCAGGTTTGAGACTCCTCAACTCCAACACACACCTAACACTTGATAATGTGTGCTTCACTTTGGTTTTTGACAATCAATCTGTCTGTGTGGGATATACTCACCTTTGCCCTCTGATAAAATATATATGTGCAGTGATAATTCCTTAATTTATGTCACTCATTTCAGTTTTGTCTGATCTGCAGATGTTTGGATGGACACTTCAAGAGGCAAAAATGCATATGGTTACTGACTATTTCAGTCATTCAGAGGCAAGTAAATTCTTTTTATTGTTGAAATAAAAACAATTTTTTAGAAAAAGAAGAGGATGAGCCTCCCTAAGAGAAAACAAAAAATAAAAAAGATCCCCAAAATCAATCAGATTCGGAGATCAAAATTTATCCTCACAACTTTCTTCACCTTATTTGGTTAGTTACTGGCAGGCTTGCTGACTTTTAACCTTTTCTTTTTGTTCACAGTGTGTTTAAAATTTGAACGAAATTTTTATTGAAATTGCAGTGGACGGTGATTGCTGAGGTGCTTGGGCCGAACCCTCGACATCTATTTGAGCTTTATGCTCTAAAACAAAGTAACTATTATCAGAAGTAAGAATGATTGTTCCTTAGTTTTCCATGTTATCATCTAGCACATATTGATAAGTCCGATCTTGCTTCAAGAACTAGATTTTGAGTCCAGATATATGACACGGTAGAGCGGGAGATACATTGCAAATGACCATATTTGCTGCCCCGTATTAGAGGGTCGTCATTTTCAGCTGAGGCTACTGTTGGTTAATTAACCTTGTTTATGTTCAACTGTAGGGTGATGGGCGAGGAGGGTAGTACCTTTGAGGACATCGTAGATGCATATTTAGCATATTTGCAAGTAAGTTTTGCAAAGAACATCAGTTTGCATCTCGGTTCCCTAGGAACCCTGATATTGTCTTCTTCTAAGAATTGTTAGCTTTGATGAAACTTGGAGGAGTACATCTAGACTAATTATTTAACTTATTAGAATAAAGGAAAAAGCATCTAGGCCTATTTAACGCGCTAAATGAATAAAGCTCAATAACTGACATTATGAGTTTCACTGATTTGTCACTTCAAAAGTTTTTGCTTCTTAAATGCACTCTCATCTTTTAATTTTATAGGTGGATATAGAGTGGGCTTACATTGTGATGATGGAAGGGTTAAAGCTTCCTATGCAGAACACAATAAGAAAAATCAAGATTGCTTAGACTTTTGGGTCTAAGATTCAAGCTCTCTAACTTGGTGTTGTCTCTCATTTTCATTTATATGACCCACACTATAGCATGAATATCTATGCGATGCTATTTAGATTGAACTTATGTGTTATATAAAATTGAGTGCTGCAGTCTGCAGATTTGTGTTCTTAATTAGCTGTTATTGTAGGAAATATATTACTTATGATTTCTGCATTCATTTGCTCATTTGCCTGTTAAAGTTTATCACCTGCTTAATTTTCTGTTGTATGTTCACTAAGAAGCCTAATTTGGTGTTCTTTTTACTTTATTTCAGATTAATGTTGTGAACCCTGCTATGGATAAAGCATTGGGACTCTTGCAAAAGTTTGCTGTTGATGCACAAGGCGGAAAGATTTCAAAAGATAAATTACGGTTTGGTGCACCTTGGAGACATCCTCCAAAAACTAATGACCCCACCCTGTGCGTCAAGTGGGCAAAGCTTCAATTGATGGATTTTGTTCAGTGTCTAGTCAATACAGAGTTTGGGGTAAATTTGTCCTTTATATGCCATCTATTTGGTTTCTTAAGGATCCATCTTCTTCTGAGCAAAACTAGTTATTTTGAACATAACTAACTAAATTTTTCACTGCATAATGTGATCATACGTACTATCTTGTGGCTATGCTGTGGCTTAATTATTTTTTTTCAAAATAACATTTAAAATTTCATCTAATTCGTACTTGGTTTTCTACTCATATGAGTTTGATACGATACTTGCATTTGCATCATATATCGAGTTTCTATTTGTTTATCACTTTACTGAACGTAAGGATTGGAAATTTGAGACCTCTTCTGTTACCTTACTCTCTACATCATGTAATTAGAAAATTTAAGTGCATGTTCACATGTATGTGTATATATGATCCAGATTTTAGGTATAGATATTAATATCTTCAGTATTATCATTAGAAATAATCAATTTCCTTAACTTATAGTTGGAGGATGCATTAAGTTGAACTTTTAACTGGCTGGAACCCTCCATTGTTTTCTGTTTAATTTGTGATCTTTCTTTTTTTCTTTTTCTTTTTTAAATTTAAAATTTTTATTTTTATGCAGATTAATTATCTAGCTGACTGTAGTCTTGAGATTTTTGATGATCCTTCTGCTGTTGCATTGGTGGAGGTACTTTTCTCATTGCTGATTTGTTTGTGATTTCATGGATTTAACTGCTTTTGCAGTTTTGTCCTGGTCCTGAATTTTTGAATCTCTGGGCATATTTTCAATTTTTCTTGTGCAAATCTATATTAGTCCAAACTACGAACGTTCAGTTGAATTTTAGCTCTCTTTCTTCTTCATTTTCTTCTTCTTCTTCTTCTTCTTCTTTTTTTCCCATTCATTGACGTTTTTGTGTTACTGATTATACTTAGTTTTGATGATTTTTTTTTTTTTTTTTTGGCAAGTACACATGCACCCGGTGGTTACTGATTATACTTAGTTTTGATGATTTTTTTTTATTTTTTTGGCAAGTACACGCACCCGGTGGGGGGACATGAACCCACGACCCCACCCTTCACCTTGCTACAAAGGGAGGAAGTGCCATTTGAGCTAAAGCTCATTAGAAATTTCGATGAATTTTTAATTGGGATAACTTCACTTAGGAGCACCGAACTATCGGCCTATTTGACTTAAGGATACTGAACTTTAAAACGTCTCAAATTAGGGTATCCAATTTTCAAAACGTTTTAATAACAAGTACTCTGTTAGGATTTGCTGTTAAATCTTGTCAAAATTTTCAAAATAACCCTTCTGTTTTTTAGGAAGAAAAAAAAGAAAAAATTTGTTAGGATTTAGGTGTTGGTCATAATTTAACAGAATTTGCAAAATACTTATGCCAAAACTTATATCAAATATATTCATAAAAAAAAAATACCAAATATATTAAAAGTATTGAATAAATTCATTATTATTAGAGTAGATGAAAATTTGCATTTTTCTTTCCAAATATTCAGGAGGCCATGAATATTTGCCAAATGCATCTATTTGGAAAAGGATCAGATACAAAATGGTAGTAACACTAACCTGAAGATAGATTAGGATATAATGAAATCCAGCCTCGCATGTCTTTTCCCTTTTGGAGGGATGGTGTACTAAGGGGGTCACTGGAGCTTATGGGGTGAGCCTTTGGAAACACATTAGAAGTGATGTTTTCTATAATTTTACTAGTGTGGAGGTGGGTGATAGCTCTCGTACCAAGTTTTGGCATGATATATGGTGTAGAGATTGTCCTTCGAAGGATTCTTTTCCGGAGTTATTTTGTCTTGCAAAGAATAGGGATGCAATGGTGGCTGACCTTAGGAGTGTTAGCAATTATACGGCTCATTGGGACATTAACTTCACCACGTTGGTGGATGATTGGGAGGTGGACTTCGTCTCCTCTTTCTTCAATGTTTTGTATCCCGCAAGAGTGGGTTGGGAGGGTGATGGTAGATTAAATGCCCTCAAAATGAAGATCTTTTGAGGTCAAATTTTTCTACAAGGTTCTTCTTCCTAACGTTGACTCCCCTTTCCCTTGGAAGAGCATTTGGAGGACTAAGGCTCCTTTGAAGCTGGCTTTCTTTACTTGGAGAACTTCCCTTACAAAAATTCTTACTTTGGTGTTGTGAGGAAACTTCGGATCATTTTCTTCTTCATTGTGATGTCATGAGAGAGTTGTGGAATATAGTTTTTCAGATGTTTAGGGTAGAGTGGGTTATGCCTGAATCAGTGGTGGATCTTTTGGCGTATTGGAATAGGAGGGTCGGCCGGAATGACATCATTATTGTTTGGAATGCAGTTCCTTCCTTTTTATTGTATTGCATTTGGAGAGAAAGGAATGCTTGAAGCTTCGATGATCAAGAGATAACAGGATCAGATCTACGGGCTTGTTTTCCTAAAGTCTTATTTGAGTGGATCTTTGCTATCACTTACTCCATGTCTATAGCGATACAGATTTTTGTTCTACTTTTTCTTCTTCTTAATTTGCTAGGTGTTTTCTCTTGTATAATTATTATGTACTTGGGTTGTACCCCTTGTGCTTTTAATGAATTTCCTTTTTCTTACAAAAAAAAATAAAATTGTATTTTCCGTTCTTTCTCCCTAGGTTGGTTTGCTCTATGCACAGCGGGATCCATCCTTTATTCGGCCCATATCTAGAGGGATTCAGAGGTGTCTTGTGAGATGGTAAGAGATTTTAATGTTAGTGACATTACTTGAAAATGATCATGACATTGTTAAATGTTTACTTATGCTGATATTCGGTTGCAGGCTTGTCCAGCAGCGGATGCAAATGAGTTTCCAAAACTTGCTCCAGTATCTGTGGCAGCGAATAATACGTGGACGTAGCTATCGTCATTTGATGCTAGAAGCAGGCTATAAATAGAAAATTGGAGTAAGTCAAATGTCGAAGTAGTTCTTCGTGAGTTCAAAAAATTTTGCTACGGTATTCATCAATTTTTTATTTTTATTTTTTTTGCTATGGTGCATTTGGATTCTCTGACCTGACCAACCAAGGAGATTATATCCAGCTAAGACAATATATGATTGCATTAGAATTGAATGATTAAACTTAACACTCTTGATTAGAAGTACTGGTTTGTTACATGTGGAGCTTCATAGAGGCAGTTAAAACTATTTTTATTGCTGCAGTGCACTGTATACTTTTATAGAGAGGTAACTATGGAGAAGTTGGGGGCAGTTATGGTTTGACCGGTTATAAAAAACCCTGATTTTTTTTTTGGGAGGGGGGGAATTGGTTAAAAATTAACGAATATTTTAGTTGATTTCTTAACCAACCATGAGGCCCCTTTCATTTCATAGTATAATGAACAATTCTGTTACTTGCCCTTCAGGTTTCTTTCCGCAAAGGTATATTCTCTTAGTGAGGCAGGTAGCTTTTTCAGGTTCACATAAAGATGTAAGTAATTTTCTGCTTATAGCTGTTTGATGTTTAAAATGTTCATTTGATCCATGCATTTTCTATTGCCAGGAAGGCAATCTGCATATGCAAGAGCTTTAAAGATCTAAGCTCCTGTTGTATGCTAAATTTTGCTGAATTCTTGTGTGCATAGGTGGGGGGAATTCAGTGTATTCATCTGATTTACTATGATGAAGTTTAAGCCTCAAATTAAATATCTTGCAACAGCATGTTTTGACTTGTATATTGAATAGGCTGTTAACTACTAACATTTTTTTTTTGTCAGTTTTTACACCAGAGAGGCACGGGCAAAATTGGCCATGCTGATTTCTGGAAGTTTTGACATACTGTAAGATTTTTCCTCCTGGTCCTTGTGTATAGTTTCTATATGATGCATTTGACTATCGGTGGTGATTCACATCTATCTACCTTTATAGTAAAACAGTAGTTTTTTCAGAATCTGTTATATATGAGCAGCTAACAACGATGGTTTGTTGTTCAATGTAGTAACAAAGCTTTCTTATCTTCACTAGTTAAGGATTATAAAGTATGTTTATTAATGTGTTTTAAGAGGTATTTTTTGTTTTTGGTTTGAAAAAGTGTTATGACATAACATAAATGTGAAAACTATTTTTGTGTTTTGAGGAGTGTGTTTTGTGTTTTAAGTCGGTTGTAATGTTGTTTTGAGAATTGGAAAACAAAAATTTTAACAAACGGAACGTATCTCTCTCAACGTTTTAAGTATTTCTTTTAACTGTATCGTTGATGTTTCTATAACTAGAAAAGGCAAAAAAGATGTGTAGTTTTTATTATGATGAGTTGACTTTGACATCCAATTATAGGAATTAAGTAATGCTACTCTTCACATCATTTCACATTGGCTGACGTGACATATTTTAAGTAGCTTCTCATGTTAGCCACTTAAAAAAAATAAAAAGAAGTAAAAAAAAAAATCCAATTAAAACGCACTACGTCAACGGGTATAAAATAGGTGTGAAGAGTAGCATTACTCATAGAAATTAGGTTTGTTGCGTAATATATAATTGGAGAAATGCTACAATTTCCAAAAAAATTCTCCCAAATTTGTGCATCATTTTGGGAGCAAGTTTTCGAGAGAATTTTTGGGAAGTCTAGCATTTCTCATATAATTGTATATAATCGCATATAATCTTCAATTCCCTGCAACATTGACACCAAGCATAACTGTAACATCAGTTTCTCTGTATGTAGGTTTCTCGAGGGTGTGTCCTTACTCTACAATAAAATTGAAGACTCAAAGACTCCCATCAACCATTAGACATTTTGCATTCAGAGATGACTCTGGTTTATAATAAGGTGAGTCCATTGCTGTGAATTTGATAGAGGACCAATAGCAAGAGTTCACTTGAACGTATGTATGGCCTGTATATACATCCTGCGTATATATTTAATTTTTTGGGGAGGAGTCATTTTTAAAAATTTAAATATAACCATTACTCGAGCCGTCTTAGTCCGACTGGCGGTCGATTCATGACCGGACTAGTTTCCCAGACCCAACAACAGATTAGGTTTTAAACACTTATTTGCTATGTTTTTTGCAGAGAGGCCTTGTGTTAATTTATGAGATTTATGTTCATACTCTTGCTTTGGCTGCCATAATTTAATTTGAAAAAGGCTTGCAAGAGATCATACTCATGGACCAGCTCTTTTCGTGTATTCTTTAGTGGTATTAGAATATTTTTTTTCTCCCCCTTAATTATGGACAAAACTTTCATTTCAAACTATTAAACTGACATATGCTCTTAAAGCATGTGATTCTCACCTGCATTATTGAAAGTATATATGAAAATCATGTGCTTTAAAGATATGCTACTAAATTGGGTTGGTAATGCAGCGTGATATAGTGGGTCATAAAATTAACAAACATTAAACTTGCAACTTTTGCCAAAATCAAGAATTAAATCAAGAAATTGAGGCAAAATAAGAGAAAACTCAACCTTTGAGGGCGGGTTTTTTTTTTAACAAAAAAAGAAAAAGAAAACTGATAAAAATACACATAAACTGCAGCTAAAGCCGTCCTAATTGAGTTCATATAGAGAAACAAGTCCAAATCTTACTAGAAAAAAGATCAATAAGTTGACTCTGCCAAAACGCGTTCGAACATATTAAAGTCTCGTTTGATCGGGATCTTGCGAGGTTCGACCAAGCCATTGATCAAATGTCTCGGGTTATAGTATGATGGGACACTCAGTTGAACGAGAATTGACCGACCTTCCGATTGAGCTTCGAAGGAAGTCACCTAGGTTGAATGGGAATCTATCACCTTCGTCCGAAGTTCTTGGAAAGTTCTATCAAAACTCATGCTCATTTGCGAACGAGAACGTGTCTCTCGTTCTCTTCATGAACTCAAGTACAGTCTGATCTGCATCATTTGGAGGATAGTTAATCACACCTAATTTGAAAGAAAATTCTGTCCGTTTCCACATCTCTAAAATCTGATAGACGTGAAAGGAATTGTAAGGAGGCCTATCCGACAGTGATTTACCACTGAATTAGTATTCTTTTCAAAGACTGGGCCATAGAGCCGGGATTCATGGCTTTTGCCTCTATAGTCCATGCTTGACAGCAAAGAGCATTATAATTGCAGTGATTAGAAATTTAACGAGAAGGTCGAGGTGTAACCTTTTCGCTTCTAAAGGGTGCCTCGATTTTATACTTTTGACAATCTACACAGCAAAACTTTCTGTATTTTTTGGCTGAATTCCATTTCACTCTAGTAATGCTCTTATAACAATGTATGATAATCAAAGGGTAATTCGGCCAGGTATGAAAAAACGAATCTGCTTCCTGTTTTACGTCAAGCAATACGCGAAGTAACTCTCGACATAACAGTAAAGATAAGATGTGTGGGCAAATGTACTGCTTATTGTAATGGTGTGGGATGGTCATATTGGTTGGTGACTGGAGAGTGGCATCCATGGTATCTTTTCCCTGCTAGAAATATTGCTCCTAGTTTGGCCTTGACTGAGTGCCATAAAAGTGGACTTCGGCGGGTACAAAGTCTTTGAGTGGCATTGCATGTGCACCTAACTGATTATGCATTAAGGCACCATGTGCACAAAAGCATTCTATTGTAGCTTATGATGGTTCATCAATCAACTTCTATTGAATATGGGTCGGAGACACGAATTCCTTCTTTCGTGCAACGAGTTACGTGTCTCAATTCTAACGAGTTTTATTTCAACTAAAATTGAATTCAGGCCGAATCCATTATATCAAACTTAATTATAAGGACACAAAAAACATCCTCTTGTAGCTTTACATGATGGTTTGATCGATCAGCTTCTATTGAACCGATTAAACCCGTATTTCTTGTGTCTTGTTATAGAACACGTTACAATTTCAACTAAAACTATTTTCAAGCCGAATTCCCTGTATCAAACTCAATTATAAATACTTAAAATGAACCAAAAGTTAGTGTTGGATCAATTGGATGGAAACCTATTAACTAATTGAGATGTCCGATCATAATCAAACCATAATGGGCATAGCATGAAAAGTAATCATTTTTTAGCTCGTCTTTTCATACTGCATGTCAAAGGCAGCATGATTGATGATCTGAACCCTAAACGGAGGATCCTGATCTGCCCATGCCCAAGTTACCTCTGTTTTCTGAACACCATAACAAAAGGTTTTTAGGTCAAACCAAATGTGTCATGATCAAGATCAAGACCATCATGCTTTGCGGGTCCCTTCTTCAATTTTGGGTATTTCTCCTTCATATAAAACAAACATCCTCTCCTTTTCATTTTAGTTCCATCAGACAGCTATGGGGCAACGCTCCACCCCACAGGCACACCCTCATGCCAATTACTGTCTTGCCTAAGCCTTGAAGAATGCTATGATCTTCAGTTCAAGTAAGTGCTCTAATCTTCTTTTCTTACAGAGCTTTGATGATTCATTCGTTGTCTGTTCTTTCTTCTTTCTAGTTCACAATGTGAGAGTGAGATTTTTTAGAGAAATTTTTTCCCACCCAGTTTGAAATGAATAATTCCCAGGATTTTTTTTTTTTCAAATTCAAATTTTTATGGGTATTTTCATTTGATTAATAATCATCAAAGTTTAGGAGAGATTAACAAACACTAAGCTTGGAGGAATCTGCAGAGACTAGAGAGGGGAAGAACTCGATCAAAAGAGGAAGAACACAAGTGGGTTTTCTGGGAAAAGGAGAATGGAGGGTGGAGATTACAGGAGAAGGTGGACCAGTCTAAAGCAACGGCTAGGATTCAAGGGGATGGGCTGCTGTGGTGCCACGTGGAGACCCACTTCTTCTACTTTGACCATCATGGAGGCCCTCCAAGAAGAACAACACATGGAACAAGTGGAACTAGTCAGCACCGTGAATCATGCTCCGGCACCGGCAGTTATGAACCTAGCAATGGCATTAGCGGCGGAGCGCAATTCGCGGGATGAGAATGCGGGACCCCCTACCGAAGTTAAGTCTTTGATGAGATTGATTGAAGAAACGGACGGTGTCGATTGGAGGAAGAAAAGGAGGAGGGACAAAGGAGTGGACAGTGATTGGGTGTGCTGCGTGTGCATGGAGAGGAGTAAAGGTGCGGCTTTTATTCCCTGTGGGCACACCTTTTGTAGGGTTTGCTCGAGGGAGATGTGGGTCAACCGTGGGTCTTGTCCTCTTTGCAACCGTTCGATCCTCGAGATCCTTGATATCTTTTGAGATCGTATTTCATTTTATTTTTTTTTCCAACCGTTCGATCTACTACTTCGTACCGTTAAAATCATATGGTCTTATTATGTATTCTCCAATATCCCTCAATTTTGTCAAGAAAATTTAACGTTCATTGTCCACGTTATGATCCAAAATTGACTAATAAAAACAGAAGCAATTTGAAATGATTGCATTTTAAAATGCATAAAAATGTGATTTTTTTTAAAATACGGTAAAAAAAATACATTTAAAATAATATATTTTTAAAAACACACCTTTTTTTTTTTATATAAGTAAAAAAAAAAAAAAAAAAAAAAAACACACCCTTTAACTTCTTGTGAAAACGTTTCAAACTACCATTTTTTTCAAACACTCTCAAATTGGGACACTACCTCTTTTCTTTTCTTTTCTTTTTTTTGTGATAATTTTGTTTAAAAACGCGCATTTTATGCAAAATCTCAAAGCCAAACACACTTGTAGGCGTCAATCAAGACATAAAATACATGAGGGTGTAAAGATATGA
Source organism: Alnus rubra (assembly GCA_028654335.1). Lineage (NCBI taxonomy): Eukaryota > Viridiplantae > Streptophyta > Magnoliopsida > Fagales > Betulaceae > Alnus > Alnus rubra. The sequence continues at coordinate 840,272 of JAJPGS010001146.1, forward strand.
ACCCATGGGATTTAGGCCTTGATAAGAGGTTGTGAGAAGGGGATTGAGAAATTGAGAAAGGACTCAAAATTGGGTAGGAAGAAATTTATCCAATTCAACTAATTAAATTAACATTTATTTTTGGAGTATGAATCTCGTATGAATTAAAAAAAAAAAAAAAAAAAGTGTATGTGAGAATCACATTGTGACACCTTAGAAAGTTAATCACATATTGAGAAGATGAATAGCTCACATTGAACGTGTAGATTATAAATATGTTTATGGGTGTAAAGTCCTTAAGAGAAACTGAGTTTTATAAGTGATTCTAAACGTTTGTGGGTGTACGTGAGAATCACATTGTGACAGCTTAGAAAGTTAATCACACATTAAGAAGATGAATATCCCACATTGAGTGTGTGGATTATAAATGTGTTTATAGATGTAAAATCTCTAGGGAGACTGGGCTTTATAAGTAATTCTAGAAAATTGATAGTGCAGATGTGGGTTGTGTTTTTTCTAAGTCGTTACACACATGTTATGTTAATCCTATTAAATTTTTTATGAGAATAAATTGGGTTGAATGAATTTCCTACGACCTTATTTAAAAGAAAATTTCTAAATTTTAATGAAAATAAAAGAAAAGAAAAAGGTATTACTTAGGGGATTGGATTAATCGAGGCTGGTTCAAATAAATGAATAGCTAGCTCTTGGGCCTGATCCACAATCCTTTTCAATTTCAGCACATCATGGGCTAAACTTTTGGTAGCTCGGACCAATTCGCATTTCCTTCACCATTTTCAACTCCCATTACCATCACCCTGACTCAAGATAATAACAAGAAAAACGAAAAATGAATAAATAATAATAAAAAAACGAAGAATGATTGACTAAAATAATAAAATAAAGTATGCCTTTTCTACTTGAGGTCTAATTATACTTGTTTGTTTGTTAGGTTATGAGTTTTTATGTATTTTAATTGTTACGTAGAGCACTGGCCGCAGTTTTTCTTAATTTTTTTTTTTAATTTAAGGAATTAAACCACTTTTTCATTTTCTATTTAAATTCACTTTATAATAGCTTCCATTATTATGTCTATATAGTATATTAAATCCACTTTTTGCTTCTCTATTTTAGGGTAGTTGATACTTTGAAAAAAAAAATTGAGACCATAATATAGTATATTAAAACACTACATAACCAAAAGCTTAAATTTATGGGTTTGGGTCCAACTATGTTATATTAACCATTCACACTTCTTATATCTTTCTAATATGAGACTTAATCATTTTACACTCACACGTGTATACTCAACAATAATTATAAAGGGATTTCTCCCTCATTGGGTTCCCCTATTTGAATATAAAAAAAAAATAATTATAAAGATTTTTTTTTATTGTGATTTTTGTGTGTGTGTTGGGTTTCTTTTAAGTATAAGGTTAAATACAAAATTGTCTCACGTGGTTTAAAAACTTTAATTTTTGTCCTCTGAGTTTTCATTTGTATCATATGTGATACTTGTGGTATGGGAAAAAATGAAAATGGCACCTCCGTCTATTTTCCATCCAAAACTGATTGAAATCTACGTCAGCGCCACGTGGCACCATTCAAAATGCGACATGTGGCTACACAATTTTTTTTTTAAAATAAAAAAAAAAAAAAAAAAAATTGTAGAGCCACCCCTTTTAGGCCACATGGGGAGGCCGGCCACCCCTATTTGGCATAGGGTGGTCAAACCACTCCCTGTGGCCTATGGACCACCCCAAGGTAAAAATTAATTTTTTTTCTATCCCGTTTTGCCCTTGGGGGTGGCCAAACCACTCCCATGGGCCACGAGGGTGGTTTGGCCACCCTCAAGGGCAAAACGGGAAAGAAAAAAAATTGGTTTTTGCCTTGGGGGTAGCTGGCCACCCCCAGACCGGTCGATTTGGAGGTGGCCGAACCATCCCTATGGCTCGAACCACCCCCAAGTACAAAACAGGGAAGAAAAAAAAAATTGATTTTTACCTTGGGGGTGCCCGAACCACCCCCATGTGGCCCAAAAGGGGTGGCTTAGCTGACCCTACAATTTTTTTTAAATTTTTAAATTTTTTTTTTTAAAAAAAAATAGTGTGGCTACGTGTCGCATTTTGAATGGTGCCACGTGGCGCTGACTTGAATTTTCGTCAATTTTGGATGGAAAAATTGATGGGTGTATCATTTTCATCTTTTCTCATACCAAGGTACCACCCATGATAAAAATTAAAACTCAATGGGCAAAAAATAAAGTTTACGAACCACAGGTAGCAAGTAGGTATTTAACCCTTAAGTATATGATTTACATATATGCATTTTAACAATTAAGGGTTAAAAATTTTAAATATAAAAAATTGAGACTTTAGGTGGTTAAAGACATTAAATTTTATTTTTTTTAAGTGTAATTCTATATACTACATTCTCATTCCACCTCATTCCATTGAGACGATGCGGCAATGCCCATCTATTACGATCTTCAATATCTCACATGATTGACTACATTCCGTCAATCCCTATCTTCATCTGCAAAAAAAATAAAAATCTAGGGATTGATGAACACAGTTACATCAGTACAATGAGATGTGAATGCATGAGATGAACGAGTATAGCATGCAACATTACTAATTTTCTAAACCACGCGTTGATAACTCAATCTCGACCCAAATTATAGGCAGTTCTTTGTATAATTAGCCATTTAATTCTCAATGCTTACTTTTTTGTTTGTTTTCCTTCTATTTTTAACCATTTTTCTTTGAATGCTATAACTTTTATTACAGATCTCTTATTAAATGACATGACAATATACATAATACTTAACACGTCAGCTATTAAACAATTCAATTTACTTGTAAAATTTTGTTGCTTAATTTTATTTACCCATATGGCACCATGCACATGGCATTGGAATGCCACAAGTTGTAAAGAGTTGTAATAAAAGTTACTTCCAAGCATTTTCCTTCATATGGCGCACATTACATGGTACTCGTGTGAACTGCTGTGTGAGTTTATAAAGAGATTAATGTGAAATACGTAATACCCAAACCACTTTCCTTTCTCTTTTACAAATAAAAACACTTATTGAGAAAATTTTCCAGATCCATCAAATGATTGACATTGATCAATTATATCATAAGTTGCTACGACAAACATCGTTCGATAATGGATGGGTTCTCTCACAAACATATGTTTATTATTGGAACAATTTCTGGTATGATGGAATACGTCTTAATGAATGCTTTCTTCAATTGCTGCAAAACAATAAACCTAAGCAAATGAGTTTGCCGGAGGTATAAGTTGGATCTCACTCAAATGTTTAAGTCAATTTTTGGAGAGCAATTCGCATTAAGTGTAAAGCACAAAAGTTCATGTCATTGACACTTGGTGGTGCTGGCCAATTTATAGGCGAGGCTTTACCTCTCATTTCGGATCGGGTGGGAGCTGATTGCAAGATTTTCGGAATTAGAGTTAATATCGGGATTCAGAGCTTCCAATGATGTTCTGGGAATCTCGGGATTGATTTATCCCGGAACTCCCTCCATACATATTGGGACGTGATATCGTATCGGTTGAGATCTTCTGGGGGATACATGTCTCCCGGATAATGTGATGCAAATATTTTTCTCAGCATCCTCAAGATTTGACTATCCCAAGATATCCTCGGTAAGCACGGTCAATGACTGCATTTTGTTGGGCTATGGCTCATCGTCTTCACAAGCCTTTCTTTTCATGGGCTTATATAGATTCGATAAGCCCATTCATTGATGGTCGTGGGAATATTTTCCAACATCTAGTATTTTTCACACAGAATTGTCCTTAATTAGTTACAAAACAGTCGGTTTCGGCAAAAGATAAAAAGAGAGAAAGAAAACAACATCAATGACAATCACATTGCCAATTGGTACAATATTACTAGTTGATGCAGTCACATCGCCTTGTTCAATTCAAATGAATTTTGGGCCTTTTGGGTTGAATCTTTGCCTTGAGTTTATTGTGCACCCAAAAAATTTACCTTATTATTGATATTGTTTATATAGCCAACCACCTTTAGGAAAATCAAGACCAGCCGGATGGATTTTGAAGTCTAAGACGACAAATTAAAGTGATGTAATTTTTATTCTTCTTCTAAATATTGATTAAATAATATTGCTTTTAATCATTTTCTCACAAACTACTATTATTTTAGGGGCCTTATTCTACTGTGGGTGTTAGGCGACTTCACCTAACTCCCCTAACGAAAGAACAGTCCTTAGGGAAAACAAAGGAAAGCATAGAGTTTCATTTATGTAAAAGTTGAATTACATGCAGTTGGTATTAAAAAAATTAAAAGAAAAAAAACGTGGTTAATTACATAGATTGTTTTGGTTTAGGTAAAGTGCACCAAAAACATTTGACTTGAATATTAATTGAGTTCTTGCTAACCTTTTTGGGTAGCCATGCATCCTAAAGATTCATTCCAATTTGATGTTTAACAGTGTAAGATGGAGACCTAAAAATTTAATTGATCGAATGCTTCAAACAATTACTACACGCAAAATCGAACGAAATACGATATTTTTATTTTTATAGTCAAAATTTTATTTTGTTACAGTACTGTATACATGCAACTGACGTCATATGCATGTACCGTTAAATACAATAATATACAATTTTAATAATGAAATAGAGAGAATCCTTATCGGAATTGAACACGACTGAAGTAGTTTCCATGATATTTCCCAAGAGAATATGCAGAAAGAACATTCATCAAATAACCTTCCCCTCAATCTCCCACTTGAAGAATTTTGGTCCCCCACGTGAAACCTAATTCGGCCCGTGATTTACTGCATTGACAATGAAGAGTTCAATGCAGGCACTCTTCGGATATATGTCATGTCAAAAAGACATGATCAAAGGACTCGTGTGCATAATTTTAATATGATATTTTGACTTCTTTTTTTTCTTTCTATATTTTTCTTCTTCTTTTTTTTTTCTTTTTTTTTTCTTTTTTTTTTAATTTAGGGTTAATTAAGTACACCTAAATTAAATCCTATATAATTTAATTTTTTTTTATTCACATCTCTTGTGATGTATTTTTAAAATTAATTAATTATATATACTTTTTTTTCTGTTAAAATACTCAACAAAAAATTTAGATAATTTATTGAGCTAAATGCAACACCTTTTATTTATTTATTTATTTATTTTTGTTACAATTGACTAACCAAATCAGCTAACATTACAAAGAAATGTCCAACCCCCACCACAAATTTTGAGGTGACTAATAATAGAAATAAGTATTTGTTGAGGAAATTAAATTTGGAAATTCAAAGTCCTTAACGCGTTTGTCTAGTACGTCTTTGAAGATGACTATATGATAACCCCGCTAACACGACAGTTTTAATTAAATTTTTAGATCATTTTTATTAAGAATAAAAAAAATAAAAAAATAAAAAGAATCGATTGAAATTCACACATTTTTTTTTTATCAAAGAAATCTTTATTATAATACGAGACCCAAAGAATCGGTGACAGTAATTAGAAGTACAAAGACTCCTAAAAACAAAGTCCAAGATTAAATCTTGCCTAAGCAGATGAACAAAACAGTAAAAGCTTTTCTTTATACATGAGTTCCACTAGAAGAAATAAGAGAGTGCACATTCTGATCTAAAAATAACTATTATAGATTAGTTTAAATATAAAGTCTATCATGGTAGGCTGGAAAAATAACAACAGAACAAAAATAAAACAACACCGACCGGCTGATATGAGATAGTATGTGACACATTAGTATTGTGAGATAGTTGATAAAAATGTTAACGTGGCAGTTCTAGTCAATCTTTAGATCACTTATTGTTAAAATAAAAAAAAATAAAAAAATAAAGAATTAATTGAGATGGATATATAAATATTATAAAATAATTATAATATAAAAATAGAATTTATAAGGTTAGTCGTGAGTAATACCAAGTTGTCAACTTAGCTCGATTTCCTCGAAGGTCATCCATAAGAATCTAGCTTGTATGTCTTTTTAACACTAAATGTCCAACACTAGAAGTTTCTCTTACGTCGTTGTGAGTCATATGTTTTGTTTACGTACGAAAAGGAAATCTCAGTCATGCGAATTAAATATTAGATGATCAATGTTGAACGTTTACTTTGAACAACTTATACGGCTATGATCGGACCTCATTTATACCGACAAAAGACGATCGTCGATCTTTTACTTTGACTTTGACAAAACATGGGTATTTATTTATTTTATGGTCAATATTAAATTTTACAGTTAATTATATATATATATATATATATATTATGGTGTTATTTAAAAATTATAAATAATGTGAAACTACGTACGTACGTACATCAAACACAATAAAACAAAATTTTGATCCGACGATTCTTGATAACGTCGGGATGTGGGGGCATTAAATTAGGTTAGGTTGGGTGATATGTCAGTAGCAGAACCATTTTATTTATTTATTTTTTTTTTTGGGTTAATTTGATGAGAACATGAAAATTAAACAAATCATTTTTCTTTTCCCATCAGGAAAATTTTCTCCTTGTTCGGTTTTTCCCTTTCAAAGTCTTCCACTATATTTGCCTTTCTAATAATAAAAGGCTAATTAAAGACTTAAATTGCATGTGCTAATTTGTGATGACCATGTGACAATAAAGTTCTCTTATAATTCCTTGTGATGACAAATGCAAACGTCCATAGTTATCAGCATCTCAATCTCATCCTCCTCCATCGTAGCCAATTTGTATATGAGTTATGTTTTCCATACAACAAAAAAAAAATATATATATATATATATAAAACAACGTTGACGTAGAAATGATTTTTACAATAAAAAATAGTAATGTTTCCTACAAAAAAATAAAATAAAAATCTCAACGTCAACATCAACGTCAACAGTGTTGTACAAAATGTGTACATTTATTGTGCAGTTAACATTACTCATTTGTGTGTGTATATATATATACTCAATTCAACTTAAATGCATTTTATTTTAAAGGTCAGTGTTTATTTCAGCATAAAATACTTTTTTAAAACCTTTTTTTTCCCATTTTTAGGCGAAAAAAATACTCGTACGTCAATATAAAAATATATAATTTTTTCAAAAAAAAAAAATTCAGTGCACCAAAAGATAATGCAGATAATTATAGCCACATATATACTTGAACAAGTTGGTAACGTACATTTATTCTCGTTCATGAATGTGATAATGAAATCAAAGCTACCCATATGCAACTTGCTTACCCACAATATTCCTTCATAGTAATCTAGAGAAACCCTTCATTAATATCTTCACTTAAAAAATAATGATCAAAGAATTCAATTTTTTTTTCTTTCTTTTTTTAAATATGATCAAATTGGACTCAACTAATTTAGCTGGTCTAATTTGTCCACGATAATGTTGATTTAATATTTTAAACATGTTAATTAGCTTGGCATAATCTAGAGGAAGAAAATGGAGAATAAAACAATAATTAAGTTTACATATGAAATTTCAAGTCAACACGGCTAGAGTTTTTCCTCCTTTATGAAAAAGATGGGTCTGGTCAAAGAAACTGCAACCATATCTTTATGATTAGAAAGAAATCTATCACTTTACTCACTTGAGGCCATAACACAAAAAAAAGTCAGTCAAATTCTGTAGTCTCACTCAGCCTCCAGCTTGGTCCTTACTTTTGTCTCCATCGATATTTGCCTAAAATTTTACGGCAACGTGAAGGAAGGACTAAATTCTGTAATTAATATACCATGTGATTAATTTAACCTAGGAGGGACGTCAAATACGAAAAATTAGCAACTAATTAGCAAGAAATATTCCTAACATGTGGAATTAATGAATGGTTTTTTTTTTAATTTTTATTCCACTTTAATTACTAGTCAATATTTTGGGATTACTGTGTTAGAAATTAATTAAACGAAAAAATTCACTAATTCCTATCCGTTTAGACTTTGAGAAAAGTGGTGTTTAATTAACATGCATGTTATTAGAGCAAATGTCTTAAGCTCAAACTTTGTCTAGCTCCGTCATTCGATCGTCTCGCATTCTAATTAAATATTCTATGTATTAAGCCCACTTATTAAGAAAAAAAATTGAGTCCACGTACGGGAGAACAATGGTATTGATTCATCATCACCATTTCCATACTTAAGATAGCACGCGCGTACACAAAAAAGAGTTTTCTCGTGCGGTTTTACAAGTCATACATGTAATCAAAGACGAGATTAATTTTAAGGTTGGATATATTCTTTTCACATGACATGATTAGGGTTGAATGTTTACTTTTAATTCTAAAATGCTAATAAGTTCATTTATATATAGTGATGATCATTTTGAAAGAAAGAAAAAAAAAACACATTAATCGTGCTCTTTTTCAACAAAACAATTTAACTATTATGGTACTTGTTTCACGTATTATAAATGCATTCCCCATTTTATTAATGTAAATAAATGCATAAAAGTAAGCACAGTTTTCTTTTACGTTCTCTAAATTTTCTTATTAGTATAAGCTTTTAAGTAACTTAATATGATATCAAAACAAAGATTTTAATTACAAATCCCATCTCCATATATAATTCACATAAACATATACATTTACTATCACTATTATCTTATCGAGGCCATACCAAAAACTGAAAAAAAAAAAAAAAAAAAAATTATTCCATCTTGTTCATGCATATCATCCACCACCTTAAACATCATCGTGGGGACTTAAATTGCATGCGCAATGTGGTTGGACAAAATATTTGAGTACCGACTATTAGTGGACTGTCATTGACCGTCAACTGACTTATTCGATTCGGTAGTCGGTATAGGTTTTTATTTTGAAAGTCAGTTCGATTCGGTAGTATTGACACTTTGGATAGAAACGACATTGTTTCGTTTGATCAACCGATTTTAACCGACTGCCTTTTAATCGACTTAACCAACCGGTTTTACCGCTCTAACAAATTTTTTTGAACTTATAGGTTGTCGAAATAAAGTCGGTTAACCGAACCAAAAACCACATAACCGAACCGATACCCACCCCTAGATTGCGTAAACCCATTTCATTCACAAAGCTCCATGCCACAAAGATCTAATGAAAAACATTGTAATGGCAAAGAGGTTAGCCTCAATGTGAATGTCACTCTTAAAGCCCCTCGCCCCTACTGTATGATCATCAACTAAAATGTAGCCATTTCGAGTTTTGAGCAGTCTCTGTATTTGAAAATGGGGATCCCTTTAAAGCATTTTCATCCAGCTCTGCAAATTAACCTATTAGCTATTTTGGCTACCTCATTTACAATATATATATATATATATATAAAATTAAAAACAATATTTTTAAATAAAGTACAAAAAGTTTTAGAGAGTGGGATATGATATATGGGGCTTTGAAAAGGTAAAAAACTAAAATAAATGCAAATGCCCTTAGTTGCTCGATCACCAAAAGGCACTCCCATTGTCCCCTTTTTTTCATCCCTTTAAGATAGACATAAATAATTAAATAATTCTTCAGCAAAGACAATTTTCATGTCATCAGTAGGCCTCCCGGGGCCGATCCCCACCCACTATGACTCTCATAATTATGAGGCTTTGAATGATATATGATCATAGTTATATATATATATATATATATATATATATTTAATAAAAGAAAGAGGGTATGGTCAAATCAATGTGGTCCAAAGAGGAAAGGGGAAATGAATGAATGTTCTGCTGAAATACCAGACCAGTATAGCTGGAACTCACTGGATCTTTCTTTCTTTCTTTTTTGTTGCACAAACATTAATTTTCCACCCGGCCAACAAGAAATTGAAATAACTAATTAAACAATTGCTTCCTTGTCAAGCTTTTTAGATTCTTTTTATTCTCTCTGAAAACAAATGTAGTGGCATTCACACTTGTTGTTTCTTTGTCGTCCCCCACAACATAGACCAAAGTAAACATCTTTCTTGTTTTTACACTAAAGAGTCTACATTCAATAATCTCCCTTTTTGCGTGTGAGTCTATCACTAAATTGCTACGTTCCCCCCCTCAATGAGAAGCTTTTTATCAATTTTATATGCCGACTCCAAAATCACTTGTATATTACGTGGGTTTGCCCACGTCATGCACTTTTAGCAGCTTTTTCACTATTGCATGCACTTTCATTTGTATTAATGCCATGAACCTTTGTTAAGGGATCCTTCTACATATCTGCGTCTTGCACATTTGTCTTTACTCTAGAGACTCTCGTTTGTGCCAGTGCTATGAATCTTTGCCCTTACTTTAAGGACATTTGTCGATCTATGCCCACATCTTGCACTATTGTCCTTGCTTCAAGGACCCTTATTTGTGCTTACGCTACTCATTATCAGCTTGGTACAACTTATTAGGGAGATAGACAGTTTGGAGAGTCTTTTAGTGAGACTATAATATAATATATTGGAACGCTACTCAACTCAAAATTGTAAGCATGTGAGTTTTGGCTCATATGCAACAAATGGTTAATTGATATATGAGAGTACCAATTAATTCCTTAGAATATTGGAATCTCCAAATTTCTCAATTTTGAGACAATTCATATGAGACTTGGTTGTCACCTATCCAAGCAGGTGGATCTCATATGAATTTTTTCATAATTATTATCAAAATTAATTACTAAATATTTATTTAACAAATTACTGAAAATCTCAATCTCAATTCCCTCGCTGTAGACATGCTTCCACTAGGAATTTCTACAAGAGTATGTACCCACGATTTAAACACTTATTTTTTCTTGCAAATAAGAGGTTTAATTTTCATGAAATATGAGAAAAAAAAAAATCAAAATAGAGATCTTGAAGTGATGGAGTTTAACCGTTTTATAGTTTGTATTTGCAACTCAAACAATGACATGCAACTCAAACAATGATAGGCTACTAGTAAGAGGCATCGTTTCAAGCCGACGAGTGTGAACCTTTAGCTTAATTAAAGTGACATAATATCCAAAGCTGATAAAGATTTATCTCTCCACTATGAAGAAAATCTATTTTATGATTTAAAATTTATTTTAATGTATTTAATTGTGTATATGATGACACACCATGCAACAACGAAACCATGAAATAAATCCCGTCCTATATTGTCTCCCTTTAATTAAGCTAATGTTTGTTTTATGTTCTTAAGTAAAAACATTAACAAACAACCAAAAACATAAAATATTTCTCAAAATATAAGAATTGTCTTTGGTACTTTAATGTCAAGTAGAACATAATTTCAGTGCTAGTTGTTTTAGTTTGGTTTGAGTTTACTGTTGGGGTGTCCACCCATTTTTCATTCTTAAGATTTTTCACTTCATTTTTTCTTTATTTTGGATCAAAAGTGAAAAGAATGAGGAATGCTACATATCATCCCATTGTCCTCATTTTGTCCTCCCAAAATTGATGTGGCTCTTAAAATCACCATTGGATCAAAATCCAACAATGATCTATCATAAATTCAATGGTGATTTTAAGAGCCACATCAATTTTGGGAGGACAAAAGGAGGATAAGATGATGATATGTAGCATTCCTCGAAAAGAATCGTCCCTTCTAAACCCTTTTTTTTTCTAAAAAAAAAAAAAAAAAAAAAAAACTTTAATCAACTTATTGATATTAGTAAGTCCAACTTGGCAGAAAAGCAAAAAAGAATGTTGATTTTTTTTTATTTTTTATTTTTGAAATAAGACAAAAAAGGGTGAAAAGGCAACTCTACATAAAAGCACACGGGTCCTATATATCATAAATGCAATATAGACTACTTTTATATTATTTTTATTTTTATTTTATTTTATTAATGTGACACTTTTATATTAGTCTTTGTCTATAAAACCACAAAAAAAAAAAAAAAAAAAAAGGATTGACAAAATCACCTAACAAAATGAGATAAAAATATGATATATATATATATATATGAAAACCCAAATAATAATTATTGATGTGGATCTTCTTGGAAAACACTGAAAGAAAATAACAGAGGAACGAGCATATGCATGGAAGGCGCGCGGTGGCAGTCATCTTGGGAGGTCAACATTGCAGGCATGAAAGTGGGTCCAATCCCATTATATAGGAGAGAAGGTTCAACAAGGCAAAGCAACCTTAATTTATTTGTATATCTATTATCTACTTCTTTAATTTAAACAATTATTTTGAATTAATTAAAATTAATATAATTAAATCTCCACTTTAACCTGTCCCAGTCCTTCACTGTTACTTTTAATCCCTATAAATACCACACCATCAAACTCCAACACTGCATCATCGAACACACCTTGCTTCACAGAAACAGAGAGAGAGAAACAGAGAAATACAGAGAGATGGCCAACTTCCCAGTTATCAACATGGAGAAGCTAAATGGGGAGGAGAGAGCAGCAACCATGGAGAGCATCAATGATGCATGCGAAAACTGGGGTTTCTTTGAGGTACATATCTACAATCCAATGACTTCTGCTGTACTTCCATTCATCTGTTCTTCGTAGTAGTTTATCTTTTTATAAACCGGGATGTACGAGTCTTCTTCGTCGTCCCGACTAGATTTTCGAGACACCGTGCAAAGCACACCCTCCACACGAATTGGCCGTAGCACCCACTTGTATATATAGTTTTACAAATGGGTCTAACAGTTTTGTGTGTTTCTTTGTCTGAAAATTGCAGTTAATAAATCACAGCATACCCCATGAATTTATGGACAAAGTGGAGAGGTTGGCGAAGGAGCACTACAAGAAGTGCATGGAGGAGAGGTTCAAGGAACTGGTGGCAAGCAAGGCTCTAGAGGGTGTGGAGGCTGAGGTCAATGACATGGATTGGGAGAGCACCTTCCACGTGCGCCATCTCCCCCACTCAAATCTTTCCGAGATCCCAGATCTTGAAGATGAATACAGGTAATTTTTATAAACAAATAAAGTAAAAAAAGTGGATTTCAATGTTGTTCAAGTTCCAAGCATAACAGTTTAAAAATACTGAATAATTAATACCATTATTGCCTTTGGAATATTCCTTTTTCCCTCTCTCATGATATTTTTTACTACTGCAGGAAGGTGATTAAGGAATTTGCATTGAAGTTGGAAAAGCTAGCAGAGGAACTCTTAGACCTGTTATGTGAGAATCTTGGACTAGAGAAGGGTTACCTGAAAAAGGCCTTCTACGGATCAAAGGGTCCAACTTTTGGCACCAAGGTTAGCAACTACCCTCCATGTCCCCAGCCGGACCTCATCAAGGGTCTCCGGGCGCACACAGACGCCGGCGGCATCATCCTGTTGTTCCAGGATGACAAGGTCAGCGGCCTCCAGCTGCTCAAAGATGGGCAGTGGATCGACGTGCCCCCTATGCGCCACTCCATTGTCATTAACCTTGGCGACCAGCTCGAGGTACGTAAATAATTTTTGACACAATCCACAAATCCGACACGAAATTAATTAACAGGTTAATTAAAGTTGAGAAAAGATGATAACATTGAACTCATAAATACACATGCAGGTGATCACCAATGGGAAGTACAAGAGTGTGCTGCACAGAGTGATAGCACAAACAGATGGGAACAGAATGTCAATAGCTTCATTCTACAACCCTGGGAGTGATGCTGTTATCTATCCAGCCCCAAAAATGGTGGAGAAGGAGACAGATGAGAAGAATGTGTACCCTAAATTTGTGTTTGAAGACTACATGAAGCTGTATGCTGGGCTCAAGTTCCAGGCCAAGGAGCCAAGATTTGAAGTCATGAAGACCATGGAAGCTAATGTTAAGCTGGATCCAATTGCAACAGCTTGAGAGCAATTTTATCTCCTTCTGTTCTTTGAGCTAAGAACTATTTAATTTACTAGAAAATATGTGTGTGACATTTTCTGTTATATATATATATATATAATTATATTTGTAATTGTTTCCTAAAAAGGCTTAAGTTACTTTAAAGGGTATCAATTTGTTATTTGTACTTGTTCCCAAAAAAATTTGTTATTTGTACTTGGTGGATTAATAATATAACCAGAATTAGTACTTTTTTTTTAACATTATCTTATCGTGGAGATGTGTGCGATGTGATTGCAATTATCAGAAATTTGAATGTATTTTCAGTGCCAACCCAAAGAGGGAACAAAAAAAAAAAAAAAAAAAAATGGCCTACAGATTGGGACTCCCTCAAACGAACCTTTCCATAAATAAATCTTTCATAATATCTTCATTTGTTGCAATGAAATCCATCCCCTAATTTGCCATGCTTTGCCATAAATTAGAGGAACCTTTCTCTCGACTAATTTGGGTAAGATTTGTTTGTACAACAGATCCGCCGTGTTAAGAACAACCGAAATAGAATTCTTTTTATTTTAAAGAAAATATTATCACATTATTTAAAAATTTTAAATTACAAGACATGATATACACCATTAAATAAAACAAAATAATTGTTAAATGGATGCGCCCTCCTCATGCTTTTGAAAAGCATGTTACAAAGCCGGCTCTATATATGACTAACATGCATAAACGTTTGACAAGCGTTATGCCTAACAACGTAAATATGGAGTAACTTAGGTTGTTCTCCTCCCCATCAATGATGGTGAGGCTTTTTATAACCGTCCTATTGGATGGGTTAAGCATCAAATCATTTTCTAGCAATCTAAGTGATTGTTAAACTCTCTCTCACTCTAATTTTGAGTCCTTTCAAATCATGGGTTTTGGGAGTATTACTTCAATAATTTTAGTAGTGTACTCCACCTCCGAGAGAATGAAAACTTTTGAAGGATCACATAGAACAATCAGGTGCTACGGTACAAGTGAGGTACTAATAATTTTAATTTATCTCCATTTTATTTAAAATGGAGAGGATCCTCCGAATCACCGAGCACCACTAATAATATTCACCATTTTAAGGAGTAATATATTTTCTATTTCCAAAAAGTGACTTTCTATGAAATAAAGAGCTTTATTTATTTATTTATTTTGTTTATCAGTTTAGATAAATACTTTTTATGAATTAAGATCACAACAAAGTGTCTCTCATCTATTTTCTAAACAATATATAATGGAGATGAATAAAAGTATGTTAAAGCAAATATAAAAGGAGCAATCAAAAGAGTTCTCTTTAAGATCATTTCCCAACCAACAAGATGACGATATAGTCATTAGTCCACAAGATAGCTTCTTTATGACATGGTAACTTGGAACCCACGTCAGCATTCAACTTCTGTGAGTGGAGCAGGAACTAATAACCTAAAAGAGGATAAACAAAGAATAATGTGCCTCTTTTGCATCCATAATCATGACTGGAATCATCTCTGAAGATTGACAATTTGCAAAGACAATCAATAAAAAAATAAAAAAGAAACATATATGCAAGGGGAGCACCTTTCGCGGATCACAAAGTTTCTTTGTTATCTTGTCGCTGATTAAATATCGGACAAATTAAAGGAAATGCTATCCTTATTCTCGTTTTAGGTAACTTTACGTGTACATTAAATGTTCGTTAAAAATTAATGTCTTTTAAAATTATCATTTGATCAAACACACGTCTAATAATCATTTTAAAAGCTACATCATTTTTTTATGAACACTTAATATACACGTAGAATTACATCACATTTTCACTCTCCAATCTATCTACACCCTAACGTGGCAATGAAGTAGCACCACATCGGGAAAAAAATTAGAAAAATTATTTACAAAAAATTGATGCGTTTTTTGAGTTGAGAAACAAGTTTTTCCTAACATAGTAGGCCGATGCGACTGCATCTCCGAGAAGTACATAATGCATCAAAACTTGGACTAAACTAATTTTTAAAACAAAATGGGTTTCTTCTATGCATTTCTCCATCTTTGGATTTCTTTGAAAAATTCTCCAAAGTGAGAGAGCTCAATTTTCACCCCATTCTGCATCTCTTTCCAAATAACCAGAAGATGACTCCAAATAGGGTTGTGAACTTGTGGCACTCATCTCTCTCACCCACTCTTTTCGTGTTCGGTATGTTAAAGTTTGGAGGCTTTTACGAACGTTGTTTGTTTTCTTCACTTTATTTGGGCTTTTGGGTATGTGGGTGAGAGAGGATTGTTGTGGGGTTTGTGATTTTTTCTTGAGTTTTTTTTTAGGGAGTAATCGTTGTGTCCTGATCAAGATGAAAAGCAGCCTCTATGACCAGGAAAAAAAAGAGGGGGTGGCCTAATGGTCAGGCTGGCAGCTTCGAGGGAATATTATCCATCGAGGTTTCGAGTTGGAATCCACTTTAAGTGCTATCTTTCTCTTTAGGCCTGCCACTCAGACATAGCCCGTAATTTAAAACCCAATGCCTGGAGTGGCGTCGGATATTGAGCTATGAATTAGTTTGCGGCTCCTGGCATAAGACCTCTGTACTCGTGCTACACTATCACTGTGTGTGGGTCAGTATTGGGCCAGGACACATCTAATAGGACAGTGGGATACCATGAATTAAAAAAAAAATAATAATAATAATAATAAAAAAAAAAAAACGAGAAGCTAAAAACAAAGGAAGAGAAGAGAAGAAAATCAGCCTCTATGCATGTGCTTTATAGACCCGCTAGCTTGGCAATCTTTTGTTCTTTTTTAATTAGTCACCCCTAAATGCCACTTAAAAGAGGGAAATAGATTTTTTCAATTTCAAGTGAAATGAAGAGGAGCCGGTTAATGCATTTAGAGGGGTAAAATGGTCATTTTTTATTTTTTTTGCAACCACTTTACTCCTTTATATACACTAACCGGTCCCTCTTCATTTCATTTGAAATGGAGAGGATCATTCTCCTAAAAAGAGATAGATTCATGTTGAAGTTTTGCGACCCCACTCAATAACATAGATTAGAGGGTGAAAATTCAAATATGATGTTCAATTAATTGACATGATTATGCAAATTCAAACATGAAATGCAGTGAAATGGAGAGAGATGCAAAATGGCGTGAAAATGGAGCTCTTTCTCACTCTTTGGAGAATTTTTCTTCAAAAAGATGCAAAGATGGAGAGATGCAAATTAAGAAGAGACCAATTTTGTTTGGTGGGATGGCTGCCTCGGGTGGGGGAGATTTGAGACGGTGCAAATGAGGAAGAAATCCATTTTGTTTTGTAAATTGGTTTGGTCCAAGTTTTGATGCAGTATGTGCCAGAATCCTTCTCAGAGATGCACACATCAATTTGCACACGCCGGCACAAGCGTGTTAGAATAGATTAGATTGCGATTTCGTAGAGAAAAAATACGATTTTAAATCAAATCGCAGAAAATGAACCGTTTGGAAACTGCGTTTTTAAAAAAATTACGATTTAAAAACGCAGAAAAGTGCTTATTCAAATCGCAGGCAATGAGGTGTTTTTTTTAAAACGCAGTATTTTAAAAAGGCTAACCTGCAATTTTAAAGGCCAAACTGCTATTTTACCAAACGCTTAACTGCGTTTTTTAAAATCGCACTTTTTGAAATCGCAAACTCAAACGGACCCTTACTAATTAGAGTTTCTCTCTCTTCTCTCTTTTGTCTCTCGAACCTTCTCACAAAAAGCCCCTCCCACGTTGTCAGTGTTGCTAGGGGAGAGAGGTCCAAACCTCTCTCCCCCTGGCATTGTTTTGTCCCCTTAGTCATCTTGGACTAAGGGTTTTTTTTTTTGTTCTTCTTGGGTTTTCTTAATGGAGGTTAGAGTCTTCTAACTATTAAGGCTGTGGAGTTTTGTACCCCCATACTAGATCCAGTAGTGGTTTTTGTCTCCTCTTAGTCTTTTTGGACTATAGAGGTTTGTATTTGTTTTCTTAGTTCTTCTTTGTTTGTTGATAGGAAAGCACTACAAAGAGGTTCCAATGGGGAAGCAAACGCCGCTTAAGTCGCCGGCAACATGGATTTAGTAAGCTTCAGTTTTTTTCTCCATTCTTTGAGGCCAGATCTATACACTTTCGTCGTCTCCAGTTAGATACGCTCCTCCCAGCCTTGCTCATCGCTGCCCTCTGATCCAGCCGCTGCATTTCACGGCTTAAATGATTGTCAAAGCTCAACGCGTGATCAAGGTGTTTTCTACACCTTGGCTTCACGTGAGGGCCACACTCCATCCCTTTTGCCGTGTAAGGTGACTTCCAGTGCTATGTGGTGTTGCGAGTTTTGAAGGATGCTGTTCAGTGATGGCGCGTGTGCTTCACACGCCGTCGCTAGCGGCAACTTTTTTTACGGCAGTTTTTGTTTGGGTGTTTCTTGTATTTTTTGATATTTTTGATCTTTGTCACAGTTTACCGTTAGTAGCTGCTTTAAATTGAAATTTTTCTGACTTAGTGAGTAAAGATTCTTCATCTCTAATCACTGTGATGGCCTACGGGCATTAATCACCGTTGGGCGTCGAGGTTGTATTTCTCATAAATGAAAAAGAAGAAGACAGTGTGTTTAATAAAAACAAAACATGTTTCTCAGTCGCCAAAAACGCGTGAATTTGGTAACTAACTTTTCTTTCATTTTTTTACTTACTATGGAAGCACCACATCATTGCCACGTCACCGTCTAAAAAGACCAGAGTAGAGAATGGGTGTAAGATATCAGCCACACCTTTCTCCTCTCGTTTTCCCTCTATTGCTTTCTAGGCAAGAAACTTCAGGAGTGGATCACCTCATCAAATATCAGCCACACCTTTCTCATCATGCCAAACTTTAGCTCTTTCAGGATAGAAGACACCAAACAATAAAATATCCATAAATTCCTAAAGTAATCATTCTTCATTTCCAGACTTTCAAGTGGGTTACGTATCTCATAAGTCAGAAAAAGAGACAATATATATATATATATATTTAAAAAAATTTAAAATTAAAAGTGGGTCATATGACTTATATTCGTCCCTCTAACAAGTTAAATACCATGCATAATGAGCCTTTTGAATAAGATCCCCTTTATTTCATATCAATATTGTTTGGTTGTATTTAGTGACGTGTATATATGTAAAATTATTTTAAGATTTTAAAAAAAAATGATGTGACAATATATTTATTATGTAACAACATATAGTAAAAAATCTAATCTGAATCATAAAATAAATTCTTTTTATTTCACTTGAAATAGAAAGGATCTTGATATTGCAAAATAGGTAAAAAGTATAAGCTAATAATTCAGCATTTTCACACCTTTTTTTTTTTAAAAAAAAAATGTTAAAATGTTGTGCAGCAAACATTACTCCTAAGAAACACATGACAATTTTATAGACCGAGTAGAAAAAAAATTCTTCCTAACCCAATTTAAAAGAAAACTTTGTCCATAGGTTAATAGTGCAAGTCCTGAATAAACGTCCGGACAAAATTAAGGAAATATTGCTTGCTTCTGCCTCGGATTTAATGATCAACAATTTCCACACACGAGCATACCATACATTGATATAAAATAGCTTTGCCTTTATTGCCTTCAAACTCTGTTGTTTCGGTTCATGTTTGAAGGCAACAATTTTTTTTTTTTGCTGGGTTCTTCAAGTACTAAGCAATAGGAAAGTTTACATCATTGATAATTCTAACAGCAAATATAAAATATCATGACAGAAAATATAAAATCTCACATTCAGCATCACTACAGGAGTAATGTAAGTCTAATGCTAGAAGGATTCAATTATTTATTAAATCATACTTTATTTGTTTATCAAATTACATCATGATAAAGATACCCAGATAACTATTCTACAAGTAAATATTTTTTTTTTTATCTATACTTGACTACCCGACCAAGATTCATGGGTAGATCCAAATCTGTCTAGCTGCCTTGCCTTCCATTATAATCATTGAAAGGAGCAGCTAGAGTGGAAGAGAAGAGTTGCTATCTTGATTTGTATCCACTAAAAACCCTTTCAGCATCAACTTAAGACCTCTAAACCAAGCTAACTAAAATTTTCGAGGACCCCGGACATATCACAGAGAGAGAGAGAGAGAGAGAGAGAGGTATAGGGAGAGTTTGTAACACTCCGAACAGGACACACTAAATATATATATTCTTTTTATTCCCAATGAGGAAAAAAGAAGAATTATTCCTTTGCCGCTGAAATGCATTCCAGGAACTCATCACCTTTTCCTATTTATTCTGCAGTAGGACCTAAACGATTCTCTTCCATTAAATAAAGGAAAAGCCGGTCGATAGAACTCGGTCGTTTACCTCTTCGAACATGAAAATGACATTGGCAGATGCTTCAAGCTAGAAACATCAAACAACTCCATAAACCTTTGATCTGAAAGTCTAGCTTTAGCCGCTGCAAACCGCTGGTATTCATCAAAAACAGATGTCAGGCACCACCTTTGCAATTTTCTCAAGCATCCCACAAGACAACCGGTTCGATGCTATACAAAGAAAGAAAGCACACAACCATCAACAAGTTAGAATGTTCTGAAACTAAAATCAGGTTATAGAGAGAATGCAAATCCAAAACTGCACATACCTTCCCTCGTTTACAATGAATTAAAACCGGGTGATTCCTTACATCTGCATTGCATACAGGAAAGGAATTGAATATAAGCAGTTATTTAAAGTAATAACACTAGAATTGAACCAGAAATAACACATAAGACGTATGAATGCTTGCAGTACCAAGGACAACTTTTAGTGCTTCACGAATTGTATAATCCGGGATATTCACAAATGGCTCCTGAATGCACAAATTTGGATATAAATTTGTTAGATTGTATATCACTCCAAATATCAGAATTCGCACTGCTCACACAATCAGGGGAAACTAAGAGTTTTAACTACTGGAGTTCTATTTTTACCCACAAGGCTCAACAATAAAAGCACTCTTAACATCAAAAAATTTATCGACCCAGCTACTATCACATTATTCAATTTGAAAAACCAACGTGCAATTTAGCTCTGCAAGGTCACAGTTGCCAGCATATATTAATACACACAATTTTACTGACAATAAGATCGACAGCTGTGACATCATTCTGACATTACATGAAAAACATTGGATTATGGAAGTTCTTTTTACAAATTTGTCATGGGATTTTAATGTACACGCTAACCATCTGTTAGAGTTAAATTCCAAGCAAGGATGATTTTCAATCTTAAGAAAACCTTACTCAAATAAGCATAGTACAAAACATGAGCTTGCTTTCATATAACATTCATGTTCATTCTCCACAATTATTCTTTCACTATCATGTGTATGGTACTTGGTGATTGTTGCTTTCACAAATCTTCGCAGTATATCACCAGTATGGACAATTAGATTTACACATATCTAAACCATCATCCCAGTATGGTCCTTAGTGATTGTTGACATGACAGATCTTCATCATATATAACCAATGCTAAGTCATGCACTATAAAAAGGTACTGACAGAAAAGACATACAATGGAAAACATAACGCGATGTAAGTCCCATCCCCACTAGTGATAAAAGATCGCAGGTGTGGAGACAATAAAAAGTTACTGACAGAAAAAGATATGAAATGGAAAACATATGCAATGTAAGTCCCATCCCCACTCACCATAAAAGATCGCAGATGTGAAGGGGACAAGGACAAAAGTGGCAACAGAAAAATCAATTAGGCAGGTCAGCCAAAACGGTCCATAGATGGCATGTCAATAAGTAAATAACAGAATTCAGAAAAGGCTGTTCTTATCTTATAAGAATATTCCTAGGCCTAAATACTACCATCAATACCCAACAGTATGCAAACACAGCCAATGACGAAACATCTATAAAAGAATTCCAGCAAATTGCACATCATAAAGACAAATGAAAAATGTTTATAAACGTATGGGAATCTGCAATTACAGGAAGGAAACAGAAACCAAGATACTGTGTAAACCTTATCGTTGAAAAACTCAATGAAACTTTGAGCAAAATTTGAAGACAGTGGAGATAAGAAAGAAAATATGAGGAAATTGAGGTAACATCTTGTAAAGAAATGAGAGGGATAAAAAGATGACCCCGTTTCTTAGATATATCTTTGGCTCCATCAACGTACCAGAACTTTAGAAAAAAATAAATTTTAGCGCTCAAAGGTACAGAGCAGAATTTTGCAACATCAAAAATAAGTATTACTACTACTATTACAACAGCTATTATTACTGTTAAAAGAAGAGAAGGCTTTTTCAATTTGGGAATGATCGACTTGGGAAAGGATCTTCATAAGCTGTAGTGGATAAATAGGTACTGGATTTGAATCCTAACTTACCAGAAAAATGTAAAAGTTTTGATTTCTGGGTACATGATCCGAAAAATGCTACCAAAGGAAAAGAATGAAAAGAAATTAAAGGTCGATACATAAAAACAGCTTCTGCACTCAAATTAATACCTTGCAACAAGAGATGATGTCAATTAAATAAAAATGCAGATTATTTGAAAGAAATTTAAGAACGAAACCAAATCTGTATAATGATTATCAACTATAAATTACAAATCTTATGCTGCTAGCTATGAGCCTAAGGTAACTATCATCTTTAAACCATTTTTCATTTCAACTCTATAAAAATATGCAGGTTACAGATTCATTATTTAGCAACCAAATACCATTTACCTAGTTTAATTTTGTAAGAGTCATCTTTGATATCTAACAGAACATTATTTTCTATTCCACAATTTCTAACATTTTATTGAATTACACTTAAATATGGTAAATCGATACTTTTAGGTATAAATCCCTCTTCAATACTCAAAAGAAGACATCCATGTAATAATTGTAGATTCCCCAAAAAATGAAGAAAGGAAAAGATCACGTTTGCTAGGGTGTCATCTACCATCATTTCTTTCTCTTCCATTTTGTTTATCCAATTATCCATTTTTGGATTTTCTATAACAGTGCCCGCTATCGAAAATCAATGCACAAAACGATATGACTTTCCTAAACCACCCTACTTATGTGAAAGTATATAATATAATAATACACCAAATAAAATAGAGGCAGTTTTAAAAAAGTAACGACTTTTTTCCTTCGATGTCAAAAATGATAAATGAAATTCAAAGTTGGATTACAAAGATGGGCAAACAGAATGGGATAGAGGGCATAATTCACACCAACTGCCATGATTTTGGAATCCAAATGCTGCACTTATACTTCTTAGAATGCATATTTTGATAAGAGGACCACACAAGTAGCAAATCAACGATCTGATACAAACTATGCTAGAAAGACTCGAATACACATTTGTATGTTGTGAGAGAGTCACACTAATCTGGTTTAAACGCGCACATTGATAAACCTAGCTGTCATCAGCAAATGACTTATAGGTCGTGAGAAATTGTGTTAGAAAAACCTAATTAAGTCTTACAAATAAATATGCAAAACAATCCTCATGATAATCATAGTAAACATTGTTCAAGTGCAAAGCCACTGACAAGAAGTATACTTCTTGCTTAGTTTGGGTCATGATTTAGTTATACTCAATAAGGTAAGATTGGCATTATACTGATCCTACATTAATCAGTGCTATCCCCTGCACACAAGTTTAACCCACATCGATACTATTTTTATTTTATTTTTCAAAAGGAAACAATTATACTTGGACTCACTGCACCCCAACCCACCACTTTACCCTCATATATCAACCTCATAGCATACCTGGATTTGAAAACTTTGAGAACAAGAGCTTAATCAAGTCTAGGAAATGGTCTGAATTTTTTTGCAAGTTAATTGTAATTTGATGCGCTAAAAACACACAAATTCGCATGACACAATAATGTCGACCTAAGCCAAGATTAAGGAGTCTAAGTCTAGAAATTTTAAGCGTAACATATCAAATCAAACAACATAAAAGAAAGATCACCAGCTTGTTTAATTTAGATTGAATATGAGGGAGAAAAGAAAAGAAGGAAAAAAGAAAAGTAAGTGATTAAAGAAGCCAAAAAAAAAAATGCAAAGAATACTTGGGACATAACAAAACTAGAAAGGTAACTAATTTTATAGTGTACATGATGGCCGGTGCCATTATTCCCACTGCAATCATAGTAGCACTCTATAACTGAATTATTAAAGTTACTTCAACTATTAAATATTCAAAAGAACAAATAATGCATGTGATAATTGTCTATTTCCATAAAATCAATTCACCTGCCACAAATCTGCACAGATTTTTTTTGTAGTATGATTTTTGAATTTTATATTTATTGTACTTTTTCAAGATGCATTTCTAGAGGAAGAGGAATACCATATGTACCAAACAAAAATCATTGATCAGAATAAGACACATTAAACATCAATTAGGAGCAAGTATATACAATAATAATCACAAATTAAAGGAGACACAGTAATTAACTACTCAAGTTTCTCGTAAAAAGAGCATCAGTGGGAAATTAAGAGTAACATTTGATGTTAGGCAAGATTGAACGAGAATTATTGAAACTGAACTAACTACCACCATTAAAGACGAATACAACCTAAGCCTTACGTGAACCAAACCTTAAGGGGAATATATAATAATTATATATAGATAGATATAAATACCTTATATCCTTCAATCCCGAATTGAAAGAGCTTGATCCCGTTGGACTTGAGAAACTCCATGTTAGCCTCCGGATACGGCTCTGGACACAGACATCTACATCCACAACACAACACACAAAAAAAACCCTATCTTCACCAATCCATTCGTATATCCATATCTACATGACTATATCGACATGTACTTATATCAAATCAATTTAAGTCTTAATCTTAATTAAAGTCAGCTGTAGAATTTATGTCAACTAATCGAGGTCCGCCAAGTCAACTCTCGGAATCCATTTTCAACTTATCGGATCGGTGACATGACTTTTTCTATTCTTTTAATCCTATCTAAGTTCATACTCTTCGAAGCGAAAAGCACAAACACACAAACATCCATACATGCGTGTGTGTGTGTTTGTGCGTGCCCTCTTCTGAATATGAATGTGAAGGAGGTAATGAGAGGAATGGTGGCTACGTACATGATGGAGCGGAGGCCTAGGGTTTGGAGGAAGGAGAAGTTGGCGGAGTCGGGGAAGCCGGAGCGGAAAATGCCGTTGTCGACCATGGAGAAGTTGAGAGGCGGTATGTAGGGCTCTTCTCCGGTGAATTCATCGCCGGCGGCCTTGACGGCGGCGACTTTGCCGGAGGTGACGACTTCGATCGTCCGGCACATCTCTTCCTCCTGCTTCTGCTCTTCTAGTGTCATTAATAATGATAGAGGAAAAAGTGTCAGAGTGTCTGTATTTATAGTGTGAGCGAGTGTGAGAGAGAGGGAGAGAGAAAGGGGTTCGGATCGCGAAGGATATTCGGGGCTGCTATGCGCTGTGGTACTCTCTCTCTCTCTTTTTCTTTTTCTTTTTTTTCTTTTGCTTTTTGCTTTTTTGGACAGTTGGAAAAAGAAGTTTGAAGATGGAGAGAACGGTTATGTAGTGCTCTGTGCGTGGAGAGGAACAGAGAAGGCTATTTATAGAGGGAAAGAAAGATACATAAAGACGGCAAGTAAAAATAAATAAATAAAATTGGATTGGAATTAAGCCAATTTGCTGCCTAAATAAATTTGTATTAGGATATGAGGGAGTTCTTATTGGACTATTTATTTAAATAAATTTTAAATTGTTCGGCCATCTATTTAAATAAATAAATCTCACACAAATTTTCTCATAAATACTGTTTAAATTACTAACAATTTAAATAGCAAATTGTCATAATCTCAATCTAAAAATAAAGAATAACATTTTAATATTTTTTTCACCCAGAAGCAACTTGCACTCTGTTTAAATATTTATTATTATCTTTAAATTAAATAATTAAAAAAATATTATTTTTATTTAATATGTAGCATTTTTATCAACTCAATATTGATCATCTTAGTATTTATTACATTTTATCCATTTTAAAAACCATAAGTATTAATATAAAAAAAATTATAATCATTTAATTTAAAAATTAAAATTAAAATTTGCAAAAATATATTTTAAAATTTTAAAAGATCTTGATTCAACACTGCCAAAGTAAATAATTTGCCAAAAAAAAAAAAATTACTTTTTTTTGAAAAAATACTTTTATGCGATATGGAGGTATAATTGATTTTCAGTGGGTAAATTTTGTATTTCAAATTGTTTTGAAAAAAATATATATATTTGGAAAATAGAAAAATATTTTGCAAAATGGTTATTAAAAACAAAAGTCTTTGGTCACAAAAAGGTACCTGCGTGGTACAGGGGAGATAATGAGACGCGTGAGAAAGTGAGTTAGCGCGTGGAAAGTCAATGCCACGACAATGGAGCGAGGGCACAGCCGCACCCGCACAAGGATTCAGAATCAAGGGCTAAAATGAGAAATGCTTCATTTTAGCGACCTTGAACACGTCACCTGTATTTCTGTAATCCGTGCTTGTGACTTGTGAGTGTTTCAGTGTATTAAATTTACATATCTTCTTAAAATATATAATTGTTTAATAATTTTTAATTATTAGGATTACTCATACGAGAGAAATCACATGAAATTTACCTAAATAAATAGGTAGTCGGACAGTTTAAAATTTATTTTAACAAACAGAGTCGACTTTTATTATAAGTTTCTTACAAATTGATAATTAAATTTAATTATAGTTAATGTAACAATGTCGACACATTGCCTATCACACCAACTTGTAGTGAATTGTTGTAAAAACTTATTATAGCAATTAATAAAATAATAATTAAGAGTGGTGAATGAGTAGGTAGCTGGACAGTTTAAAATTTATTTTAATAAACGAACTCAATTTTTATTATAAATTTCTTACAAATTAAAATTTTAATTTAATTATAGTTAAAGCGTGACAATGTCGACACATTGCCTATCACATCAACTTGTAATGAATTGTTGTAGAAATTGATTATAACAATTAATAAAATAATAATTAAGAGTGGTGGATGAGTAGGTAGTCGTACAGTTTGAAATTTATTTTAACAAACGGACACAATTTTTATTATAAATTTCTTACAAATTAAAAATTAAATTAAATTATAGTTAAAACGCGACAATGTTGACACATTGCCTATCACACCAGCTTGCAATGTATTGTAAAAACTGATTATAACAATTAATAAAATAATAATTAAGAGTGTCTTCACCCTAAACAAGTCTTAATGTAAAACACTCAAAATTACTCTTATATTTATGTCACATCATAATAGTTGTTCAAACAAAGAATAAATTCTAAAAAGTATTAATAATCGGAACTTAGTTTTTTTTTTTATATATATATATATACTATTAAACTAACATTTGTTCTTAAAACATATAATTATCACATATATTTTTAATAAGATTAACATGGCATATAGCATACGTCCTTATATAAAGCTTGTAGTTCCCAAAAGCATGCGAGAGTTATGTATTTTAAAAACATGTCAATTTAATAAATTGAATATAAAGAAATTCCTCTAAACCAATCTAGAAGAAAACTAAACAAATACTTGTTCTTTTCAAATAGGTTTAAAATTGTCCGTGTTTTTAGGATCGGATCCTCAGCAATTTGTTGTTCAGATAGTTAGCAATCTGAGTAACAAATGTAAGAGAATTCTTATAAGCCTACTTATCCGAAAAGAAGGCGGACGGTCCAAGACTTACTTGAAGAGATAAACCTTATAAAAACTCTTTCATATTTTCTGTTCGAATTATTACTACAACAAAATTATTCAGAATTTCTGCCTTATGTTTTTTGAGATTAGTGGAGTGTGCCTCTCTCAATCTCTGTAGACGAGCGTGTTCTTTAATTGCACCTTCCAACAAAGGCTACAAAGCTCTCCTGCCACTATTTGCAAAGGGAATATTCCTATGGTTTCTCCCCACAAAAGTACTGCCTCCATTTTTGTTCAAACATGTACGCTTGGGAATTCCACATCACCATCATATCGTTCATTGTATATACATACCATCTTGAATCCTAATCCCCCTATCATCGATCAGTTCCTGCATCTTGAATTGTTATGGAAGAAGGGCTGCTGTCCACCATCAAAGGCTGTCACTCACAGACATATCACATCTTAATATTTGGGATTTTATTAATCTCAAACCTTTTTTTTTTTTTCATTGTTAAATGCATAGGTGGGGTTAACTAATTAGATTAGCCTGATTGACTCTATGATCGAGGTTAAACACATTAGGACACATTTTGACTAGACTATTTAGTGATTTAGGTTCAAAACATGAACACATGTTTTATGAGAGTTTGAAAGAGAAATTAAAATAACTCAACTATAACTCAAAAGAAATAATAGTAAGAAAGCAAATGTAGCGTGAAAGAAATAGTAAATTTGACTATTTACTATTTACTTTAGAAGAAAAAATTATATTTTATTTATTCGGGTGGAAACAAAAAAATTGTTTGTAATAGTAAAAAATTATTCACACTATATTTATAGTAACCACTGGTCATGTATCACGCCCTCGTTGAAAACTCTCATGTTGTAATGTTATCTAGATTCCACAACTCTTATATTCGATCACCTCATGCTAGGATTACCGAGACAAATATTGATGTGTCAAAGGAAGGGATATGGTGTGGTACCATGCAGTTGTTCTCGGGCCGATTGATTAATGGACATAGTATTAAGTCCACATGTTCAATAGTATATAAGGGTGTACATGCGAGCGGTTAATATTCGCATACATCTGCTATCCGCTATCCACACATGTATGTGGAAGAGGTTAGCAAAAACCATCATCCGCGTATGCGGATGCGAATAGCAGTTTTAGAGTATGCTAGTGGTTATTAACTGCATCCACATACAATTTATATATAAAAATATATTTTTATACATATATATTGTATTTAATAAATTCACAAAAAACGATGTTATTTTGGATTAAATATAGGGTATGTTTACATTGATTTGGTTTGCTGTGTTACTTTTTCGTATAACACTTGGACAAAAAAGGAAAAAAAAAATATGAAATTAATATATTTTTCAAAACATTAGAACTTAAAAGAAAAATAAAGCAAGCCAAAAACACTAAAATGCAATCTAAATTATTTTCAAAATCGTTTAAAATAGACCTTAATAAAAATTTAAATAAGACCCAAAACATTAAAATAGGCCCAAAAATATTATACTTAATATATAAATAGCAGATAATAATCATATTTAATAACCATATTACTTGCGCTTATAATACAGATACACTCCTAATATTATTAAAATAAAAATTGTAATTTCAAAATTTGTCTTTATAATTCACTCTCTACTCTCGAGGTCGATCAAATCAGAAATTGCAGGTTTTGTTCAATGCTATGGCATTTTACTTAGAAAAATAACCCATTAAAAATAATAATAAAAAATAAAAAATAAAAAGGATCTAAATCCTGGAAGATGTGCCAGACAACACAGTACACTTTCCAGTTCTGGATTTTAATAATTAGTTCTTTGGAAGGGTTGCAAGGGTACATTCGAAAGAATATGCTTGTGTGGGGGATGAGAGAGAGGGTGTCCTTTGTATCGTAGCGCCTGGAGGGAGTCGCGAAGCCCGTGCGCCACGTACTTTTTTTTGTCGTCCGTTTGTGCAAATACCACGCCACAGCCACAAAGTGCACAAAAAAGTAGCCAAATCCCAAATCGCTCATATTCTTTTCTTTTCTTTTTTTCTACTCGCTGCCGATTGGTGCCTCTAGCGATCGACATAGGGTTGCTATCACCTTAAAAAAAAAAAAAAAAAAAAATGTGTTTTTTCATCTTTCTTTGGGGAACCTGATCTTGTGTTTTGTCATTGCTGACATTACTATGAGTATACATGTGAATTTAAAATGAAGCTCAACTGCTCTCCAATCAAGTTAACCGATCCGATCGCGTGCAATATTTAAGATATTTTATTTGGTGTAACAGTTTTAATTCAGGTCGTTCATTTTCATTCAAAACGAGACAACATACAAGAGAGAAAAAAGAAACGTGCAAGCCAAGGAAATAAAGGAATGGTTCAACTACCCCTTCTCTCCCTCGGATGTCACTTATTGAATTGGTCATTTAAAATGAATGACTCATATCAAAGTCATTATATCTCGTACAACACCGAAAATATTAATTTTGATCTCATGCTTTTTCGATTAATTTTCATACTTCAAAGTGGGGATGATTGTTTTGTTGTTTAAATACTCGCAGCTTCTCTACTTTAATTAAGATAATAGATTTTATGCATCTTGTTTTGACATTCTGCGGCCCATATTGAAGTTCCATAAAGCAGTCACTACTCTATAAAGGACATTATTAGTTGCACAAATTTCCCACTCTAGCTTCTTGGTGTTTGTAAAAGCACATTATGTGTACCATTTTTATGCCCTAGTTTAAGCAAAGCATGTATTATTGCTTATAGTTGTGATGATATGATTTTCTTTGTGCTTTAGATCTTCATGGTAGATTGAATCAAGCTTTGCGGCAAAACCCTTTAATTATTTTATTATTTGATGTGAACCCACTAGTAACAAAATAGATAAACCGGTTATTTCGAGAGAGTCTTGATGTCCAATGACTATTTCGATGAAACCTTTATCTCAAAAACACATTAAATTGTATTTTCAAATAATAATCGATTAACTCATTTTTTTATTTGATAGCTCCCCTTTAAATAGAAAACAATATATTACGATTTACATAATAGACTAATTAAGTATTGACTTCTAGGATTAGGACAAATGTAATAAGGAAGGAATCTAACTCTTTATTGGACTATAAAATCTATGAATGTATACTCCTAACTTATTGGACTCTAGCACGACATGAAAAATATCAAATTATCATTATTGTTATTATTATTATTATTGTTATTGTTATTGTTATTATCCAATCATATCCCACCAAACCAAGCCATCATCACAAAAGCCGAGCATTCTTATCCACCTAGCCGATATGCTCAAATGAGAGTAAAATTAAGGAATTGTATTTGGCTCAGGAATTAAATGAAAATGAATAGTTAAAATAGAATAATAAAAATGAATAACTAAAATAGAGATAAAAAAAAAATGTGTTTTGAAAAAGTGAATAGCTAAAATAAAAAATATATATATAATTTTAACTAAAATGAGAAGGAAATTTGCTGAGCCAGATGTGAATACTAAGCCCTCACGAGTACCGGCCATCTACTAAACTTCAAACAGTTAAAAAACTTGAAATACAAATCCAAAAGTTCTGCATATTGATTTAACATAATATTATAACAATGATTACGAGTTTAAATTTTTTTTTCTTCGTAATTTACTTTTTATTTTTAATTAAATATTTTACGTATAAGCATCACTTATTAATGAAGAATTTGAACTGATCACTATTTAACTAAACGTATAAATTCACCATTTTTTTAGGTAAGGATTAATTTAGCATCAATGTACATGATTATGAAATGGAAATCTATATCAATATATCTCATGATTATACACATTTTTGGTCAATAATGGTACATGAAGCAATTGACAAATATTTATTACCGTACTTTAAAGGTGAAAAGTGAAAACAACATGTGTGGATATATAATTCTCAGCGTCTTTGGGCTCCACAAGCCCAAGTTATGAGACATGGATAAACATTATGTGACATGTCCAACTCTCATGGAATCTCACCAAAAGGTTTTTCCATGGCATCCAATACCTTGACGTGCCAAGTTTCCTTAACCATGAATTGGTCGACTTTTTCAATTCAAGAAATGTCCTTGTCTAATTTTCAGATAATTGTGTCAAGTCAAGGCATTGGAGGCTATTTGTTAACCTTTGTATATGAGTGCTTGCCCAACCTTTATTATAAGTCTCGATAGTTTACGTTATATTTATCATGTTAATAATTAAATAATTAATTTAAAAAAGTTATTTGATTTTTTTGAATTATCGTCGCATTTATAATTACTTACTTAAATTTTTAAAACTTTCGATTTAGTGTATCAATCTTTTAATTTTTTTTAATCACATCCATCCGTTAGGATTTTTCATTAAATCATAACTGAGGAGTGCCAAAATTTCCAAAAAAAACACATTTTTTTTAAGGAAAAAAAATTTGCAAAGATTAGGCGTTAGTCAAGATCTATCAGAATTTGCAAAAATACTTACACTTGAATCTTTGAAAAAAAAAATTATTAAAAAAAAAAAACATTTTTTGATAGGATTTAACAGAAAATTCTAATAGAGTGATGAAATTAAAAAAAAAAAAAATTTAAAGATGAATACACTAAATTGAAAGTTTTTTAAGTGTAGGAGAGTATTGCAAAAGCGGCAATTATTCGGAAGGGGGTTAAGTAAATTAAGTTTTTTCTAACTAAATTTCTCTGCCAAATTTTATAGCTTAATTTTTCACTAATGTGGCACTTATGGGGTAAAATAATTATAATCAAATCTGTAGTATCCGAGCATTTTCCAAAAAAATATATGTGTTTGCTCATCCTTGTCTCCACTGGGATGCTGTAAGTTCAAGTCTCATTGAATTAAGAAATCTTATACACCACATTTTTATTTTATTTTACAAATATGGTACTGCAAATTAAATTAATCCTCGTTAAAAAATAATGTAAAAATTAAAAACTTATTAACATTATCACATCAATAAAATAAAATAAAAGTGTGATGTATATCATTAATCTATTTAATTCTTTATCCCACCCTTAAATTAGTCGTACATATTTGGAAATTGGAATGCAACTTCCCTAAGTTATCAATCCAAAGCTTCGATTTTCCCCTTTATTTTTTTCCCTGTTCATATGTACTACTCCCTTGTCCCCCTCCTGTGATGTCCAATTTGGTTGGTTCATATTCAAAAGTCGGCAACCACCAAAGTTTTTTAGGTATTGGGTTGGTTATGGTACCATTTTATAAGCTAGAATTTTGATAATTTGTTGTTTAAATTGCACACCATTTGAATAGTACCTAGAAAAAGAGATGGTATGAGGCTCACTTATTTCAGGCAGTTTGAGGTGTGGCGTCCATCTATCTAGTATAGGCTATCGAATTACGTGCAAGTCAACTAACGAATTTTAAGAAATTTTTATCCGTAAGCGGTTTAAGAATTCCAGAAAATTCCAATCCATAATTCTTTTAATGTGATTGGTGTTTTAAATTGCACGCGATTCGTATAGTACCTACAAAAAGAGAAAGTGTGTGAGGCACACTTATTTCAAGCAGTTCGAGGTGTGCCGTCCACCTGTCTAGTATAAACTATCTAAATTAGGTGAAAGTCAACTAACGAATTTTAAAGAATTTCTTTCGTAAGTGGTCAAGAATTTCAAGAAATCCCGATACATATATAATATATCTTTTTAATGTGATTGGTGTTGTTAAGATCCTTAGATTAACTTGTATGACACGATTTGTGCAGGTTTTTCTATGGTGTTTTTGATATCTTAATCTCCATTAAGTCAAAGCAAATTGTGCATCCATGAAGGCCACGTTAGATTTAAACACTCAAAATGGAAACTTTAATTTTCTTTGAACAATCGGAGAATTGAATGCTATAGAGCTCGTCGCTTCTAAGATTTAAAAACTAACAAGCATACATCAGATGTGGACGGGTCCGTGGCGAACATCCAATGTACAAGCATGCACCACCAAATCTAAGGTTTTTATTTTTTTGGGACACTTTTTTTGTCAAATTAATTAGGCGGCCGGGAAGAAAATTTTATAATTAGATTTATTAAACTGATATTTGTTCTTAGAATATGTGATTCTCACGTATATTTTTAAAAATACATATCAACATCACATGAAAATCACGTACTCTAAAGATAAATTAATGTCAATTTAATTGACTGAATTGAAATAAACTGGAGCAATGAAAACTGTCATATTCTTTTCTTTTCTTTTTTATCATTTGCTTCAAAATATGTGGCATGACACTAATCTATTCGAACAAGACACGTAAAACCACCGAAATAAAATTTTCTCATATTTATTGTCCGGATTGTCATCAATTTGGACTGCAAGATTATCGAGAATCTCTATCGAGATTAAGTTCAGAAAGGTCAGGATCAACGACAAGGCTTCAATTAAATATTTATTGAGGTGGCACGAATATTCCACAACCTATTATAAGTAGCTAACTAGATAGGGCTTGGGAGACTTGGTATCACTTTGAAATCTTGAATTGAATAAAATGGATGACTTTGCATGTCCTAATTAAGCTTGATACTTAGAATAATTTGCACCTACCAAGTAGTTTAATTTGTGGGAACACTCAAATGGTTTTGACCACGTAAAAGAAGGCTTCTTCCATTGGCAAGGTCTGTCAGAAACAAGAGGGTGCATCATGCATGCATGCATGCTTGTTGGCGCTCAATCTCTGGAGAAAATTTTCTATTTCGAATGCGACTTCATTTAGCCAATGGGACTTGGCCGGCCGGACATGGCCGCTAATTAGTTTGACCTCGCCAACTTTTCCGATGGAGTATTCTCAAAGGAAAAACCAATTATTAGAAAGCTTGGATTGGTTTCGTGAGAAATAATGACAATCATGTGCTATGATTAAGAAAAGATTTAGTTTAACAAACAAGTTGGACTTAGTTATGTTACCCTAAGAAGAAAAAAAAATGGACTTATTTAGTTATGGATATATAAGTAGCAAAAGAGTCGGTATCTCGGATATCTCGTATAATGTTTTGGGTTTTATAATTTTTACTACGACCCAACTTACAAACTTACGTGATACTCCATATTTTATGAAAAATAATGCTAGAAACCATACTCTTCTCCCACCATTGTTCCATTATGCCGACGTGATAGTGCCAATTAACCCTTAGATCAAATCTTGTTAAATAAAAAATAATAATAATGTTATATACCACATTTTTATCCCACAATTAATACTGACGTAACAGTCCAAATTAACCCTTGAATTTTTTTTTTAACAATGACTGATCCAATGTTTGGGTGGGACTGACACGTTAACATTATGGGATAAAAATATGGTTTCTAGCATTACTCAAAAAAATAAAAATAAAAAATCAAGCGCTAGTTGGCATTTTCATGTCAGTAGGGCGAGATAGAAGTAGGATAAAAGTATAGTTTCTAGTATACTCTTTATGAAAAATGAGTGTCATGTAGACTGTTACATGCCTAGCGTGGTAAGTTACACGTGAACTGTCATGTCAATTTGTAAACGTAATAAGTATTATATAGACTACTATACGAATCTATAACTATTTATATTTTAATAATTGACGTGATAAATAACGTATATATGAATCATCACGTAAGTTTAATAAAAGAGATTATTTATTTATTGAATTTATAATAAAAGAGTTTAATAGTAGGAAGCCACTACAAGAGCTCTTTTCAGACGGAATGCAAAGAATCAAAAATCAAGCAAATAAAAATCTACAGTAAGACGTGTACATGTTGAAAAAAGAGTACGTTATAAAAGTCCCATTTCATGGGTGCTAGTTGTCCAAGAAAGAGATGTAGCCTAGAGTGTCACAATTTTCCCGCTGATATTTATTTATATATTATTCCGAATCACTATCAATTACTTCTAATCTTGCTTGGCATCTAATCAGCTTGCTTTAAATAGGTGCATGGATGATCCTCTCAAATGTGTTTGAAAATTGTTTGATGGTCAAGAATTACTACTTATAAAGCTGACATCTTGTTTTGTCTCCTTCCCTTGGGACCACGGACATAACCAATATTTTTTTATTCGGGCCAAAGCATCCACGAGGAGGGTCAAGTCTAATTTTTAGGCCCAATATATATATATATAAATAAGGGAAATTTTTAGAACAGCAAGAGCCATGCCTCCTCCCCCGACATCCTGGTTTTGTTTCTGTGAAAAAAAATAAAAATTAAGGTAGGTAATGCATAATCAATCAAAAAATTTAGAGGTGTCAATTCATGTTTGCGTGACAGATTCGGATCTTGTTAAAGTTTGGGTATAAGAATATAAGATTATATAAGCCAACTCAAATTTGACTCGCTTAATTAAATGGGTTAGACCATTCAACCCTAATACGACCCATTTAAATAAGCGAATGACCCAGCTTGACCTATGCTTTGCAATTCGGGTTGGCGGGTCGGAGTACGCCCCGATTAATAATCGGGTTGGAACGGATCGACCCGATTGTGATTATTTTTTTTTTAAAAAAAATAATAATAATTCAAAAAATGCCATAAGCGGGTTAGCGGATCATAAACAGGTTGATGAGTTGTGAAAAAAAATTTAAATCAGGTTGACCCGATTATGACCCGAACCCGATTACCCCAAACTCAAACCATATATTTTCGTGTCGTGTTCATGCCAGGTTCACGGATCGTGTCAAAAATTGCAAACCCTAGCTTGGCCTACATAACTCATTTAATAAACATGCATATTGGGTTGACCCAACCCGACCTGCATAATCCGTATAATTAACAAAATCCTCAATTCTTGAGCATTAAAATGTCATTTTATACAAAAATATTAACATAATAACACTCGATTATTGAACATGAAAATGAATTACACTACCAAAGTTTTATCTTTACAATTATGGATGAATCTGAGGGTACTTTTTTTTTCTCAGACTTTAGCGTTTTATTTTTTTCAATGTTAAAAAATTAATTAATTAATACGGGTTATGCGATTTAACCCGAAATTGGCTCGTTTATTAATGGTGTATAATTAAGTCAACCCGTTTAACTCAAAAATTATATTTTACCAAATTCTAACTTGTTAATTTCTTGTTGAATTTGTATAAAAATACGAAATATGTAAAAAGTTATCAGTTGAGAATTATATCTAATAAAACATGTCTTGATTTTTCTCTCCATTGGGCCCAAATACACCCAATAACATACCAAACCCAGGCAGCAGGTGGAGCTACCATGGAGGCCTTGTTGGGCTAAGTTAAGAGGTTCTAGCTTAAGCCTGTTTAAAGTGGGATTAGGTTCATAAGATCGAGTCCAAGAACCCAACCCCATTTGTATTTTCTAAGCCCAATTTGGTCCACTTTTAATCGGACGGGTCCAAACAATAGAATGAAGCAAACGCCCTTTGAGAAGTTATTTTTCTTTATTCTTCTTCTTCTTTAAAAAAAAAAAAAAAATTATGGGACTTCAAGTCCTTTTAGTTTTGTGGTTTCAAAATTATGATTTAAAAATAGTAATTTAAAAACGAGATTTTTAACCTACGGGCTAGATGAGCCTAACCCCACCTAATTTTTAACTCCCAGCATAATAGCATATAATATAAGAGCATTTCCAACAAAATAGGTAAATAGTTCATTATAGTCAAATTTGACTATTATAAACCATTTTTCTTATCCCGCAGAATATAATTTTTCATTCTAATGTAAATAATAAATAGGCTCGTCTACTTATTCATTATTCATAATTCAAGGATTTTTTTAATTATTTTCTCTCTCTCTCTCTCTCCCTTTCCTTCTTTCACTCTTTCTGTCTACCTCTTTCTTTCACACTTTTTCTCACATAGTAATATTTAAAGAAAATTGAGAGTAGAACAAAAAATCTGTTGGAGTGTGTATAAAAAAATAAATAGTTAAAATAAAAATTTGTATTTTTTTCAGTAGTTATTTTGACTATTCCTGTTGGAGACAGAAAGATCTCCCTTACATCACACCAGTAATATTACTTGTTTCTTTTTAAAAAAAAAAGAGTAATAATAATACTTATTGAAGTATTAATTAAATTATTAGATTCATTATTTCTTAAAAGTATGCAATAAACAGTAATTTGTCATAGA
Organism: Alnus rubra; assembly: GCA_028654335.1. Classification (NCBI taxonomy): domain Eukaryota; kingdom Viridiplantae; phylum Streptophyta; class Magnoliopsida; order Fagales; family Betulaceae; genus Alnus; species Alnus rubra. The sequence goes on from JAJPGS010001146.1 coordinate 877,779, forward strand.
ATCATAAAGAAGTTTTTAATTTGAACCTTAACTCTACAGTTTACGCTCTATTTCAGTTAAAGGTTTAACGTATTAAGTTTCACTTATTAAGAAAAAGTTGTACGTAACTTATACGTGCGAAAGAGTGTTAAAAATACTAATTAAATAAGAAAATGAAAATTAACATACGGGCTAATGGGACCTTTGGTAGTTGGGTACATCAAAATTTATCATTTATTTAAAGGTTAAGGCTTTAAAAACAACTGAGGATATATAACACATTACTCATTTGACTTCTAACCCAAACAATAAACAATTTTCTAATCTCACAATCTCTCTCTGGACATGGTCACATGCATGACTCTTCAAGCCTTTGTCTTATAATTTCATGCTCTTTGAACTTTCTCTATAAATGCCATGCCAGTCCCATTCAGCCACTGAAAACCAAAATCATTGTTTTAATGGGGAACAGAGAGGCAAAATGAGTCCATACACACACGGAGCAGGCTCTGAGAACTGGACCCCCACCAATAATGGGGATTGATAAAGGCTGACGTAGGAGGTTCATGATGACTTCACGAGGGTTTGAGTCAGACAATAAAGGCTGTCAGTAGGTGCTCTCAAGTATCATGGAATTCAATGCCTCTAAAAAAGCCAAAGATGTACGTTGCCGGGCAAACGTTCACTACTGCACCCAAGATTATCATCTTCTCCAAGTCAAAAATCTTTCTTTTTAACCATACTGTAGATTATAAGGTTCCTTTGTTTTGAATTTGACATATACAAATGGTGTTCCTTCAAATATAGGATCAAAAACAGAGTCATGATAAGCACTTCTGCAGAATTCATCTGATCAGTCTATATATATATAATGGAATATATGCAGCAACTGTTTTGGTGATTGAACATCAAAACATTATCCACAACTTTCAATTCTCACATGCATCATTAATAATGAAATAACATGTTTTAAAGAAACTTTCTGATACATATATTATATTTATAAACTATTATATTCCAAGAAATTATGAAATCTACTGGTTTGTAGAGCAAGAATCACAACAAAAAGATAAACAAAAGTCTCAGTCACATTCCTTTTTCACGTGAACTTCATTTGTTTAAGAGAGAAAAAAAAGGGAGGGGGGGGGGGGGGGGAAACAGTTAAAAAAATCCTTGAAGAAGTAATAAAAAGCCTTGGGAAAGTTCGTTTGGCTTTGGCCCATACCTCCTTTTTGTTTTGGTCTGAATTTGTTAGGTGCCCCTTGAAAGGGCATGTCAAAGGTCCATTTAATAGGAGGGCCATCTGAGATTGACCTCACAATGCAGGGTATAATTATTACATAGGACATGGGAATTAGTATTTTGTATGAATTTGGGAGGTGGGACAAGAAAGAAAAGTCCATAAAGTAGGGCTTTGTGGGGGAGAACCATTTGTAGCTAAAACTTCCCTAGGGTTCTGTTTCTCTTCTTTCTCTTTCCTTCTGCTCAGCAGGAGGGAGAGAGAGAGAGAGAAGATGATGCTCTGAGATTCTGAATGATAGTGTAGGATTGGTAGGCACAACTTTTCCTTCATCAGCATAGCAGGGTGAGAAGAGAAAAGCAATTTTGAATGGTCAAAGCCGACAGTAGTGTTTAACTACAACTTAAATGCACCTTTTTCGTTTTTAAATAAAAAAATAAAATTATGCCTATTTCAAAGTATTTAGTCAATAATTTCCATTAGGTTAAGTTTGAGAGAAAAATGATAATTTAAAATGGTATTAAAATATAAGTATTAAGTACAAACATAACTCTATAGTCTACCTTTAATTTGAGTTAAATATTTCACTTATTCAACTTCATTTGTTGTAGGAAAGTTTGAGCTCAACATGCATGTGATGATTTTATTAGTTATGTTAAACATAACTAATAAATTCGTAAATTCTTAAAACACACTTTTGTCCAATAAAAACCCAGTACCAACATATTCTAAAAGTTCCTTTGGCTTTGCAATTTCGTAAGTTAAAAGTTAAATATTTGCAAAATTGCGAAAAGTATCTTATTTGAAAATATATTTTTAAAAATTTCAATTTAAAAACATAGAAAAATTATACGTTTTCAAATTGCATGCGGGGAGTAAGTTTTTTAAAACGTACTATATTAAAGGTTAAACTGTAATTTTATCAAATATTTAATTACATTTTAAAAAATAGTATTTTCAAATGAGATTCCCGTTTAGTAATCCCCCTCCCCTTCCCTTATGGGAGAATTATATTTTTGAGTGTGAGTAAAAAGTGATTGATGTGATATAAAGTAGAAAGAATTTATATGAAAAAGTAGAAAAAATTTGGATTGTAGTGGATTTTTTTATTTAAATAATAATAAAAAATTGTTGATGTGATATAAAAAGTAAAAAAAGGTTAAGAATGTTGAGTTGATGTTTTTTGAAAAATGTAAAAATAAGGAGAAAGGGGAGGGGAGGAGGTTATTAAACGGGGACAGTGTTTTAACACATTTTGAAACACCCTAAAAGATAAATCTTTATAGTTAGGTAAAAATCTTCGTTTTCTTTATGGTATTTTTCTGTAACGAGAGAATTAAAAAAAATTGAAAAATACTAGAATATTTATTGTAGTCCTTCTATGCTGGCTTAACATATAAGAAAAGATGAATAAAGAGAGAATCATCGTAAGTTTCAATTAAGCTGTAATTTTTTTTATTAAAAAAATAATGTCAAATCAGCATAAAATTACTGCAGTTGATGTTCTAGTATTTAAAAATAAATAAAACAAAGATGAAACTTTGAAATTTATAAAGAAAATAAAGACAAAAACAAAGACAAAGAGAACAACCTAGATATATAGAGTTTGATTTTGAATCCCAAGAAAACAAACCCTCATTATCCATCCTGTCACCTGTGACATGTCCCTTCCTCCGTCGAAAGAGATCCATCAACCACATTATATTCTCTACCCTTATTTCATTCTCAGACCACCCTTCCTTCAATATATCTATCCATCTGTCTATATATATGTATGCAGTATGCACCCCAACTTTCACTCTGTTCATACAGTGTTCTTCGATCTCCAAGACCTTTCTCTCTGGTCGATCCCAACCAACCATGGCACCTCTGTTGCTGGATGAAGCCATGGTGCTTTTGCTCATGGCTCATCTAGGCCGCCAGTACTGTTTTAGCATGAGAAAACAAACAGTAGTACTAGGGTTAATGTTATAGACGTCATGGCGATATCTCTCCTGAGCTTACTCTTCTTGCATGTTTTCTTTTTTCTTTTGAACTCCACCAAGGCTGTTCGAGTTTTCTTGACCTTGCAAGCCCAAAAAAATGGATGATATGGGTCAAGGCTACTCTTTCTAGCCCTCGTCCATAAATAAGCCTTGGATTCGTGGAAGTTCTTTTCTCCTTCTATCTCTTCCAATCTCCCTTTATTTTCTGTAAAATCGATGTACGATCGAGCAAGTAGGTTTATCTTCTACTCTTTCTCTTTGTAGTAATTGGTGGCAGCTGTGGATGAAAATACAAAGCTGTTCAGTGAAACCTTATGATATTGTTTTTTTTTTTTTTTTTTATTTACTTTTTTCATATTATTTCTTTTATCAGCTGTTATGCTTTTTATGTGTGTAAGAGCAGAAGAAATATCTGCTCCGGTTATTATTTTCTAGCAAGTTTTGTTTGACTCAGCTGTGATGTGTGATGAGTATTTGTTAGAGCATTTTCAATGACTTGGCTAAAATAGCTGACCAACTCAATAAAAAGTCTATTTATCCGATTATGCAAATCAATCGCAAAATGCATATGTGAATGGTGCTTTTTTTTTTTTAATTATTTGTCTCTCTCTTCTCCATCTCTCTCACCAAAACTCATTTACGCCATAACAATATTCTAATATATCTCTGAAACTAAGAAATTGTATTTTAGAGTATTTTCATATGACAATATATATATGTTTATCATTTTAAGGTTACACTTAGGTGAACTACCTCAGATGAAAAATTTGTTAACTCTATAGCAAATAATTATCCAAAAAAAAAAAATGACTTACAGTTGAAAAACTGTCTTAGAATTAAAATAAAATAAAAAGAATAATAATAAAAAGAATATTTAAATGATATAGTAAAATAATAGATATTCGAAGTATGGTATCTTTTGAAACTCATTAATTAAAATAGATAAAATAGTTTTAGTTAGCTAGCCATTTTGCATATAAAAATGTATAAGTCATTGGGAGTGATCTTATAATATATAACACGTATATATGTTTACATATGTGGTTCACTCACGTACATACATCTGCATTTTCCGTGCTTAAAGTTTATAGCATTTACATCCGGTTCAACAAATTATATTAGATGAGTGTTTGTTGAGCGTGCAATTTATCAATTTTTTTTTAAAAAAAAAAATATAGATATATATATTATTAAGTCGGTTGCAACTCTTTTACTCTTATTTTAGCAATTAACTTTTGACTAGCCGGTCGAGAATGATTTTAGGCTCAAGTTCAAGAGTTGAGCAATATATCATGTGTACAGATAATGAAGTTTTTATGATCAGGCTTCCAAGAAGACTATGAACTTATGAACATATGAAATAATGGGTTAATAATGAAATCTATCACAACAGCTGCATATCCTTACTATTCTGGCTTTAAATGATCATTTGTTTTTCTCAGACTGAATCTCTGCACCAATAATTTTTTGACTCCCTTCAATTACATTCCATAAATGTTTGGAGTGCTCTTAAGATATCTAGATGTGCTAATCTTGATGCACACCTTATAGCTGGATTGACCGCTTCCCACCTTGTGTTCGGAAGCATTCCCACTGTTTCACCTTTCATTTCTTCCAAGGATACTCCTTTGTAATTTTCTCATTTTCCCCTTTTTTTTTTTTCCATATTTGAATAAAAAATAAAAATAAAAACTTTGTGCCTTTTGTCCTTGATTGTAAATAATGACAATAATTACGGGATGTGCAGGTGGCGCACAGATTACCCATCATGGATGGGGCAGTTGCTACTTCTGCATATACTCACCAACTATCTCAAAGTTGTACGAGTTATAAATCTGTGGTCCATGACACGTACGGTCTAAAATATGCATAAATTAAGGTGTTCATCATGATGGAATTAAGGAATAATTAAGCAAAAGTTTTAATCGAGCCAACCCCATCTAACACAGACTTTGACCCATGTTATTTATTATGACTACATTTGTGTCAGTGTAAAATATTTTTAGTATTTTTTTTAGAGCTTGGTGCCAACGAAGAATATTTGTCAATGGGAAATAATTTCCAGGTCAACAGCAAATTTATCGCATTGCATTTTTCAATTTCATTCAACACACAAAAATAAAAATTGAAAATATGTAGTTTCAAGATACACATATTCAGCTAATTAACTCGTACTGTGACCTTTACAAATTGTATATTTTACACAACCATGCCCTCTAAACCTACCAATTCCGCATTTGAATTATATAAATATTTATATATACAAAAAAAAAAAAAATTACATTAGCCAGGTAAAAAAAAAAATAATAAAAATTCAAATTTAATATCACCCTAGCTTGCTCTTACATTATTATTCTCATCTTTCCTTCTAACATATCAAGCCGCAAGAACTAGAACCTTAATCGTGCCCTGACTATTAGCAGTTAGCATAGTAGGGCTGTCACTCTTCCAGCATACCGCACTAATGAAGTAAGACGCAACATCATCATCAGAGTCATTTACATTTGGAGAACTAAATTTATGCCAAGTCACAGGCCTGGAGATCTCCTGCATATATGGTAGACACCAAAACTTAGATTAATTTGTGTCAAGGTTACATGTATGAGGAAGTGATTTCATGGTTAGGATTTAATGTTGTTATATATAACGGTGTAGACGATGACACACGATCAGATATGTGTACTGACCTTATGGTAGACAAAAACTTCATTTGACTCGCTGCCGCATGCAATGTATTCGCTATTTACTGAAAGGCCCACAAAGTTTTTCTCATTTGTGTGGCCTCTGAAGGTACGAACCTGTAAACATCATTGCAAGGAGGAGTTTGACAGCTTTGGTCATTGAATTAATTTAACAAGTAATACCAAAGAACTAAAATAGAAAAGTGCTGCCTCCCACAGTTAACTCAATAGGAAAAAGAAAAAAAGATGTTCTGCCCAACCACAATTAGTACTTCCCAACATATACATACATAAACGCATGCATGCAGGTAGGGAGAGAAACTTTGCTCTTGGAGAAAGAGATTTTAGCGAACCACCTAGTTCCAGAAGAAAAAGCCAAACGTGCCACCAATTTGCTGAATTCCAAATCCATTCAAGTTTGGGAAAAGATGAGGAGTCGTACATTTCCTTTTCAATTAGTATTTAATAATCCAATTTTGGAAGAATCTCATCAACTAGAGTTCATATGGATGTGGGAATAGAATTTGGGAAAGGAAGTGCAAATGTTAAATCCAAAAGCTATCTCTGGCTACAAAATTGCTTAAATGCCTTAGTTTTGCAAGTTGTCTAACTGTCTCTCCCTCATCAAGCAGAGTTTCAATGGAAATGGGAATAGAATTTTGGAGGAAGACCAAATGTTAAATCCAAAAACTATCTGTGTCTACAAAATTGCATAAAAGCCTTGGTTCAGAAGTTGTCTACATGAATCTATGCAAGTATAAAGTTAATAACCGACAACTAAAGGTGCGCACACTGCAATTACTTTGCTTCATAATATAGATTACTCACCGGTGTATTTTCCTTCACATCCCATAACCGTAATGTGCTGTCCGTCGAAGCAGAAGCAAGCTCATTATTCGATAAGAATTTCACATATGAAACGGCTTTCTGGTGCCCACTGAAAACATGGACTGGCTGACTGATGTTTCTTAAATCATAATAGTGAATCTGATGATCTGCTGAACCAACCTACAAAAAGAAAAGGGCAGAACATCTCGCACATGAATGCTCTATTGTCCCAAAGGATATCAAATATTACAAAAACATGCCCATGCCATTGGACAAGCCTATGTATGAACGTGATGTCAATTATTATAAGCAGAAAGTGCTATTTTTAAATATGGGATCCAGAACTTGGAAAATAGTAATCGACAAAATAACCTAAGACTTTGTGCTGCAATGACAACATAAACGGGATGTTTTGCTATGCCCTTTCACAATATGCTTTTTCCAGAGACCAAACCCTAAAAAGATGTGGTTTTGGGGAAAAATGGGTTGGCTGGATTGCTCATGCTATTTCTACTGTTTGCTTTTCCATCAATATAAATGGGTCGCCTTCAGGGTTCTTTCGTAGTTCTCGGGGTCTTCGACAAGGGGATCCTTTGTCCCCGCTCTTGTTCGTGATGGTGATAGAGGTATTCAGTCGGATGACATATGCGGCAGTAGATAGTGGGCGGTTATCGGGTTTCTCAGTGGGATCGAGTTCCCAGGTTGCCATGAAGGTTTCCCATTTATTATTTGCGGATGATACGTTGATTTTCTGTGATCCTGTTGTTGATCAGGTCCGAGACCTGAGGTGTTTGTTGCTTTGTTTTGAAGCAGTTTCGGGCTTGAGAATCAATTTATCCAAATCTGAGATGGTTCCGGTGGGTGAGGTAGGGGATGTCGAGGAGTTGGCTAGTATCCTTGGGTGTGGTGTGGCATCGCTTCCGATAAAGTATTTGGACCTTCCGTTGGGTGCTAAATATAAAGATTCTAATATATGGAATAATGTTATTGAGAAGATAGAAGCTAGACTAGCAGGGTGGAAGAAGGTGTGTTTATCTAGAGGGGGGAGGTTAACTTTGATTAATAGCACTCTCTCTAGCTTACCTACGTACTTTCTTTCTCTTTTCCCTATTCCTGTGGGTGTGGCTAATCGGTTGGAGAAACTTCAGAGAGATTTCCTTTGGGGTGGTGTTGGCGATGAATTCAAATTTCATTTGGTTAATTGGCGTACGATTTGTTCTTCTAAAGCTTCGGGGGGGTTAGGAGTGAGAAGTTTGGTTAGATTCAACAAAGCCTTGATGGGTAAATGGTTATGGAGATTTGCTATGGAGAGAGATGCTTTTTGGAGAACGGTGGTGGAGGTCAAATATGGTAGTTTGAGGGGTGGTTGGTGTTCTAAGGAGGTTGGGGGTTCTTATGGGTTTGGCGTGTGGAAAAGCATTAGGAGGGGATGGGATGATTTTGCTGCGCATGTGAGATATGAGATCGGGAATGGCTCGAAAGTTCTGTTTTGGCATGATGTTTGGTGTGGGGAAATTCCTTTGAAGATCCTCTTTCCTGAGTTGTTTCTTATTGCTAGAAGTAAGGATGCTTGGGTGGAGGATATTATGCAGAGACAAAATGGCATCATCTCATGGAATATTTTGTTTGCTCGTACTGTTCATGATTGGGAGGTCGAAGCGGTTAGTAGGTTTTTTGGGATTTTGTACAACATCAAAGTTAGCAGCGAGGGAGAGGATAAGTTGTGTTGGGTGCCAGCATGTAAGAAATCTTTTGAGGTAAAGTCCTACTATCAGTTGATGTCGAGTCCTACTCAGTCTTCATTTCCATGGAGAAGTATTTGGGAAGTTAATGTTCCCTCGAGAGTGGCTTTCTTTGTTTGGACGGCTACTCTAGGGAAATCTTTAACTTTGGATAATCTTCGTAAGAGAAACATTATCGTAATTGATTGGTGCTCTATGTGTAAATCCGCTGGAGAATCCATTGATCATTTATTTCTGCATTGTATGATGGCTACTGAGTTATGGAGGGCGCTCTTGCAATGGTTTGGGGTGGAGTGGGTAATGCCGAAGTCGGTGAAAGACATGTTGGGGAGTTGGAGGGGCCAGAAGGGTAATCGGACCTCGTTACAGATTTGGCGCATGGCTCCGTTGTGTTTGATGTGGTGCATTTGGAGGGAACGGAATGCTCGCTGCTTTGAAGATTGTGAGACTGATTTGTCAAATCTGAAGAGAAAGATGTTTCAAATGTTGTTTATGTGGAGGGATAGAATTAAGACTATGCATGAATGCTCCTATTTTGAATTCTTAGATAGTTGTTCTTTTTCCTCCTTACTTTAGGGGTTCCTTGTATACATCCTGTGTACTTTGGGTTGCGCCCCTTTGCGCCTTTTCAATACATTTTACTTATCAAAAAAAAAAATAGTAGAACTTGTTTATGCATATGCACGCACACAAGTTTACATGCAGATCAAACCAAAGAAAAGCTTTCTTAGACATGGTAGATAATGCGCTGCACAGTCACTAATGCTGAGCAAAGCACTAGTCTAGCTCCACAATGATTAATTACTAAAATAAAAGAGGATGCAATGCAAACTGAATTAGCACAATACAGTTGTCTCCAAAATGCAAATTAAAGGTGCATACCGCAATGTAATTGCTAGATCCAGGATTATACTTGACACAGCATATATTTGCTTTCATGTCAATATTAAGAACGCTAGCTTCCTGCTTTGTGCACCAAACTTTGACCTGCTTGTATACCGGAAAGATGCAACATATGGTTAATTTAGAATTTGGGACCACCACTTCTTAATTATCACAAGTTGAAAGGGAACATAAACCACAAAGTATTCAAAGTTCTACATTTCCAGAATGTAAATGTACAGATAAAATTTAACCATGCTATTTTTTATTGCTTGTTCAAATATCACCTACTAAATTTCTCCTTGCACAGTAAAGCAACTCTTTACAGTTTGCCTCCACCTAAGATTTGCTAATTTGGATATTAAGGATATGCATGTTAGGAATCAAGCTAGCGTTATGCTTCTGCAATGAGAGACTACTTCCTTCACGCCTCTCCATTAACCATAAGCCATTACATATAAAAGGAAAGAAACGAGTCCTAACTGAGGGAACAAAGCCTTAAACTGCACATTTATGCCAATTGGAGGAAAATAAGAACCAACATAGGTAGTGTGTACTATCAGTGAAGCTTATCCATGGAACACAGAACTTCTAAGTGTACTGGTAGCCCATCATAAGTGAAAAGAAAACCAAAAAAGAGATGCAAAGCGCACTTAGTTTCCACTATGGTGCTTTACTGCAGGGTCCAAAATTTGTGTAATGGATTATCGATAACAATAGATTCGTGTTCATTGATCTAACACTAAATGAACACTGTTGGAAGCTTATACCAGGTTCAAAGTTAATAAATCTCAAAAGAAGTGCAAACATGCAATTAAACAGACTATTAGAGGAGGGACCAACTAGTAAAAAACCAAATCAAGTCCCGAAACCAATTGAAGTGGAATTTCTTGATACACTCTATACATTAATTTCACGTGCAACTACTGTATAGTATCTCCTCAATTTGTCTTCTCAGACTGCAATCAAATGATACTTGAAAGATAACTTAAGCATACTAGAAAACTTGGTTAGGATCTAAAAGTACATTGCATAGTACCTTATAATCATCACTACCAGATACAAGCATTGAAGGCTCTGTACGTGAAAAATCAACACTCCATGCACGTTTTTCATGCTCTTCATACTCCATCACACTCTGCCAAAGGTAAATGTTACTGGGATATGCATCTTACAAAGTCCAAGTAATAGAACAATATTTTTCTAACCATGATACTCCAGATTATTACCTGCCGAGTATTTACATCCCAAACCGTCACAATTCCTTCATAATCACTACTAGCAATGTGGTTCTTGGCAAAGTTGTTCCAACTCAAGCAACTAAGTTTTGAACGCGTCGTCATCTCGACAACAGGATAGTGCATATCAGTAGATTCATTCACAACCTTGAGAGCAATAGCTAGGGAATGGTCAACAAACCAGCTAAAGACAAAAAAAAAATACATTTTATTTTTATATTCATTATGAAACTGAGACATCAGCAATAGAGCCCCAAAGCAGAATCCATTGGCATTAAATGGACAACTTAATCAAACAAAAGATAAGTCTTCATCAGTAAGGATTCACCAATAGTTATGAGGCAAAACAACCAGACTTCCACTTACAAAAGCAGTATGAAACATTTATTGCAAGACATAGAAATGGCCATCAAAACTAGGGAATGTCCCTCTAAATTGATCATCTCGCACAATGAGTGATGAAAATACTACAGCTACAAAAATATTAGATATTTAACAAGGATTATGAGACGAAATCAAAGAATTTTGAGAAGGCATTGCCAGCCAACACTCTATCCCACTTGTATTCACGCATCCAGTCTAAGCCAACACTCTGTCCCACTTGTGCTCAGCCATTATGGGCAGAACCAAAAGCAAAAACAAAAAGTTCTTGAAACCAAAACCAAGACCTTACCATGGAGAAGTCAAAGATCTTTATGCATCGGGATACTCCAGCAGTAGCAAAAAACTCATCATCACGGTCAAATTCAATGCTGCAATAAAAGACAGTCAATTCTGAAAAGACTCCACAGATCTAATAGCCACTGAAAACTATAAAACACACACACACACACACTACATAAAATAAATAAAGATTCAATAGATATGAAGGTGTCCACAAAGTCTCATATTAACTACATGGCATATCCTACATAAGAGCATCTCCAGCAGATAGGGGTGTAAAATGAGCCCAACTGCTAGTAAACTCGGCTCGGTTAAACTCAATTTGGTCTAAGTTCGAATGATAAATGAGTCATTCTTGAACACAATAATATGTTCGAGTATTGAACAAGAATTATTTATATAAACTTGGTTCGACTCAGATAAGATTGTATAAACTCGTATAACTTCATTTTTACAAAAAAAATTAGTATTATTTTAATTTGCAATAAGAACATCTTAAGTAAAAGGGAATCCTCTTCCTAATATGATAGATATAACTTGAATAATTGTTGTTGTGAGTTTAGTTTTAGAGATTTGTAAGTACATGAGTGTGTTTGTAAGTATGGATGGATATATGTGTGTGTGCGCACGAGCGTTTGTATATGTGCATATAAATTTATATACATATAAACTCAAGATTAGATTATTTATTTAATTAACTTCAATTATAAAACTTTTAACAATAATTAATTAACTAATAATTAATATGGAATTACGAAAAGATAAATAATCATGATATTTACGTTATATAAGAAATGAATAAGTTAATTGTGAAAGCTCGTGATCTTATCAAAAAAAAAAGTTGTGAAAGCTCATGATAAGCTCAAGTTCGAAATAAAATTAAATAAACCAAACTTAAACATTCAATACTCGGCTCAAACACAGTCCTACAAGCAGATGTTGTAAATGAACCATAATAGATATATTTAGCTATTATGGGTCATTTTACTCCTCCAGTAGATACTTTAAAATGAAAACTTTGCTACAGTGCCATTGTAGCACACTGAAGGATTAAAATATTGATTCACAGCCTCTCTCCCTTGTTGCCTCTCTCACCTTCTCTCTCTCCCTCAGTTGCTCAACCCACGAGAATCACCAACTACAGACGGAAAATCTAGAAAGGGGAAAATCTGGAAAATCATCGAGTACATGGTTTTTGGTATTTCCCATTCTTCTCATCTGTCAAAGCTGGAAAATGGAGTAGAGATGAGAAAGGCTTATCGTCGCTGCTTCAGGTCCTTGTTTCCCATTCTTCTCATCTGTTCTTAGTATTTCCCTAATTATTACAAAGGTTCAAAGATTCAATCTGTCCAAATCAAACAGATATATAGCAAATGTCCCTTTGACCTGTCCAACTCAAACACCCAGACATTTTTCTAAGTCCTCCACTCCTCCTACTTCCTTGGTTCTACAAGCTTTAACGAGAGAGAGAGAGAGAGAAAGAGAGAGGGAGATTTCAATGAAAGGGGAGGGGAAGATGGTCTTGAATTCTAGACTGAAATGGGTTGGTCGGATTGGGCTTGTCTGCTTGTGTTGATTTTTTTGTTCTTTTCCGGTAGGTGTTATTTAGGCAGGAATGGTGGTAGAGAAGTGGGTTGTTGGGAAGAATATAACAAAAAAGAAGAAAATATATATATATATATATATATATATATATATATATATATATAATATTTAAAATAAAGTAGAGAGTAGAATAGAAAATCTATTGGAGAGTATATAGAAAAAGCAGTAGCTATTTTGACTATTATTGCTGGAGATGCTCTAAATAATTTTTGTAATATGCATATATTCCGTTCAATTGCAGGACCTAACATTACTCACAACCAGACTTTCATTTCAACTTTATCTTGTCCTTGTATTATAGTAACTTTTTTTTCCCTCAACTATAAGTTGTAATTTCCCAAGTACCAGGGTGACAATTATTTGTCCAACCAAAATATTCTCTATCATGTCAAAATTAAACCAAGAGCTGATTTTTTTTTCTCCTTCTTATTAGATAAGAGACTATTTTATTTAATATTTACACCGAGAGCATTGATTTCTTAATGAATTATTTGAGACAAGATGATTTAATGTTTCTCATATGTACGTGTGCATCTCACACGAAGAAAAAAGATTTGATTGTGGGGGACTAATCGATGGCACTAAGAATAAATTATGTTGCCCAATCGCATGACCTTCTAAGTTACCCTAAATGTCATTGCATCGATAGAGCACATTTTTCAGTGAAAGTAATCTAAAAGTTTAGTACTTTATTTCATTTACTACTGCAGACATGCAGATAAAAGAATTAATGGATAAATTATTTAGAGTAATTTCAAATGCCAGACAAAACAAATTTATCATCCCGAAATTCAAATCTGAAGGGTCTACCATGACATACAAGACAACTAACTCACCTTGATACTATATTGCCTGAGTGGAATAGATCCCCATGCCTAAGTTCAGCCACGACCCTCAATCGACTGTTTCAAAATATCAAACAAAAATTGCAAATGAACTACATGTGGATAAAAAAAAAATTTGATAAAACACGGTAGTACAGCTAACTCTAAAAAGTACTGCTTCAAAGAAATTAAAGGCAGAAATCATACCTGTATTGTGTGAAGGTAGTCAGCACCGATTGGAAATCTGCAAGACCCTCATTATAACCCTCTCTGGGTATGATACTTTTATCCTTTTCTTGCTGGTTATGTTGTTTGTTTGCCAACTGACGTCGTTTTTGCAGGTAACACTCTTGTAGGTCACTGAACTGCAGCCAGGGAAGGAAATGTGAGTACTTCTAGATAGAAGAAAATAATAGTGGACATAGTTTTCCATCCTGGTAGACTGAGCTATGCATTTTCCTGTAATACTAATCAATAAAGATATGTAATACACCTAATCATTCAAGAAGCACATTTTTAGAAGAAGTCCCAAATAGCATTTATCAAGAACAGTTTCTGAACATTTACCTGGGCCCCAAGTATTTAGTATAAGGTTTTACTGAATCGAGTTAAACAATATTTTCTTTCTTTCTTTTTTCTGTAAATTTACGTAGTATATAAAAAAGACACCAAGGGTACTCCATCCAAGCACAAGTATACAGGAGAAGAAAATCCATGACATACAAGAGTAAAATCTCATATAGCATTACTTTGAAAAAAAACAACACAAGGTGATTCTTTAGGGGGGTCCAGGCGTTTTTCTCTTTTCAGCATTCACCTACTAGGCCACTAACTAACATTGAAGTTCACAGATTACATCTAATGATTGCCAAGCAGATTAACTTTTCCAGATAAAGCAGCCAGGATAGTATTTCTATAAATGAAACCACTTAAGGTAACAAACCTGGGCATGGACCCTCTTTTTTCTTGCAACAGATAGACCCGATTGATTGATGCACTGCGAGTCTGATCCACGTAAAGCATCCTTTCTCTGTTGTCTGGTAGATATGACTCCATACTTTTCATTTACTTGCTTATTTTGGAGATTCCATGTAGCCAACCCTCTGCGGGTATTTAGAGAACTGGAGATGAGGTCACTAGTGTTCTTATCCATTGATGAAGGCCACGATTTTCTTGCACTAGAATCATCTCCAAGCATGCGCAGTTTCATAGAGTACCTATCCCTTGCCCGATACAACTCCATTCTATGCCTCTCTACAGAAGTTATATCCTCTTTAATAAACTGGAGATCAGCTTGTACCTAGCAAACAAAAATAATTACTATGACTTAAATATCAATCCATTGAATTGTTTCAGTGAAGATTGACCAAAAGCTAGTTAACCTAAAGCACAAAAACCCATAGGCAGAAAGTTAGGCATCCAAGTTGATGAGTCCACCTGATATATCTAACAGACATCAATAGCCATCGGCTTATGGGGACCAACACCACCCATTACGGCCTACAATGCAATAGTTCTCACAAGACATAATACATGTTTGAGGAAGACACCGGAGAAATAGGACAGAGACGTGCAGCAAAAGTTACTTGGCAAAATCAAAATTACTAAGCTGTATATAGAAGGCCCAGACTGAAGGCAACAAACCTCATTCAGCTCATTAACTTTCTGCTCCCTTAAACGATTCAAGAAGGTCAACAGTATTTGCATATTTCTTTCAGCTTCTTCTTGTTCCATTTTCCTCTTCTTCTCTGCAAGGAGCGACAAGAGGGTATCCAGCTCCTTAATCGACACTTCACAACCCTGTCACGTTTTCAGAAAATTTTCAAACAAAAAGATATCCCATATACTCTCATTCTCAACCGCTCTCTACTGATTTTGAACAAGACATTGGAAAGTACATCATTTTAGTGTTTCTTGCCAGGGAGAAACACCAACCAGGAATATATAACAATATATGAATCCATTTTAGGCTCTTAGAAACTTAGAAGTTTCGCAAAATTAATTTAGATATCTCTTAAAGCCACCAATAGCACTGTGAAAAAGGCCATTACCCACTGCTGTCTAGACTAAACTAAAAATCAATAATTACGATTTCTTGTCTCGAAATGCATCGTAAGGGCATTTTTCATTAGTTAAATAGAAACGAGAATGAACCATATAGGCTCAAATCAACTGAGGAATACAACCAATTTACCTAATAACATGACACTAGAAGAAAACAGATAGAAGACTTAGGATCCATACATAGAATAAAATTTTGCTTTAAGACAATCTCAACACAAAATCGAGAATTTAATGCACACAGTAAGCATAACATAACTAGTCCCGTGAAAACTGACCTGTTGCAATGCGTGACTAAATTGTTCCACAGGAGAAGCAGTTCTTGATATTTGATTAGCAGAAGCCTTCTTCAATAGCTGCATTTCGAAGTAGATCATTTCAAGATACAAATTGTGCATTGCATTATCCTTATTACATTCAAACTTTCACATTTAATCCAAATCAAACCATGCCGTTAACTATAGTAAGATTACAAAAGCAACTAAACATGTGAAGGGAATTTTTCATAATCTACCCTATAAGGTTCAAATTTAGCCAATGATCTAACACTCTCCTTACTACTCTAATCAATTTAGCCCAGACTCGATAAGAAATGGCGAATATAATTATTTTAATCAAGGTGAAATTGAAGAAAAAGAAACTAGAAACCTCAAGCGCTGAATTGAAATTAGTAGGCAAAGTTCCCGAGGAATTGAACCTTATCGAGCAAGAAGTTGGGGAAGAGGTGGTTGAGGGTGAGGTGGTGGGTGCAGCAGGGGCAGTCGCTCTTGTGGCGGAGGTGGGTGGCGATGCACATGTAGCAGAAGCTGTGTCCACAGGCGGTCAGGAACGCGTCCTTTATGGTCTGCATGCATATCGGGCAAAGCAAGTCCTTGTCCAGCTCCGCCAAGACACCCTCCGATTCTTCAGTCGGATGAGCCACAGCTGGGGGCGCCTCCCGCTTCACCACCGCCGGGACTACAGGCCCCGTGCCCGTTGACACTTCCTCCATCTTTCTCTCCGTCTCTCTGGATTTTTGCTGTGTCTCTGAAAAGCTTCTTTGTTCTCTACTTCTCTGAAGTTGAAGAGAGAGAGAGAGTGTGGGACCCAGAGTGTAAATTGTGAGGGTGAGAACGGACCACGTGATCACTCGGCTTACAGGGTCTGGCATGTTGGCCCAACTCGGCCCATTTCCTTTTTTGTTCTTTGGAAAAATTATTTGATTGGTCCCTTAATTTAGATCATTATCAAATTCTTTCTCAATTTTTAAATTGGACAATGTTAGATACTATATTTTTAGAGAAAAATAAAAAATCAGTCCATGTAGTTTAATTGATTTAAAATTAGTTTAATGTGGTATCAAAATAAATTCAGACGTCTTTGACTCCTTAAGATATGCCAAAAAAAAACAAATCACTCCCTACAATTAAATTCCTTCAAAAACTTAACGGATTCCGTTAATTTATCACGTCTAAAATGACGACATATGTCACTCTTAATAAAAAATATAAATATAAATATATAAAACTAAAAGATTAAAGAAATAAAAGACTTAAATAATTATTTTTAAAAAAAAAATTGGGATAATTACACTTAACCCCCTGATTTATCCACGGTGTGGCGATTTACTCTCCAATGTACCAAAATTGGTACATGACCCCCCGAACTTATCAACGTGTGGCAAAATCAACCTTCCGTCCAATCGACCATTCGTTTGGACGGAAAGTCGGTTACGTGCAAGTCACGTGACTTGGGGAGGGTCTCTGTCTTAAACGGTCACGTGACTTGCACATGACCGATTTTTCGTCCAAACGAATGGTCGATTGGACGGAATGTTGATTTTGCCACACGTTGGCAAGTTCGGGGGGTCATGTACCAATTTTGGTACATTGGGAGGTAAATCGCCACACCGTGGATAAATCAGGGGGGTTAAGTGTAATTATCCCAAAAAAATATGAAAGGGGTGGCTCGCAGGCCACTCCAGTGTTGTGGGTAGCTTTCGAGCCACCCCCAATGGTGGCTAGGGGGCCTTCAACCACCCCAGAGGAAGCTGGGGGTGGCACCACCCCCATGAGCCGACAGTGGCTCTGGGGTGGTGAGCACCACCTCGTTTCATTTTTTTTTCTCTTTTTTTTTTTAAATAAGAATGATTCTTTAAGTTTTTTTTTATTTCTTTAATTTTTTACTTTATATATTTTATATTTATATTTTTAAAATTACGAGTGACACGTGTCGTTAATTTATTGCCGCTAACATAGCACACTAACGGAATTGTTAAGTTTTTTAAGGAATTTGGCTGTAGAAAGTGATTATTTTTTTTTGCATTCCTTAGGGATCTCTCAGTTTATTTTGATACCACAATAAATTAATTGTAAATCAGGTAAAATTTAGTGACTGATTTTACATTTTTTTTTCTTCCATATTTTTATCTATAATTGTTCAATAATATTGATTTGGCACTCTAAACCAATCATTAGATATTTTTTTATTTAATAAAGATTAATCCAAACGTTAGTTGGGACTTGGGAGTGCCACAGTAGCGTGGTTTGATGAATATTCGATGAAATTATAGTGTCTAACATTTCTCTTTTAAATTTTATCTAATAAATTTTTCAGTATATTTGTCAATGTCTTTTGGGAATTTTTTTTTTTTTTTTTTTAGTGTGACATAAATGTGACAACTATTTTGAGTTTTTTTAGAAGTATTTTATGTTTTGTATGTTTGTTATTAATGCTTTTATTTAAAGAAAAAAATGAATACTGCGTTAACTTGACAAATTACATTAAAAACAAAAAATACCGCCAACAATCTCTTACAAATTGACGTATCAATTCACATTGTACTATTAGGTTAGCCACAACCAAATTTTATTATTTATTAGTTGAAGTGGTAAATGTCATATAAATTATCACATTAATTTGTCAAGAATTTATAGTAAAAATTATAATACTTCTAACAACACTTTTTAAAAATATCTAAAAAAAGGGGGGGGGGTTGTAGTCTTGCTTTCTTCGTAACCTAAGGGGATATGGATTTCCTCTGCTGTGATTTATATTGTAATACGATATTTTACTCAATTAATTTAATGTGATTTTATACATGTAAGAGAAATGCTAGACATCTTAATATTTTTTTTCAAAATTTGGTTATAACTTGATGTGTAACAATCCAATGAGATCTATCATTTTGAGAAAATGTGTCACAATCTCATAAAATTGTGACACATCAAGTTGGAACCACGGTGTTCGGATGTCAAGCATTTCTCTATAATGAAATATGACAGAAATAATCCTTTTGATAAATATGAACAGCACAAGGACACCCATATAACAACAATTATAAGTGTACGTGCGAGCGGATATTAATTGTCTGCATCCGTTATTCCTAATTACTTGTTATTCGCTATCCACGCATGCAGCTGCAGCTGCAATTAGCAAAAATTACTATCCGCATATTAACCATCATTTTAGTATTTAATACTAAAATGACGTCATTTTGTATTAGGTATATATAGGTTATATTTACATTGTTTTAAGTTTTTTTTTTTTTTTTTTCACAATTCCCTCATTCACTTCACTAGTTCACCGTACGGCCACCAAAGTCCAAAGCCACCATCTTCTTCCTCTCGCTCATATTTTAGACTGTAATTCACTTCACCTCGTGACGCCGTCGGAGCCCATAGCCAATTCTTCTTCCTCTCACCTCGCGGTCTCTTATCTTCTATTGGTTTCAATATTCTCTTTGAGTTTTCTTTGCAATCGATCGATCGATTAGGTGTTGGGTCGTTTATTGAGAATTTATTGATTTTTGTAGGCGTTGGTTGTTCTTTGAAGGTCTTGTGTTCTTCTTACTGCAATTTATTGTTATGATTGGAAACCGGTGAATGGGGAAATGTATTTGCAGCAAGGAGTTCCACGAAACCTATGCTATTGAATCCCGTGGCGACAGAACCTTTGGCTACTTTCTATGCTGCAAAATAGGGGTGTGCATGGCGGGGCGGGGCGAGGCGGTTTTCGCCTTTTTTGGCCCTGCCCCGCACCTAAAAGGGTTGGAAATTTTCAACCCGCAATCCGCACTTAATAAAGACAACCCGTGCGGGGCGGGGATTGCAGGACGGGGCGGGTATTTTGAGTGGCATTTATGTAATTTTGATTTTACTTTGTAAAAAATAAAAATTTGAAAAAATACTGGTTTTTTTAATAAAAAAAATTAAATTCATATTATTTTTTCACATAATCTTATGAATGCAAAGTCAGATTTTTAGGGAATCCACTCTGTTTTATTAAAGAAAAAAATTATAATTTCAAAGCTCCTTAAATTTAGTTTTTTAACATGTTGACACATATCTTTCAATCGTTTCTATTTCTATACAAAAACATTTTTCATGGAATTAGCCTTGTAAACTAAACTAAAAGCCCTATTAATTATAAGATAAAATTATAAGAAACATGATTTTTTTTTTCTCCTCTGTGCGGGGCGGGATGGGGACCCGCATTTTTTAAAAAGCTAAACCCAACCCGCCTCGCAAAAATTTCTCAAATTAAGACCCTAACCCGCAAAAAAACCTGAAAATCCGGTCCTCTGCGAGGCGGGGAGGGGCGGGGATTGCGGGTTTTGCACACCCCTACTGCAAAACCTAGTATATCTCTCTCTCTCTCTCTCTCTCATTTAAGGGAAAATTGCACCGTTGGTCCCTGTGGTATGCCATAATTATTTTTTACTCCCTGTGGTTGAAAAAATTACTGGGAGATCCTTATGGTAAACAATAATTACAAATCGATCCCTGGCGTCAAATTCTGTTAAATTTTTTAACAGATTCTGTCAAAATGCCACGTCAGCGACATGTGTCGCCATCTTTATGGCGACACGTGTCCATCTTAATAAAAAAATATAAATTTATTAAAAAATAAATAAAAATACTTTTTTTAAAAAAAAAAAAATCAAAAAAAAAAAAACTGTATGGGTGGCCGCGCGCCACCCCCAGAGGCCGCAGGGGGTGGCGCGCGGCCACCCCCAAGCCACAGGGGGTGGCCTTCGGGCCACCCCGGAGTTGTCTGGGGGTGGCGCGCGGCCACCCCCTGTGGCTTGGGGGTGGCCGCGCGCCACCCCCTGCGGCCTCTGGGGGTGGCGCGCGGCCACCCCCAAATGGGTGGCCAACCCGTTCAGTTTTTTTTTTTTTGAATTTTTTTTTTAAAAAAAAATAAGTATTTTTATTTATTTTTTAATAATTTTTTTTTTTATTATTAAGATGGACACGTGTCGCCATAAGATTGTGACACGTGTCGCTGACGTGGCATTTGACGGAATCTGTTAAAAAATTTAACAGAATTTGACGCCAGGGATCGATTTGTAATTATTGTTTACCACAAGGATCTCCCAGTAATTTTTTCAACCACAAGGAGTAAAAAATAATTATGTAATACCACAGGGACCAACGATGCAATTTTCCCCTCATTTAATAAAAGTTTGAAATCTTGGGTTACTAATTGATGGGATATTATAAATTATAAATGGAGCTTCAAATTTTATTTATTTATTTTTAAAAAAAAATAGAAGAAGAAGAATGAGAGAGAGATTTCAAAATTACTGTACTCCAAATTAGCATTCACTGAATTAAGATCCTCTCAAATTATTTATCTTAATTTAAAAGAATTCAGGTAAGTGATTGTGAGAGACTATTTGACCAAATAAAAATTAGGTTGTCCAACCACTTATCTGGTCAGGTGAGTCCCATAAGTGATATCTCACTATCACCTATTTGAATTCTCTCAAATTTAGACAAATAATTTAAGAGAATTATAATCCCATAAATTATTAATCAACCACTACATTGCATAGCGAAGTTTGAATCTCTTTTATCCTCCTCCTTCTTCTTCTTCTTCTTTTTTTTTTTTTTTTTTTGGTGGGGGAGGAAACATTTATTGCAACGGAAACTGCCAATATAGCTCTGTCTCTCCTTCTGTTATGAACAACCAATTTATATGGAAGTGGCGATTAAGGAGTCGTGCTCCCTGTCTTGGTTTGTTTGGTAAGTAATTGTGTAATGGAATATTTATTTGAATAGTAGGAAGAAGTGATTGATGTGATATAAAATTTGAGAATGTTTTATAGAAAAGTGAAAAAGTTTTGTTTTGTAGTGAATTTTTTTATTTAAATAGTAATAAAAAATTATTGATGTGATGTAAAAAGTGAAAAAAAAAATTAGAAATTTTTTATTTGATATTTTTAGGAGAAGTAAAATGAGAATTGAAAATTTGTGTTTTAGGGGACTGTCCCACTGACTCTAGTCACTCTATCAAATAATTGGAATATTGGATTTCAATAATAATAATTGAAATATTGGGCCTCTCTTCTTTTTCTTTTTTTCCTTTTTTGACCTTTTTATTCTTAAAAATAAGAAACTTTAATAAGGGTTTTGAAATGTGTCTTATTTTCTTTTTCTTTTAGTTTGAAAATGTGTTTTGATTTAATATGAAAGTGAGAAATATTTTTGGGTGGGGCTCACATTTAAAATGTGTTTTATTTTTATCTTATAATTATCTCATAATGCTAATATGACAATCATAATAAATTATTAGACTAATTCAAAAATTTGTTAAGACTGATATGTCAGCATTGTGGAATAGTTATAGAATAAAAATATAATTTATAATCTAACCTAACAAAAATTTGTTTTGAAAATCATTACCAAACGACACCTTGGTCATTCACGTGTTGTCACTAAAAGAATGTGAATGATAATTCTATTACAACTTCTTGTACTCTTATAATACTCATTTTAATTCCTAAAGAATCATAATTTTGTCCCTTTTTTAATTAGAAATACGACCTAACATAATTTGAATGTTTTATTGAGAAGATGAATTAAGAAGAGATGTGGTTTGTGTTTGCGGGAGGAAAAATGTTATGAAAGTAAAAAAATTCTACGGCACGTAAAAGACGTTGAGATAATTTGTATTAGTTATTTTAGAGTAATCGCTGTTTAATTAAATAAATATAGTTATAATTATCTATTTAAGTTAGAGTTAATTAATTATTTGTAGCATTATAGTGTATAAAAATCATTTAATAGTAGGTTTATATTGTTTTATTTATGAGTTATCTTCATATCTATGTTATTGCTTATAGACGTTTAGTTCCGGTGGATGTTTATCTCTACTTAGTTGAGTCATGATAGTAGTTTTTCGAGCTGCGGAACTCAACTTTGTGTAAGTTATGTTTCTCTATTTAAATAGATGAATTTATTAATAAAGTAAAGCATAATTAATCGTTTCCTCATAATTTAAAATGTTTAAATTTCTTCAAAATTTAAGATACGTAAATTCTCTCAAAACTTATCAAATTAATCGTTCCGTGACAAATTAAAGATTTTTTCTAATGGCTGATATAGGCTTTGTTTGATAAGTTACGGAACAGAACAACATAATGTTGTTACTGTTTATGTACTTTTTTTTCTTTTCATTTTTTTTTTATATTTTTTACCACCAATCAACATCAAAACATTCTTATTTTTTATATCACATCAATAATTTTTTATTACTATTCAAATAAAAAAATTCACTACAATACAATTTTTTTTTAATTTTTTTATATAAATTCTTTTTATTTTATATCACATCATCACATTTTACTAATTTTAAAACTAACAACCCACTACTATGTTATATTATGTTATGTGCATATCTTTGTCAGACAAGCGCATAATTCTAGTCACATGTTCTTTGCCGGTTAACTGCCGGTTTGAGTTAGGGCCTCGTTGCAATCTGGCGGCTGGTACGAAGGAGCGCACGGTAGTTTTGTGAGGCTCGTCACAGGGAATTACTTCCACCGCCAGCTCATCATCCACTGCACTGTCTTGTTATCAGTCCACCAACAACAGACTCCTCGTTAGGGTGACTGGTGACACTCCAACAGCAATTGGTTGAAAGCGACAAGCGGCTACGAATTTTTTTATGACCAATACAGCCCTATGTTTTTCTCATAATCACGAAAAGGCCCCATGGCCAATATAGTTTGTCGTTTATTTAAGGACATGCTTGGCCGACAATTATTTTTTAAATATTATTTTTTAGAATTTAAATTTTACTAAAATTTTATGCAATTTTTTTTTTAAAAAAAATTTCTCTGATTTTTTAAAATATCTAAAACATAATTTTAAAAAATAAATTCTCCCAATATTTATAATTTTTAATATTTTTCAAAAAAAAGGCCCACTCAAACAAGCCCAAATAATGAAGACTACGTCGTCTTGCCCACTGCTCCCTGTTTCGGCACTATATTTGTGTTTTAGCGGACTGTCCCACTCCCACTATCAATTGTCAAATAACTGGAATATTGGGCCTCTTTTTTTTTTTTCTTTTTTCTTTTTTGGTCCTTCCAATTCTTCAAAATAAGAAACTGTAATAATGGTTTTGAGGTTTTTTTTTTTTTGGTGAAATTCATATTTAAAGAAGTGTTTTATGTTTTAAATTGTTTATTAATAATTTTGAAAAAAAAGTGTATTTTTTGAAACCTTGATCTTGGTCACGTCAAATAAAACTATTAATGATTTATTATGCAACAGAGAACTTATAGTATCAATATTTATTATTTTGGTCAATCTAGTATTTGCTATCTCAGTATTATATATATATATATATATATATTTCTTATATTTTAAAAGTGACATATACTATATAAAACCTAATTTAATTTAAAAATAATAACGGTAAGAGTTAAGATCCACGGTCCACGTACAACTTTTTTTTTTACAACTTGTTGACACGTGTCAGCATATAATTAGAGCCACGTTAACCATTAAAAAAATCAACTCCCTACCGTCACATGCTAGTATGTGTTAACAAATTATACGAAAATTGTAAAATAATTATAGGTTTAATATTTTCCTAATTATAGTGGATAATGTTATTCTTACAGCACTTTTACAAAATCCAACGTCAGACGTAACATTCATGGAGGCACAACTAGTGTTAAAAGTGTTGTTTTTGGTGGCGATTATTGACAACATTCAAGAGATTTGAAAATTGTTGTTTTTAAAGGTGGGTTGAGATTTGGTGCAATATTCATTCATGTTGTACCAAATCTTTGGGTCAGTTTGGATAAATGTTTTGAATTTTGGGTTTTAAAAATAGGTTTTTGAAAATGTAAAAATTGATAATTAATTTGGTGTGATAATATTTTAAAAAAACGTGTATATGGAATCCACAAAAGAAAATTCATTTGTAAATTTTTGAGAGGCGTTTTTTGAAAAGTAAAATAAAATTAAACAGTATTCCCCAAAATAAAGCAAAACCTATTACAATTTACATTCCACAATGGTGGTCGCCTAGATGGTCTTGACGGGCACCACGAGGCTGCTGAATGTTCTTATTGGCTATCGTGAGGCCATCAAAATTTCATGGCGGCCATTGCGAGGGTCATTGGAAGTTTGTGGCAGATACCACATATATGGTCATTAAAAGTTTATAGCCGCCACCGTAGGTCGTTAAAATTTAATTGTGGCCACTGTGGTGCCACTGGAAATGTATGCCGCCACTACGAGCTTACTAGAAGTTTGTGGCAGCTACCAGAGGGCGACCAAAAGTTCATAGGGGCCGCTAAAAGTTCATGACAGTCACTACGGGGCTGCTAAGTTTTAAGAAGAGTTTTGTAGTTTGTTTTGAAATGGATAAATGATTGTTGTACAACTCTTAAGATAACTCTTGTCCAACTTTTTTTGGGTGTCAGTTTATTTTTATTTTCTTTTCAAGAAAATGACCTAGCATTTGCCCCGTAGTGGTTTCATTGTTTTTTGAAGAAAACAAATGAGATAAAAATAAAATAAACAGTCACGTAAGTAAAGTTGGGCAAGAGTTGTACAACAATCATTTCTCTTTAAAATGTGCGCTATAATAGTTCGGTCACATTTGAAAATTCGTTTGGATAGACTGTATTTTTTTAACACATTTTTTTTCTACTATTTTTTTTCAAAATAAAAAATTCAAAACTATGTTTATATTTATATAACATTAGAGCAGTTTTTCAAATAAAAAATAATAATAATGCCCTTAAAAAAAAAAAAAAAAAGCCTAATATTTGAGAAAAGTTATTTCATTTGAAAAGGCAATTTCAATTTTCAAACAAACTGTCTAATTTCGAGAAAAGTTATATCATTAGAATGAGTGACACACGTTAAAATTATTGCACAAGCCACAAGGTACCCGCAACGTAGCCCTTTACTATATTTGGATGAACAACCAATTTATAGCACCGACTGTCTGGCGGTGTGGCGTGGTACACCGTACTTTGGTACTACTGCTTTTAGTGGGACTGTCCAACTGCAGTCTGCATCGTCTTCCTCTTTTCTCTTTCTAAACATTCGATTATGGGCCCCTCGTTTATTTTTTTTTTGTCCCTTTCATGAATAATCCTTCTGAAAAATCTGAAATTATATACTTGGCAATGGTTTTGAAAATTAATTTTTACTTTTAAAGCTAGGTATGTTTCGACGTAAAATAATTTTCATCGTAAAATATTTTTGATGAAATTTTTTTTTTTTTAAAAAATAATTTTTTCAAAAATATTTTTCGACGTTTAGCTCGTACGAAAAAATTTTGTAAAGTGAAAATACAACTGTCGTCGGAATCCGACAACGTCCGGTCGCCATTTTCGGATTTCAGTGAGCATGTTTAGTCTAATCCGGTTAGATCCGGCAGGATCTCGACCATTTTGGCCAAATCCGGCCGGTTCAATGGTCGGATCCTAGCCATTTTGGCTAGATTAGTGGCCAGATCCGTCCAAAATCCGTCCGGGATCCCGGCCATTTTGCTCAGATCCGGCCGGTTTCTGACCATTGCCGGATTCCGGTCCGCCGGCATCCGGCGACGGTGACCGGATGTCGTTGGATTCCGGCGCCGGCAGTATTCCAGTGGTCGGATATTGCCAGATTCTGGTGCCGCCTGGATTCCAAAGATCGACCATTGCCGGATTCCGGCAATCGGATATCAAACGTGCGTGCAATGACGAAGAGTTCAATTTCGGAAAACGAAATCGTAAATCGTTTTCCAAAAATTAAAGAATCTTTTACTGTCAAACCGAAAATGATTTTCATTGACCATTATTTTCGCTCCTACCAAACACCGTAAAATGTCGAAATCATTTTACGCTAAAACAAATTGAGCATTAGTTTAAAAAGATATGTGGTATGTGTGACACGTGACAGTTATTGATAGGTTTAACGTGACGATTTGTTAAGTGTTTTTTTTACAGGAAAATGAACGAAAATGCCAACTCCGCTTATAATATAAGTTGTTCACATATATTATTTGTGATACTTTTGTTAATGAGACTATTTGATTTAAAAGCAAACCACTTATATTAAAAAGATATATGATTCTCTGTCAACTTTTCATATAACTAAAAATATAATTATTCTATGTGACACGAATCATAAGTTCTTTGAAAAAAAAAATTACAATGACAGAATTGTAATTTCACATAATTTTGTTCTTTTTACACAAGGACCAACTCCTCTCCGGTTGAAAGCCGGCCCTTCCAGCTTCCTCCGGTTAATGTCCTTTAAAATCATATGCTAGTGGAGTTGATAACATAATGCAGGCTTAATTTCCATCATTAACATGTTTAGGTACGGCTATACAGACAGAATGACATATATTCCGTTAACTTAAACAAAGAGTTTTGCTAATTGAATATATATTCCATTATTCATCCAAAAAAAAATATATATATATATATTCCATTAATACAAACAGAATGGACATATATGCCCTAACTTCCGGGCCTCCTCGCAATTTGGCGGCTGGTGGGAAGGAGCACACGGTAGTTTCGTGAGACTCATCACAGGGACTAACTTCAACCGCCAGCTCATCATCGCTTCCCCCGTCTGTTTTAGACTGTTATCAGCCCGGCAACACCGGACTCCCTAGAGTGACAGTCCATCAGCGATGGTTGAAAGCGACAAACGGCTGCGGTATTTTATTATGACCAATACAGCCCTATCTTTTTCTCATAATCACGAAAAAGCCCCTACTCCGCTATAGCTTCTCCTCGTGGCACGTGTAGTTCACACTCAGACGAGAATGGGATAACAAAGCGTCATGGACGAGTCAGAATATCATGCGCCGCGGCCCATTGTTGCACAGGCACCACTACAAATCTTGACCCTTCATGTAAAATTGCAAGATTGGATCGCCGATCATAGCTATGCAAAAATTGTTGTATGGCTCACTTCTCTTCCATAAATTTTACTCCCACTTCATTGAAATATTTTATTTCAAATTAAAATCAACATATATAACAACCGAATAATATATTTTTCATACAAAATATATGCATATCACATATAAAATTTAAAGAATATATAGTTTTCTTGGGATAAGATATTTGAAGTTTCGTATACATATGATTATCGAACCTCCATACGTGGGTCTCTCACATAGAATAACGCATTTTTCAAATCAGCGTTGCTTGCGACTCTAACTTTGGAAGGCGATTCCTAAGTGGTGGTTATGGCTCTTCAACACCCGCCCATTGTGTGCGAAATTGGAAATTTGCTGATCTCATCTTAGACATCACTTCTATTCCAACCTCATCCTTGTGGGAGACAATAAAATTTCACAGAAGTGTCAGTTTTTCTACACTCATTATGTGGCTGTTTAGGTCGCGACTAGATCTAAATCTAATTATATTTTCACCTATTTTTCTTTCCACCCTTCGTTTTTCGTATGTAGCGAAAAAGATCTATCTATTGTTTGCTTGTAATAGTTTCTTTGGCTCGTTGTTGCTTTATGTTGGAATGTACTTAAAAAAAAAAAAAAAAAAAATCTAAATTGCCCATTGAAATTGAACTATATTTTTTTAGAGTTGTAAGGGATCAAAGTCCCCTAAAATTTGTGGGACATATTATTGTATTTTATGATGAATGAAGTTTTTATTTAAAGTGAATTCAAACTCAATTTATTAAATTAACATGCATATGAAAATTGTGTTCTAAGAATTTATGTCAATTTATATTAAAAAAAAAATACATGTATATTCCAAGTCATATATTAATTTAATAGAGGGGATACTATTGTTTTCAAATTCAATGGTGAAAAAAATTTGTCATATTAGTACTTATTAGTTACCATATTTATCATAATTTATAAGGTCATTATTTACTATACATGGTAATTAATAAAGTGATAAAGACATAAAATTTCCACAATTTAATTTTAAAAAATAAATAATATTTAAAGAAATATTAATACCCTGAGAATTCGAAACAACGGATTTCAAAATCGACGGCACTGATTGAATAGAAAGGGATCTGATTAGGTAGGAAATTCATGTCCAACGAAGTACCGTAGAAACACCTCCGTGCAGGCAATAAACTCTATTCCCCTATATATTTCCCAGACAAGTGGCGCTTTCCCTCCACGGACTCTACTCTTTGTCAATTCTAAGTCTCTCTTTGGAGCCCAAAGACGGCAAGAAGTGGGAGTGCCTGTTGGTCTACCTTCGCCTCAACCCGTCTCTCAAAACCCTAGAAAAAGCTTTCCGGTACGATTTCTGCTCATATATATTCAGATTTCGATTCCGTTCGAGTTCGCTCAGTGCTCGTTTTTTTTTTTTTTAATCAGAGCTTTTGGCTTGCTTCTCAGGGTCTTGAAAGAGTGTTAGATTGTGGTTTCTTGTGTGGAATCTGTGTTTTATGCTGCATTGTTCTGTATGGCTCGGCTTCGAATTTCGCACTCTTGCTTGTCAACGCTGATTAGCAAAAATCGTTTTTTTTTTTCAAAAAAATTCCGTAGTATATTGTTCGTGTTTTGCTTGTTTTTGCCTGTTGTTGTTTTTAAATTTCTTCTTCTTCTCCTTCTTTTCTTTTCTGGGTCTTGAATGAGTGTTAGATTATGGTTTCTTTTGTGGAATTTATGTGTATTATGCTGCATTGTTCTGTAAGGCTCGGCTTCGGGTTTCGCAGTTTCTTGTATAAAAGGACGCGTTTGTTTGTCAACGCTGATTATCTGAAATCGCTTTCGTATTTTTTTATTTTTATAAATTTCCGTGGTATATTAAATATTGTTCGTGTTTTGTTTGTTTTTGCCTCTTTTTTTTTGGTTTTTCATTTAAAGAACTCTTCTTGTTTTTCTTCTTCTTGTTATAGTAGTTGTTGTTATTTGAACTAATAATCCAGCATTTTTTTTTTCTTTCTGTTTTGTTTTTTAGTTTTTTGGGTCTAAGAAACCTCTCTAATGTGCGTTTTCGTTTAATATTTGGCTTTCAACTTTGTAGAATATACTTTTTTTTGCTTATTTTGTTGTTATGACGTTGAAAATATGCTTGGTTGTACTAGATAAGCTTCTGTTTTTATCTCTGAGTTTTTTATGCTTGAGAGTGAAAACTGAAAAGTATAGATCCTAAGCACCCCATTTGGGAACACTTATGTGTGTATATGGCTTTTTTTTTTTTTTTTTTTTTTGTGGTATTCTACAATGCCATCAGATAAATGGGTCTTTTGTGAATCATTTGGCCTTTGGGGGATCTAAAAGTAACTAAACGTAATTTTTGTGCTGTTTGTTTGTTGCTGTACGTTCAACCTGCCTTGAAAAAGGAAGAGATATGTATGTTGTTAAGAAGAGTAGTGAATAAGATTGCCTAAATTTTTTTGTCAGGAGAATTTATGCTGTCTTTTTCTTAATTTCCATTGTCTTTGTTCCCCTAATTATCGTAAGAGCGATTGTTTGATAGAGAACAGGAGCTTCCCTAGTTTTGCTGATACTGATGTTTTGACTTTTTTGCTTGATTTTCTCCGATGTTGACCTTACTTGTTATGTAAACTTCGTAGCATGCTCAACTTTTGAGCTGTTTGGTTTGGATTTCGGACAGTATTTTCTTGTTTATGATAACCTTAAGTGGATTTGGCTTGTTAGTAAGGTGAAAAAAAGTACTCGTAAAATCCCAACCTAATGGTACTTTAGTTAACATCAAATGATTTTCTTAATTATTTTTCTAAGAAAATGTGATTTTCTTGTTTGCTTTTGTGCTATTCTTTCTACCCGGTGGCAGCTTGTGGTGTATACAATTAGAGATATGGTACGTTTACAACTTCTATACGACTCTTGTACAACTTCAACAATTTTTTTTTAAAATCAACTATTCGATATGTTGGACCCACATGTATGAAAACAGATCCAATGGTTAGTTTGAAAAAAAATTGTTAGAGTTGTATAGGGGTTGCACGAAAGTTGTAAATGTATCATATCTCATACAATTAAGGGTACTGTGATCATTTTACCAAATTCTTAGTATTTGCGCAACTTATGCTTATGAGTTTCTTTATGTTTTGAATGAAACAGAGGATTAAGTTATCCGTTTACCTGATTAGTATTGTTTTTCATTAAGGTTATTGGTCTAGTGGAAGATGGAGAAAGTAGGTGTTTCTCAGGAAGCTGGTGGCACACCACCTTTGCCCCCGCCGCCTCCAACTCTGCCACCCAATCTAAAGCCAGTCCGACTGGCCACTCCCAAGTATTCGATTACAAGCAGGAGTGGAGTTGGGAGCACGGGACGGAAAATATCTTTGCTAACGAACCACTTTAAAGTTTCTGTCAATTCTCCAGATGCTGTATTTTACCAGTACAGTGTATGTTTTCCCTTGTGTCTTTTCAGTTTACTTGGAATTCATTACATTTCAGTGTTAGATGTCGTGTGCCATACTGTTTGTAGGTTTCGATTACTTCAGAAGATAACAGAGCTGTTGAAGGCAAGGGAATAGGGAGAAAACTAGTTGACAGGCTTCACCAAACATACTCTTCTGAGCTTGCTGGTAAAAAGTTTGCATATGATGGAGAGAAAAGTCTCTACACTGTAGGTCCTCTGCCACAGAACAAGTTTGAGTTCCAAGTGGTGCTTGAGGAGTCATTTGCAAAACGGTAGACCTTTTTACCATAATTTCTTCCAATTTTCAATTTAGAATTCTTTTTGCGGTAAAATTTACATGGCATTCCTTGTTGTGCAGTAGCGAAACTGCCATTCCTGATTGTCAGAGCCCCAGTGGGACTGGTAAAAAGTCAAAGAGTTCTTTTCGGTCAAATACCTTTAAGGTGGAGCTTGGTTATGCTGCCAAAATACCCTTGAGGTCCATTGCTCTTGCCCTCAAAGGAGCAGATGCAGATAATAATTCTCAGGATGCTTTGAGAGTCCTTGATATTATACTGAGGCAACAAGCAGCTAGCAGGTACATCTGTTTCTTTCTTTGTTGTATTTCTCTTTTACTTGTTATTTTTAATCCACTGTCTGGAAGCATTTTCATATTGCTTTTAGCAATAACTTTCTTGAACTATGGCTGTTGAATGTATAGGGGTTGTCTTTTGGTAAGACAGTCATTTTTTCATGATGACTCGAGGAACTTAACTGATGTTGGAGGAGGAGTAAATGGGCTTCGGGGGTTCCATTCCAGCTTTCGTCCTACTCAAGGTGGCTTGTCTCTGAATATGGGTATGACTCTTCTTTCTTGGTTCTTATAAACTTCATCATAACATCATCAGTTGTTGATGCTACTGCTTTAATTTTTTTTATTTTTATTTTTGGTGCAGATGTGTCAACAACAATGATACTAAAGCCTGGCCCTGTGATTGATTTCCTTTTAGCTAACCAGAATGTGCGTGACCCACGCTATATTGATTGGTTAAAGGTAAAAATCTGCTAAACATTGTGTGCAAGATTCTAACTCCTGTATTAGTTTTTCTCTGAATATCCATCTTGTTGTCATTTACAGGCTAAGAGAATGCTTAAAAATCTTAGGGTTAAGCCGAGACACAGAAACATGGAATTTAAAATCATCGGCCTGAGTGAGAAGCCCTGCAATCAGCAATTGTATGTGCTTACTTCAGGAAATATTCCCCCCCCTCCCCCTATTTTCTTGTTCTTTCACTTTAACAACTTCCTGACCTTGGTCTTATTTTGCGCAAGCTTTTCAATGAAAGTGAGAAACGGTGAATGTGGAGATGAAGGACAAACTAGGGAGATTACTGTGTACGATTATTTCACTGGAGTTTGTGGCATAGAGCTCGAGTACTCTGCATTCCTGCCATGCCTTGATGTCGGCAAGCCCAAGCGGCCCAACTATCTGCCACTAGAGGTCTGGAAATCTTTTGCTTGATATGATGTTGGCATTAGCTTATTTTAGTTTTAACTCCCTCAGTTTCTTATATTTGTTTTGTTTTGTTTTTGTTTTTTTTTTAATTGTGGGTGATTTAGCTCTGTTCGCTAGTTTCACTTCAACGGTACACAAAAGCGTTATCCTCGATGCAGAGGGCATCTTTAGTTGAGAAGTCTAGACAGAAGCCTATGGAAAGAATACGAACTCTGACTGATGTAAGTTTGCCTTGACACCTGACAGCACATATTTTGTTTGTTTTGGATGATGCAATATTTTTGCTCACTTGTTCTGGCAGGCTGTGAGAAACTACCAATATGATGATGACCCTGTGCTTACTGAGTGTCGTATTTCTATAGACAAACAATTAACTCAGGTTGATGGTCGTGTCCTTGAGACTCCGAAGGTATGATTTTTTTTTTCATGTGTGTGTGAGAGAGAGATAGAGAGTGAGAGAGAGGAGGCGGAGGAGGAAGGGAGAGCCCGCGAGAATATCACTGCCAGTGTGCTTTCTGATGGGTTTGTCTTTATGATTCACAGTTGAAGGTTGGCAACAATGAAGATTGCATCCCTCGTAATGGGCGCTGGAATTTCAATAACAAGGTATGGCTTTGATGTCCATGACATTTGATATAGAAAATAATCAATTCTCTGAGAGAGAAATTCTATTTGTTCCTTTCTTATCTATGTATTTTTAAATTGGGTGCTGATTTAACAGATTACAAGTCTTTCCTTTCATCTCTTTGCAGCAACTTTTGAAGCCCATTAAGATTGACCGTTGGGTTCTTGTAAACTTCTCTGCTCGCTGTGATACCAGTTATATTTCAAGGGAGCTTATCAACTGTGGAAGGAACAAGGGCATTGTAGGTTACACCACATGCACGTTTTGGACTGATTATAATCCTTTCCCTCATTAACTCTCTCTAATCTCGGTGCAGCATATTGAACGCCCATATACATTAATTGAAGAAGATGCACAATCTAGAAATGCCAGCCCTGTTGTGAGAGTTGAAAAGATGTTTGAACATATTAAAGCTAAACTTCCTGGTCCACCTGAATTCATCCTTTGTGTCTTGCCAGAGAGGAAAAACTCTGAAATTTATGGTACGGCTTTATTCTCCTCGCCTCCTTCCCTCTGGAGGGATTCAACTTTCTTTGATCATATAATCAATCCATGTTCTTTTACTTTGTCAAGGGCCCTGGAAGAAGAAAAGTTTAAGTGACTTTGGCATAGTCACACAATGCATTTCCCCTGCGAAGGTTAATGATCAGTACCTCACTAATGTGCTTCTTAAAATCAACACCAAGGTAAATGTGGAAACATGAAAGCTTAATATTTGCATATTTTGCTTACTCATTATTAATGTAATATTAACTATTATTTTTGTTTTTACCTTTTTCTTTTATAGCTTGGTGGAATAAATTCTTTGTTGGCCTTGGAGCACTCCTCACGTATTCCTCTGATAAATGATACTCCTACAATGATTTTGGGAATGGATGTCTCACATGGGTCTCCTGGACAATCAGATGTCCCATCTATTGCTGCGGTAAAATCCCATGTATTGTCTTTGGAACATTTTTGACCAATCTCTTTGGTTCTTACTTATCATGTTGTTGCTTTTCTTCAATATGTTTGAACCTTTAGGTTGTTGGCTCTCGATGTTGGCCACTAATTTCAAGGTATAGGGCATCTGTAAGAGCGCAATCGCCTAAAGTGGAGATGGTTGATGCTTTATACAAGCCTTTGGCTGATGGAAAAGATGATGGTATCATAAGGTACATCGAGTTACTGGTCGAGTTATCTCCGAAGTCTTTGATATCATTGACAGTAATTTGTATCATCAAGATTAATATTAAAATAGGTTCCTTTTCCAGCTATTAGTCATCTCAATATCTTTCATAATGCCAAAAGTAATTTCTTTGATAAATAAACCTCAATACATTTTCTGTAAATTAGTTTTGCCATTGCACTAATGTGTATTGTTGGGTCATATATTTTTGCTTTGATGCATAATGATAGTAGATTACTTTTCTACTTATATATTACTCTGTCCACCAACCATGAGATGCCTACTTTTGTGCATTGCATTTTATATACTTTGAATCTTCTGGACATTTATTTGTCTTTTGAAAATTCTGAAACTCACTCTCAAATCTCATTTGTGTTGATGTTATAAAAGATAGTCAAAGAACACTGATCCTTAAATATTTGGACATATTAATTCCACTATGCTGCTGCTTAAAACAGAAATTTTCCTTGCATTGCAGGGAACTTCTCGTGGACTTCTATCAAACGAGCAATAAACGCAAACCAAATCAGATTATTCTGTTCAGGTATTAGGACATTTGTTTGTAGATTTCAGTGAGTTTGGTTTGTTAATTATTTGGAAACATTTTGATTGTTTTAAATTAGATCATTATTACCTAGAAATCATATTACTGGTTAGCATTAAAAAATATCAGATGTATAGCATATTTGAAAGAATTAAAGCTCAAGTTCAATTTATTAGAATAAATTAATTTTTTAATTGTAGTGCTCTCCATCTTCCCCGTTGTTTTGTTTAGTGCTCGAGTAAATTGAGCTTCATGGTTCGACGTGGAGGAATTCATCGTAGTCATGTTTTGGTTTGAGGCAAAATCTTATCCTTTTTAATGCAAGTAATTTTTTTTTCTGCCAGAATGTAGGAACACAAGGATGTAATTGGCCCTGATTCAGTTTAGTTTCAGAACAAAATATATGCGCATCTATGATTTATGTTGTTGTAAATGTTGGGAGTATGTAAGTTCGATCTTAAAGATGAAAAATTCTCATTACTTAGCTTTGTAGTATTTGCGCCTGATGCAATACAAGTTAAATTGATTAGGTTTTGGTACATTGTTGTTATTTTGTTTTTTTGGCATCATTGCATAAAACATTAAGTCGATGCTAATTAGAGAAATATAGATTTGCACTGGGTTTCTTTTTTCTTTTCTTATTTGGCACTGCTGAGGATTTTTCCTTTTGTTTTCTTTACAATTCTTCTTAGGGACGGAGTGAGCGAATCGCAGTTTAACCAGGTTTTGAACATCGAGCTGGATCAAATCATTCAGGTTCTTTGACAACTGAATATATCTTTAGTCTTGTGGATTTTTATTAAGATTACTAGTTTATTGCCCCCCATTCTACAACACATTTGTCCTGTGGATTGTTGCAATTTTACTGTAATGTAAATGATGGTGAACTAATCATTGAATAACAATCGCCTTAAAAAGGGCTATAAATGATGTTAATCTGATGATGTGCCTCATTCCTGCATGTGTCCATGAAATACAAGATAACCTTAATTTCCTGCTGATGATGGTACGCAAGATTTTGGTCTTAATGATAACTTTAAGATTGTTATCATTTGTAATTACAGGCATACCAGCATCTTGGGGAGGTTGACATTCCCAAGTTCACAGTGATTGTAGCTCAGAAGAATCACCACACAAAGCTTTTTCAAGCTGGTGCCCCTGAAAATGTTCCACCTGGTCTGCTACTTCCAGATATTTAAAGTACTTGTGATCTACTCGATTCACTCTTGACATGCTATTTCTCTCTCTCTCTCTCTCTCTCTCCAGGGACTGTTGTGGACACAAAAATTGTGCACCCAAGGAACTATGATTTCTACATGTGTGCTCAAGCAGGGATGATTGTAAGTAATTCTTTTCTTTGATTGGAGTAAATCAGTACATCCCAATTTTGTATACAAGAATCATAAAAAGTACCATGCAGGGGATCATAATATATTTTAGTGTGTTACCGTACCTCACATTCACCAGGATTGTGTTGTTCTTTGATAAATATTTGTTGTCCCATCTTGAGATCTTCTAAGGAAATTGATACAGTAGACACATGGGAACTTTATACCTGCTTGCCATATAGATGTGATAGTGTTAAACACAAGGTGGAGATTGAAATTAGTGATCAAGACTCACTGTGTTTATGTGATAATAATTTACCAGTAATAAGAGAAACAAAAATGTAGTTTTATGGGATTCATGACTGTTAGTTAAGGGTTTTAGAGTCTGAATTTTCTCCTTTCTATGTCAGTCATATATTCTTATTCAAGCTTCCTATCATTGTTTTTTACCATTTCTTTTATGATAATAGGGAACATCTAGGCCAGCGCACTATCATGTCTTGGTTGATGAGATTGGTTTCTCTGCTGATGAGTTGCAAAATCTGATCCACTCACTATCATATGTGTAAGCTTCAAGCTCCAATGGCTTCTCATGAGTTTATTGCAACAACCTTTCAATTGAAATTATTGTACACTTTTCGACTTCTTATTTCAGGTACCAAAGGAGTACAACTGCAATTTCAATTGGTAATTTCATCACATTTATGCTTCTCGAATTATATTTATCTTTCACCAAGGATAATACATAATTTACTTCAGTGTCTGTTTTGCTGTTATTTCTCCATCTCACTGTCATTTTCATTCTCCAGTGGCACCAATATGTTATGCCCACCTTGCTGCACATCAAATGGGACAGTTTATGAAGTTTGAAGACCTCTCAGAAACCTCTTCGGGAAATGTCACTTCTGTAGGGAGTACACCCATTCCAGAGCTCCCTAGGTTGCACGAGAAGGTCCAGAGTTCCATGTTCTTCTGTTGAGGCAGTGCCGACAGATTTTGGTAAATACCGCTAATTTTATACGATTTTTTGACATCGTACAAATGCATAGGTTTATACGCGTAGACAGGCAACCCTGGTTTTCTTCAGGTGGGGTGGAGATAGGTACACTGATGCAGAAGCAACCTTTTGGTTTAGTTATGGACAAGTTTAGGTATTTTTTATATCACCTAGTCCACTGTTCTGACTAGGAAGTAGACGCATAGAACACTGGATTCAAAATTTGTAATTATCTAATTTTCCGTAATTTTACTGCGTTATCATCTTTTAATTTAAAGTTATGGTATCAATTTCATGGTTGTGTGATAGGTATGGAGCTGTATTATACGATTTCTGCTCTATTTGGTCTTCACTTTTAATCCGGACCATATTAATTTCAGTTTTCAAGGCAGTTTTATGTATTTATTTATTTTTTTATAAATTTGTATTCTTCTCTTGTTGTGCACTTTGACAAAATAGTTGCTAGACTTAAAAATAAATAAAAATAAAGAAGATTTATGGTCACGGTCTTAACTATGCTTTTTGGGTCATGGTCCTCTATGTTTTCTAACCTTTCTGCATTTTGGAACTTTACCATTCAGAAGCCTTATTGCATTTAGCATCTATCCAAAATTTTCACCTTTATTT
This sequence comes from Alnus rubra, assembly GCA_028654335.1. NCBI lineage: Eukaryota > Viridiplantae > Streptophyta > Magnoliopsida > Fagales > Betulaceae > Alnus > Alnus rubra. Next base: position 915,910 of record JAJPGS010001146.1, read on the forward strand.
TTTTGGTAAAGATTTTAGCTGAAGAGTTTTATAGGCCTAAGTCTAAATTGGTAATGATAAAATTATTTAATAAAAAGGTTTTATATCTTTCTTTTTTTTTTAATTTTATATTCTGTAATTTTGAAAATGAAATATAATTGCTGAACAAAATCCTAATTTTGTGACATGTCAATCTTAGTATCTTACTAAATAATAAAATTGCTACTCAGCAAAAGAAAAGGATGCTTGTTCAAAATGATTCCTGGGGTCTTTTTTGGGTCCTAAAAATTGAGATTGAGAGGAGAATCTACTACAGCAAAAAACAAGAGGATATTTCATGAATATGATGGACGGTCAAGATATCTCCAAAAAATATTTAAGATTGTGATGAAAATAGTGGGTTTTAATCTTGACCATCCATACTCAATGCATCTCATGTTATTTTTAACTGGAGACAGAGCCTTTAAGAAAATATTCATCAAGATTACACATGTTGTGCAGAATATGAGAATCTCTTACCAGTTACAATGCATGTTACAACAATAGAAAGAGACTTTTTTCTTTCAGCAATTCACTGATTGTGATGATTGAAATGAAACACCTTCAATTTTGTGAAAATGTTTTGCGCCTTCAAAAATCGTAAACCATTTTATAAAAAACATAAATCTATTAAAAATATAAATAAATAAAACTTCAAAAATTATATATATTTTTTTAAAAAAAAAAATTGAAAAGAAAAAAAATAAAGAGGGGCTACCCAACAAGGCATGGGTGGCTTTCGGGTTACCCCTAGCCCCTGGGTGGCCACACACTACCCCTAGATTGTCTTTGGTGGTGGCCACCCCCAAATATGTGGCTGTCCAACCAGCCGTCACCTTTTCTCTATTTTCAATTTTATTTTTTTAAAAAAAATAATTTTTTAAGTTTTATATATTTATATATATATTTTTATTATGATAGACATGTGTTGCTATCTTATTGGTGCTGACGTGGTACCTAACAAAATTTGTTAAATTTTTTAACGGAATTTGATTTTAAGGAACGATTTATAAATTAAGCCAACCGCATGAATTTTTGAATTAATTTTGATACTAAATGAAACGATTTGTACTTTAGACTAAGGGTCTGTTTGGGTTTGCGATTTGAAAAAAGTGATTTTTAAAAATGCAGTTAAGTGTTTGGTAAAATCGCAGTTTAGTCTTTAAAATCGCAAATTAACCTTTAAATTCTGCGTTTTCAAAAAAATACTATGATTTAGCTTAAAATTACATTTATTGTCTATGAAATTATAATTTCAAACACACCCTATCTGCAGTGGACCAATATCACAATTTTTCCTAAACCGAACCTAACCCTTTTAGGTGGAAAATTAACAGCTAAATTTTCATGCATCAGAAAAGGCAGCGATTGTGTTAATAAAGGCATCGTCAGCAAGTAGCCAATTACGTAGTGATCACTCTGGCAAACCGTAAAAACATAACAATCAAACGACGTCGCATCTAGTGGTACCGGAGTATATCAGGCAGTTATACCAGCTGCTCCCTTCTTCTCCTCCCCGAAACCCTAGCCGCCATTTATTTCCCCCTTTGTCTCGTAGAGAATGTGGAGGTCAGTCGTGGCAAGAGCTGCTCTCTCCAGACAGGCAGCAGCACGGAGCTTCTGTGCAACCCAAAACCCCAAGGTACCTTCTTCCTCTAAAACCCTTATAGAATCTGATTTTGACTCGCATCTCACTGAAGCGGGGCAGTCTTCAGTGGGTTTTGGTGAAAATGGTGATACCCAGTTGGAGAATGTTTCCACTGGGGTTGAGATTCGTGGGGTTTTAGATAGGGATGCCCAGTTGGATAGGTTTGCCTCTGGGGATGACGTTTTTGGGGACTCTGAGCGATCGGGTGATGTCCAGTTGGATAGTTTTGCCTCTGGGGATGACGTTTTTGGGGACTCTGAGCGATCGGGTGATGCCCAGTGGGATAGTTTTGCCACTGGGGGTGAAAATGATGATGCCCAGATTGATACTTCTGCCTCTGGGGATGGAGAGGGGGAGGTTTATGAGATTGATGTGGCGCAGTTAGAGAGTCTTTTGTCTCTATTACAAAGTAGTGTTGATGGGTCTTTGGAGTCGAGTCTTGATGTCATGGGTTTGACTCTACACGAGGAGTTTGTGGTGAAAGTGCTTGAAACCCCACTTGTTTTGGGTGAGAATTTGATTAGATTTTTCAAGTGGGGGATGAAGGAGAAACCCGAGTTTAAGGTAACTACCCGTGTGGTGTATGCACTTACTCACGCTATATGTAGTGATCTTAAGAGGAAAGATGCATATGCTTTGTGGGATTTGATTAAGGAGATAGGTGAGAGGGAGAATGGTGTATTGAATGCGGAGATTCTCAATGAGTTGATAGCTTTGCTTTCGAAGTTGGGTAAAGGGAAGGCAGCATTAGAGGTGTTTAACGAGTTCGGGGATTTTGGGTGTGTCCCAAATTTTAATACGTATTATTTCACGATTGAAGCACTATGTAGACGATCAGTTTTTGATTGGGCTTGGTCTGTTTGTGAGAAGATGCTCGATGCAGGAAGCTTGCCTGAGAATGAGAAAGTTGGTAAGATAATATCTTGGTTTTGTAAGGGGAGGAAGGCTAAGGATGCCCATTCGGTTTATTTGTTGGCGAAGGAGAAGAACCAGTACCCTCCTCGTTCTTCTGTTAGTTTTTTGATCAGTTCTCTCTGTAGGAAGGATGAAAATGTGAAATTAGCTTTGGAAATGTTGGACGAGTTTTCAGGAGAAGCACGGAAATATGCGATTAAGCCCTTTTCCACTGTGATTCATGGTTTGTGCAGGATGAGAGATGTTGATGGGGCAAAACAGTTGCTTTCTAAGATGATTGCAGAGGGCCCGCCCCCTGGGAATGCAGTTTTCAATCTGGTTATCAATGGCTATTCAAAGGCTGGAGATTTGGGAGAGGCTATGCAGATTAAGAAGCTGATGGAGACTAGGGGATTAAAACCAGATGTGTACACTTATACTGTTATCTTGAGTGGTTATGCAAATGGTGGTCAGATGGAGGAGGCCTGTAAAGTCTTTTCAGAGGCAAAAAAGAATCATTCTAAGCTGAGCCCTGTAACTTACCATACACTCATCCGTGGGTATTGTAAACTTGAAGAGTTTGACAAGGCTTTGAAGTTGTTGAGTGAGATGAAGGATTTTGGCGTTCAACCTAATGTTGATGAATACAATAAGTTGATCCAATCTCTTTGCCTAAAGGCTTTAGATTGGGAAACAGCAGAGAAGCTGCTAGAGGAAATGAAAGAAAATGGTTTGTGTCTCAATGGGATCACAAGGGGTCTCGTAAGAGCAGTCAAGGAGATCGAAGAAGAGGAGCTGGTGCTGGGTTAACAAGTGTAGAGGCCTAAATTGTTAGCTGGTTTTTGGAACTTGATTTGAAGATGCTGATAGGCCAGTTTTGTAGGGTTTTTCTTTTTCCACCCTTCTTTTGCCATGACATAAAAGACTGAAGCTTTGTGGCCGACTTCTTTGAAGGCGTGCATTATATATTCTTTTTCATCAATCAGATTGACAGTGAAGCTTCATTTATTTTTCTTTCTTTTTTGGTTTTGAGTCATTTTTTGTGTCTTTTTGGTTACATTCTCATGGAGGGATATGCCTTCTACAAGTTTATAGAAACAATGGCTGTGGTTGCAGCCATTCAAATTTCAAGTTTTTTTTTAAAATTTATTTTTCTCCATTACAACTAACGCTGTCTATAATTCATGTAATCTTGTTTTCTATTACTAGAACTGAAAAATGAATGGAGAGGCCACACTTGTTGAGCCAATTATTCACACAGATTTAGTCCACTATGTGAGAGGTCTACTAAGTTCAAAAATTATAGCGAGTGAGTGAAACAGTAAAATAAAACCTCAGGCATGTTTGATAAGAGAAATGCTAGGGGTACTCCCGAAACAGTAATTTTAGGACACCTAGAATGAGAATATCCTCCTCTGTGTCAATGCACAGACAAAGGAGATTACATTAGATGCTGTTTGCTGATAGGGATTGAAGGTGTCAAGAACAGTGCAAGAATCCATGCTTGTGGATTGGATTGCAATGATCGAGACTACACCATTTTCACTGTAAGATCCAATGACCGGCCCAAGCTTTTATTTGACACCCTGTGTTCTCCAACAGATATGCAATGTGGTTTTCCATGGGACAGTCATCGCAGGAAGGATGGAGGCTTACCGGGTAAGATCAAAACTTGATAATGGTTGATTGTAAAATTGAGCAAGCCACCATATATGGTAGGAATGATTGTAAATTGTTTCTTTAGAACGTGTATATGTACTGTGTTGAGTGTGAATCAAATAGCAGATTGTACAAATACAAGGAAAAATCATATTAACAGAATCAATGAAGGAATTGTTGTATAAAACACAATCATTGTATTGACATTGCTCGATATTCAAATGTAAAATCAAGGTGACGACTTCAGATTGGCATATGTATAGAGGAATACAAAAAAAAATAGTATTGAACTTTGGCCCATGAGCATTTCTAAATGAGGTCATAGAAAACTAATTTATTTATTTATTATTATTTTATAAGTAATCGCAAATTCATTAAAAAGCACAAATGCACAAACCAAATACATAGAAAGTATACATGAGAGAAGCCTAGCAAATAGTGGAAAAGAGATCTAAAAAAGCATGAAAATTCGAAAAAACTACAATATGAGGTTGCAGCCCGAAGAAAGAGTCTTAAAGAAAATATTATTTAATTCCTCAGAAGTCCTCTCGTGGTCCTCAAAGCTACGACCGTTTCTTTCCTTCCATAGACACCACATTAGGCAAGGCATCATCTTCCAAACTGCATCAAGCTGAAACTGACCCTTGGCAATTGGCACTCTCCAACAGGCAAAGATATCTACCACCCTTCTAGGCATAACTCAAAAAAGCCCTACACTGCTGAAGATTGTATTTCAAAGAGCACTTGTGATCTCACAATAAGGTAGAAGATGGTCTACTGACTCCCCATTCTTTTTACACATGCAACACCCCTCAACTACAATAATATGTCATTTTCTTAGGTTGTCTATGGTGAGGATTTTCCCTAAGGCGGTCGACCACACAAAGAAAGTCACTCTCAAGGGAGCCTTATTCCGCCAATCACTCCTCCAAGGGAAATGAGTGTTATCATAGGGAACAAGAACCTTTTGGTAAGATCTAACACCAAACAACCTTCTCTTGGAAGGAATCCAATGGAGCCTGCCCTCACTGTCCTGTCTCATTCTAACGGAATACAACAAAGTAAAAGTGAGGTAAAAGGATCAATCTCTCAATCATGAGTCGCTCTAAGAAAGTTAATGCTCCACTGAAGGGAGGTACATTTGATTTATGCTTAGAACTGAACATAAGCTCTCCAAAAGGCAGTTCATTGAGTTTCAATATACAATCAAGTTTACTTTTGGTCTGAACATTTTGAGTGACAAGCTCCCAGTCATCCCCATGCTTCCATACAGAGTCTAAAAGGAGTAGGGTTTCTGCCTCAGTCCAGATAGCTCCACGATTACCACTGTCTCGATCACACTCATTGAGTTTGAATTCATCCATACGCCTGTTATTTCCATAATTTTGATTTTTTGAAACAATTTATGCAAATTATGAATTCGCCCTGCTCATGTAAGAATAACAAAAATATAAAAATAACAAATTTTCAAGCACAAAAGAATTAGAGATATAATGTTCAGGCAAATAAGAGTCAGACAAAGGCATTGCACCCTACTATGTTGTCTAGCTACAACAATCCCTCTATCATTTTAGGACACTTTCATGTTGAAAATTGAAGCTTTGGACATTTGAGGTCATGAAACTTGTGTCCAACACTCAATTGTCCTTGTAAAATAGTTCATCTTCATTAAATTAAAAGCCTGTAGAATCATGATGTTCTTATGCATATATGTCAAGAAACTTATACAAAGCTGTTAATTTCATAATCTTCTTAATCAACACATTTTGTCTGGATAACAAACTGTTGAATATAAACAGATGTCAATACATTATAAATACAGTGTGGATGGAATTTTTTCCAACCTATTTTGGAGGAAAACTTTTTCCTAAATGACAAAGTTTGATATGTAAGGAATTTCCTCCAATCCAATTTAAAGGAAAATTTGTCATAAAAGACCCAATTTGATATGTAATGGTCACTTTTGTTTTGTGTGTGGGAATCCTCTTTTTCAAGGACTATTTCTCAAATCTCTCTCTCTCTCTCTCTCTCTCTCTCTCTTCTCCACATACCAGGAAGAAAATAAGGCAAAATAACAAGTATGTGACTATCTCAAATTAAAAGTACATGGAAGTCTGACACTCTTTGAAATATCTTTTACATTGACGAACTTGATGCATGATTGCCAAAATTCCCTACCAACATGAATAAATTGAGTGTCTTGAAAATTACTTATTATGAATAATTGAAGAACTATAGTAACTAACCTGACTAGATAAAATATCAATTGATTCTCGAGATATTCATATTGCTAAAAATTCCTTCTGATTCTTTCTTTGTTGTAGATTTTTGTCAATTTCTCTGCACGCTGTGATACCAGTTATATTTCACGGGAGCTTATCGATTGTGGAAGGAATAAGGGCATTGTAGGGCACATGAATGTTTTGGACTGATTATCATCCCTTCCCTCATTAACCCTCTCTTACATTTATTGCGGAAGATGCACAATCTAGAAAAGCCAGCCCTGTTGAAAGAGTTGAAAAGATGTTTGAGCGGATTAATGCAAAGCTTAATCCTGGAGAATATGAGTTCATCCTTTGTGTCTTGCCAGAGTGGAAAAACTCTGAAATTTATGGTATGGCTTTGTTCTCTTGCCCTCCTTCCCTCTGGAGTGATTCCATTTTCTTTAGCCATAGAATCAATCTATGTTCTTTTATATTGTCAAGGGCCCTGGAAGAAGATAAGTCTAAGTGACTTTGGTTAATGGTCAGTACCTCACTAATATGCTTCTTAAAATAAACTCTTAAGGTAAATTGAGAAGCTTGAAAGCTTAATATCCTTACTCACTACTATTAATGATTCTTTCTGCTGCTATTTTTTCTTTTATAGCTTGACAGAAGAAATTCTTTGTTGGCCAAAGAGCACTGCTCATGTATTCCTCTGATAAATGATACTACTCCACTGACTTTGGGAATGGATGTCTCACATGGGTCTCCTGGTTGATCAGATATCCCATCTATTGCTGCGGTAATTTCCCATGTGTTTTCTTTGTAACATATTTGACCAATCTGTCTGGCTGTTGCTTATCATGTTGTTGCTTTTCTTCAATATGTTGGAATCTTTAGGTTGTTGGCTCTTGATGTTGGCCACTAATTTCAAGGTACTGGGCATGTGCAAGAACACAATCACCTAAAGTTTATATGATTGATGCTTTATATAGTTTTGGATATGGTATTTCTTATTAATCGTCTGAGCAAGAATTGGGTTCTAATATCAGTTTTGGATATGGTATTTCTTAATTATGTAGACTCTTTGCCAAATGTTTGTCATCAATGCTGGCTATGGATTTAGGCTACTATGGAACACTGTAAAGACTTTTTTAGATCCCAAGACAACTTCCAAGATTCATGTATGGTCTTTTTTTTTTCCTCTTCCCATAGGTTCAAAGCATTATGTGGAAAAACTGTAAGGCTGTTGACTTGTCATATTGTGTTGCTTATCAATAAAATTTTGTTTTTGTTGGAATCATTCTAGGTTCTTGGAAACGAATACCAGAACAAATTGCTTGAGATAATCAATGCCAGTTACTCTAGGTTTGATACTTTGGTTGTGATGTTTTCTTATCTTCCTTTCATAAGTGCACTAATATGTTTTGGACCTTATTACTTATAAAAAAAAAAAAACCGGACCTTATGGAAATCTTTGCAATTTATGCAGTGAGTTGCCAGAATTCCCCCACTTGTAGTAGCATGTCTGAACCACTTGAGGCGATGTGAGATCGAAACTACATTTGTCCAAGTTATAATTGTGGAAGACCAAAACAACCAAACAATGTTCCGTGGTCGCTTCAACCAAGCAGGCTGGTGTATGCAAGATATGGAAGGTATAGGAACAAAACATTATCAACATATGATAAGCTGAGACACATTGTTTGGCAGGATGATGATCAGCTTTAGGAAAGGCCTGGTTGTGACAAGTCTGGTTCTTCCTAAGTGGATACATGTGTTTTGGGTTGGTTTAGTACTGGTGTATGGTAATTGAGGGGACTACTTGTTTTGTAATGTCTTATTTAGAGAGCAATGTGCACCTGTGTGATTGTGAGGGTACTAGATTTCCTTCTGATGATGGTATGCAAGCTTTTGTTCTTAATGATTCTTAACATTAAGATAGTTGTCTTCTGTAATTACAGGCATACCAGCATCTTGGGGAGGTTGACATTCCCAAGTTCACAGTGATTGTGGCTCAGAAGAATCATCACACGAAGCTATTTGAAGCTGGTTCCCGTGATAATATTCCAACTGGTCTGCTACTTCGAGATTGTTTATGTACTTATGATCAACTTGTGCAGTCTTGACATATTCCCTCTCTCTCTCTCTCTCTCTCTCTCTCTCCAGGGACTGTTGTGGACACAAAAATTGTGCACTCAAGGAACTATGATTTCTACATGTGTGCTCAAGCAGGGATTTCCGTAAGTAACTTTTTTTCTTTGATAAAAGGAGTAATTAGTATGCATTTGCATCAAAATTCTGTTTACAGGAATCATAAAAAGTGGCATGCAACAGATCATAAAATATTTTAGTGTGTTTTATCTACATGTCATCAGGATTATTTTGTTTTTTGATAAATATTTGTTGTTCCATCCTGTGATCTTCCAAGGAAATTGATACTTTAAGACAGAAACTTTTTACCTGCTCACCATATAGGTGTGATAGTGGTAAACACAGATGAAGGTTAAAAGTCGTGAATCAAGACTTTTTGTGTATGCAATTTACCAATAAAAACAAAAACAAAAATGTAGTTTTATGGCATCCTGACTATTTAGAGTTTATATATATTTATATATATAGATGAGATGAACGAAAACTACAACAAACTACAGCAGCTAAACAAGAA
>JAJPGS010001147.1:0-20957 GCA_028654335.1 Alnus rubra
CATATATTTTTCAACCGTTTGTGAACGATAAATATAATTTCAAACAAATTATGTTTACAAAAAATATCAATTCAACAAAGACTTAATGCTAAACAAAATAGCATAGAGGCTGCTCTGATACCACATGTTAGAAATAATAGACATATTATTCTTTAGGCTAACATGCGCAGCGGAAAAACAAAATAGGTTCAGATCCTTTGTTACCTTCTTTCTTCATTATCTCATCTGCAGCAGCTACCGTCCTCTTTTTTTTTCTTCTCTTGGTCTCATTTCTGCCACGTTTCCATGCCTTCCAGCCCTCAATGTCAGTCTCCCTCTCCAAAAAATTTCAGTTCTCCCTCCCTCCTGTGCCTAACACGTCTTCCGATCCTCTCCTTTATTTTCCTGTCGGCAGCTCAGTGCCCCTCTTCTTTTCTATCTTTTCTTCATTCTTTTGATCTCCTCTTTTTCTTTGTTTTATTTTTGGTCAGTATCTCCTCAAAGTCAGAAGCACAAAAAATGCTTGAAGTCTTCCTCTCTTTCTCACTCGCTCTTATTTCGTCTAATCTCTTTCTTTGTTTTGCCTTGTGTTTATCCTCAAAAGCATCAAACGATGGTAGCAGTTTATGAAATTAAAAAATAAGGCATATCTCACAGTTGGCCTTTTCCTTTTGGCCCATTTTCTGTCTATTGTCTAGTTTGTGGCAAATGTTTAAAGGCCTAAGCCATGTCAACCCTTTGATGGCTCTTTCTTTGGCCCATTGTTGGCCCAATGTCTCGCTTGTGGCAATTGTCCAAAGGCTCAAGCCCATGTCAGCCCTTTGTTGGCTCTTTCCTTGACCCATTGATGGTCCAATTGCTTGTGAAAAATGTCAAAGTCCCAAGCTTATTTTAAAGCCATATGGCTTATTTCTTATTGGCCCATAGTTGGCCCTATTTCGTTTGCACCTTTTATCCCTGTCTTTGTTTCTTTTATGTATTTCATTTCTTTTTTGTATTTTGTTTCTTTTATGTATTGCCCTTCTTTTTTGTAAGCTTGTTGTTTTTAAACCTTTTGGTTGTAATTTTTATGTTTAGTTGCAATTAAAAAATGATGATTAGAAGCAACAGTCAAACTGAAGGAAGTTCCTACCATCAGTTTGCGGGGGAATATTAGAGGATAAACCTATGCAGCAAGAAACTCCAGCAACAAGCACCATACTCCTGACAAGTCACCAGAGAAGCCATTCCTTCTCCATCTCCAAGCAAAGCTACTGCTGCAAGTCACCAAAGAAGCCATTCCTCCTCCATCTTCTGTGACAAGATCTTCAACCCATAACTATGTAATTGTCACTTAGTTTTTCCTTTTATCTTTTGGTTCTTACCCTTCTCTTAAGTCTATATATTAGACTATTATGTAATCAAGCATTAACAGTAATCAGTAACAATGTAGTCCTTAACTTTTCCTGTGTTCTTCCTCTTCTTCTCTGCTTCTCTGTGTTTTGCCTTCCCTTTATTTTCTAATAAATGCGAAGCTAAGGAAAGCACCGGTTGGGGTTGAGTTCCATTAGCCTTGTAACGGAGCCATCAGAGGCAGCGATGAATGCAACAGATTCGTTCTGGAAACAACAATCGAGAAGAGCAGCTTTAGACGGAGCTTCGAACCTAAGCGCAGAACCGTCCACATCGTACAACTGAAGACTCTGCGCAGAGAGATCGCTAGTTACTTCAAAAGCAAACAACACAGAATTAGAAGCCCCAAAATTGAAATCAAAACAAAAATAAAATAAAATAAAACTCACGGAGTCCAAGAAGAAATAACGAGATTGTTAGACTGCGTAGCGAATCAGATTCTGGAAATGTCACAGCCACTGTTGACACACAAGCAACCGACCAAACACATAAGCCATCCAGTAACCTATGTGGCCAACAATAGAGACCAAATCAAAACTCTAACAACATCACACCCGAACTCCAATTGGTTAACAACAACCCCAAATCTACCAATCTAAAACAATTGGAAATCATCCAACAACATACCCCATAGACCCACTCATCAACCGGTTGCTACAAGAACCCAAAGAGAAAGACCCATTCAGCTACCACAAATCCAACTCCAATCCAATCAGGATTGAAGGACACAACCCAAGGTCACCGAGAACCAACACGTACAAATTTCTGCCCCTATTACCATTTGAATTTTCAACTAAAACCCCTAAGCAATTCGGTCACCAACTGTTGGTACAGTTTCTGGTATGGTGACGTGTCGCCTGGTGATTCGTTGTCTCCCTCGATCGGCCTATCACGAAACCTGCAAAATAACAAACGACTAGTCGGGGGTGCCGACTACGCCCACTCCGATGCCTAAGTCAGTTCAAATCAATTTTTGGAGAATATCAGTAATCTCAAAAGTTCAGAGAATCTGTGTCTTTTTTCTTTTTCTTTTTTTTTATACCTAGCGTAATAGTCTTATTTATAGGCTTATGGTTACGTTACAGACCTACTGGGACTCTTGAAACCCAATTGGACTAGGAGTTTGAGTCCCAGTTGGCTTGAATCTCAACCTTATCTTCAGGAGATTTGAATAAACAGTAGAGTCCGGGTTGAATAGCACTCTGCTTCTTCAATCCTTGTTCTATACCATTACGGCCTTATCCCACTAATTATGGGATAAAGATTAGCCTCTAGGCTTCCAGGATATGGGCCTTGTCCTACTGTGCAGCGTTCTAGCTTCAGGGATGGACTCATTCCAGTGTTCTATTAACATTTAATCACTTATTAGTCGAGTTTAAGAAGATACCTCCGAGACGGTTGTAGTGTGCTTCGACCAATCCTCTGAGGCGTAAATATCCGAGACATGTTCTCTCCGATCATACAAGGAGATCTCGGGATATTTCGCAGAGGTGTAAATATCCGAGACATGTTCGCTCCGATCATATTAAGAGATCTCGGGATATTTTGCACAGTTGTTGAGTTCGGTAGGTCCGATGTGTTATCATACCGAGACAATATTTCTATATAGGGTCACGATGAATGTCTGAGATGTAACACCGAGGTGACTCAAGGTCAGGATCCACGTGCCCTCGGGGTTGATTTTATCCCCAACAGTTACCCCCCTAATTCTCTAATTTCAAAAATAAATTGAAATTAAGGGAATTATTTATTGCCTGGGAACTTGTACTCTGCTATTACTTTTGTCATAAATGCCGCGCCTTTTTGAAAGTTTGAACGTTTGAACTTTACCGCTTTTTTTTCTCATAATGACGGAAGCCCTAACGCCGCCACTCCTTTATAATCATGACGCGATATTCTCGAGGTTGCATCTTTTAGTGATCCATTTAATTTCTGGATCTGAAACGTACGCCCCTTCAGTTTTCGGAGATACTGAAATGATGGCGCCTCTTGATATCCTGGACGCGTGGGGAAATATTTAATGTTTTGACTACTTTCACTATTCATCCTTTTACATACTTTCGTACTCTTTCATTATCCACCATTGTCTCCATCTTCTTGAATTTTTTCCTTCTTTGAAACTTCTACTCCTCCTTTCTCTCTCTGAAATGGCTCCCAAGAAAGCTACCTCGAATATTCCCCCTACCTCTTGGGTTTGAACCAAAAGGTCTGACGGCCACGTAGACCTTTCTCCCCTGGAGAGCAGGGTGGAAACCGCCCTCTTTGAAAGGCATGAGGGTGTACTACGTCTGAACTATGACATTCCTCTGACAGTGAGGATGTTCTATCAAACCCTTGGGGCTCGAGTTATTGATGGCGGCGACGTCACTTTATTCGAAAGGATGTTTCTGGCTGGACTCCGGCTACCTTTCCCGGAGATTGCCCGGGACTTCGTCCTCTTTCTAATGGTTGCTCCTAGTCAGATCATGCCCAATGCCTGGAGATATCTATTCGCTTCGTACATCCTCTGGAGGCTAGTATTGAAGAAGGAGATGAAGATTCTTCAATTCTTGAACATTTATAGGCCGAGGCAGACTTCAGAGGGAATGATCGAATTGTCTATCCATCACCCCCCTATATTCATCAAACTTAAGAATAGGTTGACAAACAACAAGTTCTGGGAGCAACAATTCTTTCGACTATCTGGGGAATGGGAATGCCCCAAAGGTACTATTTTGCCTGAGAACCGCAGGATGTCTCGGGCCTGGCAATTGTTACAGCCTGACCGAAGTGAACCCCCTTCAATTAGCATATCCGACCGGGAAGATGTCATGAAGATAAGCGACTGGTCTGCAGTTAGGGTTAAAGCCGAGAAGTTTGAGGAAGTTGAATTTGACAATCTTGTGACCGAGGAGAATTTGAGGCAATTTCTTGGATACAATATTCCGAGGGACAAGAAGACGATCACCAAAAGAGGAGCTGCCAAGAAAAGAAGTGATGCACCTCCATCTAAGAGGCCTGTCATCAAGAAGAGACCTTCTGGCAGAGCTGAAGAAATTCCTGAGGATGTTCTTTTGAGGAAGAAGCGGAACATCCATCTGGCCGCCTTAGGTGTGAAGAGAACTTCTCCGAGGGTGTCCATGGCTGGAACCAACACTGAAGAGGGATCAGCGAGCTTTTGGGGTTTTGTTCCGAAAGTCTCCCCAACCCGAGGAGCTGACTCTTTGCCCCCTTTTGCCCTAAGAGATGAATCTGGCTCCGAGGCGTCATACCGGGGCTCAGATATTCCTCTTGAGGAAACCAATGCCGGTGCCTCCACAACAACAAGTCCGGTGCCAGAGAGATTAGAAGGGGAGGGCAAACCGACACCTGAGGCCTGTACCGTGCAAGCCATGCGTCAGGTGAAGCACCCGGCGAGAAAAAAGAAATTCGGTGCTCGAGATCGCCTGGCCAAAATAATTTCAGAGGCTGAGCGTATGTGGGGTAGGCCGGTCATAAGGCCTTCTGATGCCGAGGAGGTCCAACAAGAGTCTGCCTCTTCGGGTGAAGAGTCTGCTGAAGAGAGGGATGAGGATGTTAGCACCCCCCAAAATGAAGCTTTTACCGAAGACATGGTGGAAGAACATACTCCTCGGACTCCTTCAACAGAGCGTCCAGGAACTCCCCCACCCCCAGCTATGACTGGGAAATGGGGCATGCTACCCCTCAAGAATCATACACGGCTCCTGATCAGACCGAAGTTCAAATGGGAACACCCCGAGAGGGTAAGTAACGAAGTGCCAGGAAGTTCTCAGCAAGCGGGGGTTCAGAATACGCTGAGTGCTGGCCTTGAAGTAGGGGGCGCGAATCAGTCCGAAGCGAGCCAACATCTCGGAGAGCCTGAAAGATCAAGAGTCAATGCCGAGGCCACTACTCCCGAGGCAGATCTGCATCCCGAAGCTTCTGATAGAAATAGATTCAACGCCGATGCTAGCACTTCTGAATTAAGGCCTAATGAGTCTGAGGCAGCCCCGAATACGAAAGATGCTCCTTCTGTGGGCCCTATCTCTTCTTCTAGACTTACAGCTGCCTTTGAAGTCTTGGGTAGAGGCCTTCTTGTTCATCCGATGGAGGCCATAAAAAACCTAATCCCCGAAGGGTTCCTGGGAAATGCAGGGGCTTCCTCCCCCGAGAAAATTTCCCAAGGCATTCTTATCTCCCATTACCAAGTGAGCTTCTGAAAACAAACTTTTTTTTTAACCAATTTTAAGCACTCGATTCTAAATTTGCCTACCTTCTTCTTTATAGCTTCTGGTGAAGATGACAGCCCTCTGGCAAAGATATGAAAATCGTCAAGTAATGCAGCCTGCTGCTCCAGCTCCCGAAGTGCAAGCTCGACTCTCGGGCCTAGAGAAGGAAGTAGCAACTTTGAAAGCTCTCCTTCAATCCAGGGACAAAGAGCTTGCTTCCCGGGACTTGATTATATCCGAGGAGCGCTCCGCTAAAGCTCGTTTAGAAAATGAAGTGTTTGTGGCAAATGAGCGGTATACTCGCTCTGTTGCGAGTCTTTATGCTGAACTTGACCGTGCAGATCAACTGGCTTCTCGCCTGCGGGCCGTGCAAAAATGAATGCTCCGAAGAGTGCAAGAATGCTGAAAATGCTGAAGCCAAAAAGGAAAAGCTGAAGGTCGAGGTTGAAAGGCTCGAGGCTAAAAGAGACAAAGCTGTCAAGGCACAGGACCGTTCCAAGAGTCTTTTGATCAGACTTAGAGCTAGATATGACACGGGCCAAGCAAAAATGAAGCGCTATCTAAAGCAACTAAGCTATGTGCCATTTCTTCGAGACCAGAGATGGGCTCGGGGATTCAACCGGGGGTTCAAAAACTTTCAAACTTTGGTGAAGAACCCTCAGTATAAGTTCGACCCCGAAACTGTTGGGCCGCATCTAGTAGGAATTCCGGACGAAGCAGTCCAAGAAATGGACGACTTCGGTAAATAATTCATGCCTGATGTTCCGAGTTGGGGTGCTGACACACCGGATCCCCGAGAGGACCTTCTTGAAGAACCTGCGGACTAAGGGTTATTTTCCGGGCCTGAATTTTTCTTTCTTTTGTTTTGAAATCTTTGTAACCTATAAAAGATTTTATATATCACTTTTTGACCTTTCAATTTCCTTATCTCTTTTTTTTTTTTTTTTTTTTTTTCGTGTGGAGACTAAATTTAGATGATCCATATTCATAGCATCTGGAGACCCCCAACCGAGGGGTTTCTTGTCTTGGTATCCTTTCCATAACCCCTTCGGGTTGTCCGAGGAAAGGATTCGGGCGAATTCTTTCTTGAATGTCCTTATCCCTTCGAAAACCCCCAACCGAGGGGTTTCTTCCATTTGCATCCTTTCCATGACCCCTTCAGGTTGTCCGAGGAAAGGATTCAGGCGGATTCTTATCGGGATATCCTTAACCTTATCCCTTCGGAAACCCCCAACCGAGAGGTTTCTTCCTTTTGCATCCTTTCCATGACCCTTTCGGGTTGTCCGAGGAAAGGAATCGGGCGGATTCTTTTTATGGATATCCTTGGCCTTATCCCTTCGGAAACCCCAAACCGAGGGGTTTCTTCCCTTTGTATCCATTCCATGACCCTTTCGGGTTGTCCGAGGAAAGAAATCGGGCGGATTCTTATCCTCATCCCTTCATAAACCCCCAACCAAGGGGTTTCTTCCCTTTGCATCCTTTCCATGATCCTTTCGGGTTGTCCAAGGAAAGGATTCGAGCAGATTCTTCCCTGAGCATCCCCACCATAACTCTTTCAAGTTGTTCGAGGTTGGGAGTCGGGTGAATGTTGATGTATCTTGATCATCTTTGGAGAAGTTTGATGAAGAAGTGCTTTTACTCTGTTCCGGACTGCTGCTTTCTTCTTAGCAGAGATCAATCAATTCGTTGGGACTGCCAGTTCTTCCTTTCTCTCAATGTTGGACTGACTGAGGAGTTTCTTGCCTTGATATCCTTCCCATAACCCTTTCAGGTCGTCCGAGGAAAGCACTTGAGCAAATTCTTAACTTTATCCCTTCGGAAACCCCCAATCGAGGGGTTTCTTCCCTTTGCATCCTTTCCATGACCCTTTCGGGTTGTCCGAGGAAAGGATGCGGGCGGATTCTTATATGGGTATCCCTACCATAACTCTTTCAAGTCGTTCAAGGGGGGGAGTCGGGCTATTTCTTAGACTTCCACAATTTTTGAAACGAATTGGAAAGAGATCTTCTTTATTGATGATAAAATTTGTAGAGAAAAAACAAAGATTTACATATAATACTTCTTCAAGTGCTCGGTGTTCCACGATCTCGGGAGCATCTTCCCTGTCTCGGTCATCAGACGATAAGCTCCTTTCTGATGGCATCCTACTACCTTATAGGGACCTTCCCATTTGGGTGCCATTTTGCCTTCTGTTGGATCTTTTATCATTAAGCTCACTTTCCTGAGTACCCAATCTCCGAGCTGAAACTTTTTAGGGACCACCAATTTATTGAAGTACCGAGCTGTTCGATTCTGATATGCTGCCCATGTAACTTGAGCGTCATCTCTTTTCTCCTGTAAGAGATTTAGATGTAACTTGGCTTTTTCGTCATTGAGCCCGGGATTGTAGTAAGCTACACGAAAACTCGGAGATCCCACTTCGGCTGGTATCACAGCTTCGGTCCCATAGGTGAATGAAAATGGTGTCTCGCCTGTTGGAGTTCTCCTTGTGGTCGGGTACGACCAGAGCACCTCTGGAATATATTCAACCCATGCTCCTTTCTTCTTTTCGAGCTTTTTCTTCAATGTCCTTACCAGGGTCTTGTTTGTCGCCTCCACCTGCCCGTTCGTCTTTGGATACAGTATCGAGGCATAGTAGTTTCAGATACGAAGTTCTGAACACCACCTCCGGAATGGTTCACAGTTAAACTGCTTCCCATTGTTTATGACAAACGCATGAGGGATTCCGAACCGACACACCACCGACTTCCAAAGGAAACTTGTGATGTTCGTTGTAGTTATAGCTGCTAATGCTTCTACTTCTGCCCATTTAGTTAAATAGTCTACAGCTACAACTAAGAACTTCCGACCCCCTTTCCCTACAGGCATTGGGCCGACAATATCTACCCCCTATTTCGCAAATGGCCATGGAGAAGTGAGGGGAGTAAGCTTCTCGGGCGCTGTCTTCATAATTCTTGAGAACCTCTGGCATTTGTCACAATGCTTTACAAGAAGAGCTGAATCCTTACTAATCGTAGGCCAATAATAACCTACTCGGATGGTCTTTTGTGCCAGGATCCTTCCTTCTGAATGGTTTCCGCACACACCTTCATGGATTTCCTTAAGAACATAATCCACCTCGGTCTTAGAGAGGCATTTGAGCAGGGGGTCGGAGTATCCCCTTTTATATAGTACTTCTCCGAGGAGGCAAAACCGTGTTGCTTGAATCTTCACCTTCCGAGCCGCAACCTTGTCTTCGGGTAACGACTTGTTTCTCAGAAACTGAATAATCTCTATAGCCCATTCTGGTTCGTTCGGCGTTGTATCTACTTCCATTACGTTAGTCTTCGGGGTTATCGACAGCTCGGTCAAAACAATAATCTGCCGTCTTGACGCTTCAATCTCTTCATCTGTTCCTGATGCAATCTTTGAGAATTCATCTACTCAGAGATTCTCCTCCCGAGGTATCTTTGTGATAACGACCCTTTCAAGATAAGATTGGAATTGGCGCACCGGGTCCAGATATCTGGCCATTCGATCTTCTTGTGTTTCAAATTGTCCTTGAACTTGGCCCACCACTACTTGAGAATCACTTCGGATTTCAACATTAGTTGCTCCCATCTCTCGGGATAATGCCAAACCTGCTATTACGGCTTCATATTCTGCTTCATTATTCGTTGTGACAAAGTTCAGTTTTATAGCAAAACCGAACTCTTGACCTTCAGGATTCCTGAGGAGGACACCTACCCCGCTTCTGCCCCGTGCCGAGGAACCATCGACATACACAACCCAAGTTAATTCTTTTGGAAGTTCTTCTGCTTCGAAGATGTTGCAAAATTCTACTAAGAAATCTGCCAGAACCTACCCCTTGATAGTTGTCCGAGGATGAAACTCGATATCGAATTGTCCGAGTTCCATTGCCCAGTTGACTAACCTTCCCGAGAGGTCAGGCTTTTACAGAATCTTCTTCATCGGATACTCTGTTAAGACTCGAATAGCATGAGCCTGAAAGTATGGCCTCAATCTCTTGGCCGAGACAATCAAAGCGAACGGCAACTTTTCGATCCGAGGATATCTTTCCTCTGCTCCGTGAAGTGCCTTACTCGTAAAGTAGACTGGTTTTTGAATCCCTGCATCTTCTCTAACTAAAGCTAAGCTTACCGCTGAAGGGGATACTGCCAAATAGAGATAGACTATTTCCCCTTCAGTAGGGCGGCTCAACAATGGAGGGTTCGTTAAGTATTCCTTCAACTTTATGAAAGCTTCCTCACATTCCTCACTCCACGTAAATGCTTTTCTCAAAATTTTAAAGAAGGGAAGGCACTTATCTGTTGACCATGAAATGAATCGGTTCAAGAACGCAATTCTTCCTGTCAGCCGTTGGAGTTGTTTCGTTGTTCTCGGTGCCTCCATCTCAAGGACAGCCTTGACCTTCTCTGGATTTGCTTCGATACCCCTCTGTGATACCATGAACCCCAAAAATTTTCCTGAAGAAACTCCAAAGGCACACTTCATAGGGTTAAGCTTCATCTTGTACTTTCTCAAAGTCTGGAAAGTTTCTCGGAGGTCTTCTATATGTTTGGTTGCCCGGATACTTTTAACCAGCATGTCATCTACGTACACTTCAACGTTTTTTCCAATTTGACTCCGAAACATCCTGTTCACCAGTCGCTGATAAGTGGCTCCCGTGTTCTTCAAACCGAAGGGCATCATCTTATAACAGTAGAGTCCTCGGTCTGTGATGAAAGCAATTTTCTCTTGATCTGCTTTCTCCATGTAGATCTAGTTGTATCCCGAGAAAGCATCCATAAAGCTTAGGAGCTCATGCCCGGACGTTGAATCCACCAATAGATCGATCCTAGGCAAGAGAAAACTATCCTTCGGGCACGCTTTATTTAAGTCAGTGAAGTCTACACACATCCTCCACTTTCCATTAGATTTCTTTACTAGCACCACATTGGCCAGCCATTCGGGGTAATCCACCTCCCGGATGAATCCGGCTTTAACAACTTCTTTACCTCTTCCGCAATAGCTTGATTTCGTTCAGCAGTGAAAGTTCTTCTTCTCTGCTTCACTGGTCGATGACTTGGTTCCATATTCAACTTGTGGACAATAACCGAGGGATCAATTCCCGGCATGTCTTCGTGGCTCCAGGCAAAGACATCACTGTTCTGTTTCAAGAACGCCACCAGATCTTCCTTCACAAGTTGGGGGAGTTGTGAGCCTATACAAACTTTCTTTCCCGGATTACCTATTTCGAACTCCTCTAAGCCTTCCACAGGCTCCCCCAACGGTGATTGCTATTTCCCGTCCTCCTTAGCTTTCTCACCCAGATTGTGCTGCCTCGAGTTACTTTTCAGGGACAAGTTGTAACAACGTCTAGCCTCCTTCTGGTCTCCCTTAACCACTCCAACTCCTTCTTCTGTCGGGAACTTCATACTGAGATGTGGTGTTGAGGTCACAGCTTTTAAGTCGTTGAGTGCTGTCCTTCCGATAATGACTTTATAAGCTGAAACTCTGTCAACTATCAGGAATTTCACCATGATGACCTTTTGCCTCGGATAAGTATCTGCCGTGATAGGGAGATCAATCGAACCGAGAGGCAGCACCTTCTCTCTAGCGAAACCCAATAAGTGGCATGAGACCGGGACCACTTTCTCCCGTGGGACTCCCATGTAGTCAAAGGCTGACTTAAACAGAATATCGGCCGAGCTCCCTGTGTCAACAAGGATCCGCCGAGTCTGATAATTCGCTATTGTTAAAGTGACCACAAAGGCGTCTGTGTGCGGAAGTGAAACTCCAGCATAATCATCATCCGAAAACCCTACAACCATAGGGTTACATTTTTGAGACTTGGGGGGCTTTTGGACCGAAAACACATCGAAATCATCCAGCTGCCTGGCATAAGCCTTCTAAGCCGAATTGGACTCTCCTCCACCTCCAAATCCTCCCGAGATGGTGTGAATGATGGGAAGGTTGCCTTGCTGCTCTAGCCGAGCTCTGCTCCTGCTTTTTTCCCTTCTTTCGTCCTCTCGAGGCCGAGGTGCTGGTTCTCTGCTTCTACCTCTTCTCTCTTCCTGCCTCGGTTGATGGTTTCTCCTTTCATTCTGATCTTCTTCTCTTCTAGGCCTCGGTTATTGGTCACGCTCCTGTTGGTTTTTTCTCTCATTAACGAGAAATCGGATTAACTTCCCATTTTCGATGAACTTCTCAATCAATTGTCTCAGTGATACACATTGCTCGGTCAGGTGACCATATGACTCATGGAAGGCACAGTATTTGTCTGCCAAGAGTGGAGGCGGATTTCCTGGGATGGGCCTCGGCCTCTGGTAGTTTGGATCTTTTTTGAGTTCCATAAGCACCTCGGTGAGAGAGGCATTTAATGGAGTCCACTTGTAATCTCTGAAATTCTTCTTTGCCTTCTTGTACTCCCCTGGACTGGCATCCTGTATGGCCTCGAGATTCTTCTTTCTCTTGGGTTTCTCGGTGGAAGGCTGGTGTTGCTGCTGATAATCACCGAGAAGGGCTCGGAGCGTTTCCTTCTGATTAATGTACCTGTCCACCTTTACCATAAAGGTATGGAGATCCTTCGGTGGTTTCAACGCCAAGTCAGCCATCAATGGTCCATCTTTCTTCAGTCCTTGGAAAATTGCACCATAAATGAAATCGTCTGGCGTGCTTTCCGTCTCCAACTTGTCCTGGTTGAACCTCCACAAATAATCCTTCAAAAATTCGTTTGGCCCCTGTCGTACGGAGAGTAGATACCCTCAGGGTTTCCTCCTGATCCTTCCAGACACAAATTGGGCCAAGAACCTCCTACCAAGGGTATCGAAATTATCAATTGACCTCGGGGGAAGGTTTCTGAGCCAGTCTCGGGCCTTTCCGGACAAGGTGAGGATAAAAGCCCGGCACGCCACAGCGTCGGGTGTCTTATGTAAGGACACGTGATATCGAAAATTATCCAAATGCTCCACTGGGTCTTCACTACCTGAAAAAACAGAGATATCGAGTACCTTAAACCTTCCGGGTAGGTCGAAGTTGGATACTTCTTCGGTAAATATAGACTCCTTATGCTGGAAGAGGTTATCCAAGAGAGACTCTTTCCCGTCGCGCTTCTGATCCATAGTTCTTGATAGTGCATCATACTTTGCGTCCAAGTCCAGGACCATCTGCTGCAGCCTTCTTTTAGCATCCATTGGTGGGGGTGGAACTGGGTTAATAGGCTCCACACGGTCCTCGATCCGCGGCTCTCCTCTCTCCCCTAACCCTTCCAGGTTTCCATTAGGATTTGTTCCTTCAACCGCATTGTGATTCAATGGTGGTGGAGTCTGAGAAGCTATTAGCAAGGCATTCTGAGCCAGCAAGTCCTCCACATTCTTCTGCGCCTGAGCCAACTGTTGGCTCAGCTGGGTTATTCTAGCCTCTGGACCGGCAGCCTCTGCTTCTCTGCGGGCATCATCTCAGCCTAGATTAGGGCGTCGCGCTTCTTCTTGGATTTCGTCTTGAACTGGATTAGAACGTCGCGTAGTCACCATCATGGATTTATTTTTCGTAAGAACAATTTTTCGTTTCCACAGACGGCGCCAAACTGTTGGTACAGTTTTCAGTATGGTGACATGTCGCCTGGTGATACGTTGTCTCCCTCGATCGGCCTACCTCGAAACCTACAAAATAACAAACGACTAGTCGGGGGTGCCGACTACGCCCACTCCGATGCCTAAGTCAGTTCAAATCAATTTTCTGGAGAATATCTGTAATCTCAAAAGTTCAGAGAATCTGTGTCTTTTTTTTTTTTTTTATACCTGGCGTAATAGTCTTATTTATAGGCCTATGGTTACGTTACAAACCTACTGGGAGTCTTGAAACCCAATTGGACTAGGATTTTGAGTCCCAGTTGGCTTGAATCTCGACCTTATCTTCAAGAGATTTGAATAAACAGTAGAGTCCGGGTTGGATAGCACTCTACTTCTTCAATCCTTGTTCTATACCATTACGTGTAGCGCCCCAGATTTTAAGACATAAGATTTAATGTCTTAAATTAGATTTAAGACCTATTAATAAGGCAAAAGAATAAATATGAATATTTATGAAAATAAATATTATTTGATTAAAAAAAACGTTTATTGTTTCAATTCAATAAACGGACCTTAAACTTTGGAATAACAGAAATAGGGTCAAACACACTCCATTTTGGTCGATTCAAAATCCAAAACGCTCATCTCGAAGTCCTCTAGCTACCCTCCAAATTTCATAATTTTTAGACTTCATTAAGGGCATGAAAACACCTGTGAAAAATACTACCTCTGTTTTGGACGAAAATCCATATATAGCATCATTTAATACTTTCCTTTGGTTGGACAACTCATCACCACAAGTGATGCCCTTGTCCCACATCCAGAATGCCCAGCTTTCACGTTGATACCCAAGAATTAGTAATCCAAAAGAATTTAGTTAAAGGTTTATTCATTAGTTTATAGGATAGATGCTTATTCCCTCATGATGAGTCTGGTGTGCCTTGTAGAGCCCCTCATCCACGTTCTCTGCACTTAGTGCTTCTTGCTGCCCACACCTGGATTAGCAGACCTTGGATCAGTTTTGATCCAAGGCATCCCAGCCATCCAATTATGCATAAAAGGAGAAGCTCACTTCTAGTTCCTGCACTCATTCCCTCTCTTCTTCTTCCTCTCTTCTTTCTCTGCAAGTCACTCTCTCCTTATGACTTTCACTTGGCCAAACAGCAGCTGTCCAACACCTTTTGCTGTATTTTTCTACCAGAAAACAGAGGAGGAAAAGCTTCCCCTCTCTACTCTTCTTACTTGGCCAATACCCAGAAGATAGAAAGAAAACCAGAAACTTTGACTGACCAGAACTAAGTCATAACGAACTCGTATTGAGTCAAACAAAAAAGAGAAAGTGTTTGTCTTGAAGTCTTCTATCTACCCTCAAAATTTCACATCAATCGGAGTAGGTTTGACTATCGAAAAGTAGGTCGGAGTAAGCTGCCCTCCATTGGACGGAAATCCTGAATTCAAATAGATAGGACTTTTTAGTAAGTTGTTAAATAAGACTTTAATTTATTTTATATATAATTTCCATGTTACTTGTCTTATGAGTTGTGTAAAGACCCAATAAGCTTAAGAGATAAACAGAATTAAAATAAAAAGTAATATAAACAACTTTTACATTTTATGTCATCATGACTTCATGAGTTGATTGTATTTATTCTTATTATCTTTATGATATATTTTAATCCTTCAAGTTCATATTTGGTGGTATTGGTCATATAGCCTCGTCATCAAATCATGAACTAAGATTTTAAGATTCTTATAAGTGATCGTCTCAAACATAATGAAGTGATTGATAATAATAAATATAAAGAGATAATGGTCTCAATGATTTGTTTGTTAGATAATTGATATATATATATATATATATATATGGATGGATTTATATGCAGAAAAGAAGGCTAAGGAACTACACTAAGGAGAGTAAGTATCTTTATACTTACTGAGGACGAAGTTGGTGGATTTTTCCATAATATTGTGTTTACTGCGTTATTTAATTTGACTGTGCATGTGAATTTACATGTTTTATATTTTAATTAAACTGATTAATAACAAAGATGGTGAATGCAGCGGGGGGCGAAGGTATTGCCAGTGGGATCGTGGGTTCCCGTAAAGATAATAATAATCAAATGATGTAACCGTAGGTTTACAGGCCAGCTAGGACCTTAGGTTCCTAGTCCCAGATAAAATAAGCTTTAAGTGAGAGTTGGCTAATACAGTGGGGGGTGAAGGTATTGCCAGCTGGGACCGTAGGTTCCCACAACACATTAATCCGGACCGTTGGTTCCATCACGAGAGGAGTGAAAAAGATGATAATTAAACCTTGCATATAAAACTGTCATATTACTGTTTTTATGATTATGTATATATTAAATCTATGACTGTGATTAGCTACCATGGATCATATATTGCATATACACGTGATTATAAAGTCATATCTGCATTATGTCGCATTTATTAAATTAATCAGCATTCATTATATTATTGGAAACAGTGGACTCATATAGGGTATTTTGTGTTTTTTTCTATATATATATGTATATTGGTGCAGGTTTTTATAGATGAAGATTAGAGCTCAAGAGGTTTTAAAGATAATGGCACATAAATTGTATTTTGTTTGTAGTCTTCTGTGTTTATAACATTTTATGTTGAGAAGATTGCTAAAATTTCATCTATTCTTTTGTGTCACTATTGACACCTGTTTCCATGTATTTGTTCTAAGTATTTTCTAATGAATGTCTAGAAGTATTTTAGTTAGAAGCTCTGTTGTGTTAGTTAAATCCAAATCTGTTTGATATATTATATTCCGCTGCCAAATCTTAACTCTGATGATATTGTAGTAATGTCACGTGGAAATCGTAAAAATTTTCACTTACGCTTTTTGTAAAAGCGGGGCGTTACATTACGGCCTTATCCCACTAATTATGGGATAAAGATTAGCCTCTAGGCTTCCAAGATATGGGCCTTGTCCTACTGTGCAGCGTTCTAGCTTCAGGGATGGACTCATTCCAGTGTTTTGTTAACATTTAATCACTTATTAGTTGAGTTTAAAAAGATACCTACGAGACGGTTGTAGTGTGCTTTGACCAATCCTCCGAGGCGTAAATATCCGAGACATGTTCGCTCCGATCATACAAGGAGATCTCGGGATATTTCGCCGAGGTGTAAATATTCGAGACATGTTTGCTCCGATCATACTAGGAGATCTCGGGATATTTCGCCGAGGTGTAAATATCCGAGACATGTTTGCTCCGATCATACTAGGAGATCTCGGGATATTTCGCACAGTTGTTGAGTTCGGTAGGTCCGAGGTGTTATCATACCGAGACAATCTTTCTATACAGGGTCACGATGAATGTCCGAGATGTAACACCGAGGTGACTCAAGGTCAGGATCCACGTGCCCTCGGGGTTGATTTTATCCCCAACACCAACCAACCCAAAAATCACCTACACAGAAAACCCATACCAAAGCCCCAATCGGGAACTTCCAAATCAAAGATTTAAGCTCATAAATTCCAACAACCAACCAGATTTAAGCTCATAAATCTCAATGGGTATAAAGAAATCACAAGACCTGATTTTTGTGGTTTTTCCCCATGGCCGAACTCTCAGTTTTTCTTCTCCTTCTCCTTCTTCCGCGTAATCTTTCTCTCAGGTCTGCATCGTCTCTTCATCTCGGGCTTTCTCTCCAACTCCATGTCTTTCCTTCTCTCGATCCGTTCTCTCTATCGGTCTGGTTTGGGCTGATCTCTCTCTCGATCTGTTCTCCCTTTCGGCAGTTCTCTCTAATTCTTTCCATCTCTCTCGGTCTCGGTCTTTCTCTAATCTCTCTCTCGATTGGGAACCTGCATGGATGGGGTGTATTGGATTTTTTTTATTTTATTATTTTTTTTTGTATTAACTAATTCAATCTAACATGTGCCCTAATTAAGTTCCTTTATATATTATTTTTCGATTGATTTAGCTTGTAATTTATTTGAAGTTAACACTTGTTTGTTTTTTTAATGTACCAATTAATTAATTATTGAATCCTATGGATTTTGGGCATGCAGGTGACTCATTTCTAATGGTATAATTATAAGTTGTTGAATCATACAGAAAATTAAGTGCGGAAACAAGGGAGAGATATACCCACGTGCATTCTGCCTCACTCGATCTCAGGTGGTGAAATTGGAAAAGCATAGCAGCTGTGATGGCTAAAAATAGGGCAGGATACCTATTGCAGCAGCACAAGCCAACTTCTTTGTTCTTCCCTGAAGAGGCTAAATTTAAAAGTTCCTAAATTCTAACCTCTCGCACTTTGTTTAATACGCAACCCTATGGCTGCCAATACAATAATTCATTGAGTAAGATAGTGTAGATAAAAGTGATCTGAATAATTTATTGAGTAAAACATTTAAATAGACTTCAACTAAGAAACAAACGACCCTACAAACAAGCACCCACTTGACCACAACTAATAACAACATGAACCATTATGTAACTAGGACTTCTAAACTAAAGGACTCAACATGTAGTAGGAGAAACTAACAAACAATAATGCTCAATACATGACTCACATAACTAGCTAAGAAATAAGAACATTAACACACTACTCGACCACATAACAAGTTAAGAAATAGGAACACTAACTTCTAGATTATTTCTATCACTCCCTCTTAATGCAGAAAGTTTACAACTCCTAATATGTCTCTAAAATGAATGAATTTATCCGAAGGAACGGGCTTTGTGAATATATCTGCAAGCTGATCATTGGTATCACAGTAGGACATCTTGATGCTTCCTTTGTCAACCAATTCTCTAATAAAATGATGTCTTGTCTCTATATGTCTTTTGCGGCTGTGAGACAATGGGTTCTTTGTCATTGCATTGGTAGTCACAATTGATAACTGTAGCTTCCTGCTGATGCTGCTTCATGTCTTCCAAAATTCTTCTTAGTGAAATAGCTTGACAAGCTGTTGAAGTAATTACAGCAATATACTCAGCTTCAAAAGATGACAATGCAGTAGATGGTTGCTTCTTTGAGCTCCAAGCAATTACTGTTGAACCAAGGTTGTGCTTCTACGATCATCCAATCAACCTACCCATCAAATCCCGATCCTTCGCTTCCAGAAACTCCTTCAAGTGCTTCTCTTGGGTACTGCACCTCACTAACATATGCCAGATCTCCACAACCTCCGATCAAATCCCCTCCTCGCATCCTCAAACTCTTTGAAGAGCCCCGCCAAGCAATTTGACGACTAAACATCAGGAAAAACCCGGCAGTAAAACACACACAAAAAACAAAAACAAAAACAAAAAACAAAAGAAGACAGCCAAAACAAAAACAAAAAATTCAAGGGACTAACCTTCAAGTGGTCGTGGATGAGCATGTCCACTAACCATTCGACCGAAACTCTCTTGACCCCCTTCATGTAATCCACCAAAAGAAGGTTGGTAAGGGCTTCGAGAGGATTCCCTTGAAGATCGTCGCCGAGAGACCTGAGCAGAGGCGTTCTTCAACTAGAGGGTTTAACCATCAGAGGACCTTTGTAGACCACAATTGTACTCCCAGGAGCCCTAGATGAAGGAGGAACTCTCAGAGATTTTACCAGGGGCTCAGGAGGAATACTGCTCCCGGATGCAGGGAGATCGGGGAGGTGAGACACTGTTGTCGGCGAGGCATTGTCTAAAGTCTCCCCTGTTACCAGAGGAGTGATTGGAGGGTTAGAATCCTTCTGCTTAGAGAAGCTTGGCCGAGGAAAAGAAGAAAGGGTCCCCAAGAGGAGGTCAGTGAGTTGCCCCTCTCGGGTCCCCAGCTTGGGCCTTTTATAAGATTCGCCGACCTTAGCCTTTCCCTTGTTCGCCTTACGTTTCTCGTGGGACAAGGTCAAACTTTGGGCAGGGCTACAACCCATTTCCCTCCATCAAGCCGGGACCCTAGCATATCCTCCGGAACATGGCCACCCGAGTTTGAGCCGGAGGAGATGTTTTTCATAAGGTCGTCACCTAGATGATGTGACTCGACAGACCCCCAACGACATCCTTTGGTAGGACACCATCCGGACGAAGGAGGAGAAGTCATCGAAGGAGAAGGAGTAGCTTTGGGGACCCGGCGGTGTCTTGTTCACACCTTGGGCTTTCCTTTTCACCCGGACCTTTCCCTTAAGGTTTTATTCGCGGGAGACGCCTCAGGAACCGGCAGCTGCGAAGGCCCAGCAGCTTTGGCTTTCTTCTTATTCTGCCTCCACTTCAACTTGACATTGCCCTTGAAAATCTCGTAGCCGAACATCTCCGGTTCAGCAACATCATTGACAATGATGTCATAGTCCATCTTCGAGGCGTTCTCTGCAAGCCGGGAGAACTTGAGGGCCACTTAATGCGCTTCTTCTATGCGCGGGTCAAGTCGGGGAAACAATTCCCCTGCTAGAAGATATGCGAAGAATCAACAAAATAAATATATGTAAATCTAGCACTAAGAAGTAGTGAAATACTTAGAATCTTTCTTCAATGTGCCCCACTCCCGGGGCACCCTTTGATCCTCGAGCAATCCTTCGGGGAGATCTGACTCTTAGGAGCTCCAGACGTAGAAGAACTCTGTAAACTAGTTCTTTTGTTGGAGTAGAGCTGATTCTTCATGATGAACTGAAGCTTCACTCGAACGGTGAAGGCTATGACCCCCGTCTTAGAGTATACTGGCCGGTAGATAGCGAAAAACTCCGAGATAGACATTTGATACCCGGGTTTATCTCCGGCCGTATCATATACGAGGCGAGAAAGAGTCTCTACACGTTAGGCATTATCTGGAACTGGGACAACTGGAGGTAACACAGCAACTCTCGGGCGATGGGTTGAAGAGGGAAGTGAAAACCGGCTAAAAGCATCCGTTTGTGAAAACAGATGTCCCCAAAGCTGGGTTTCGAAAAGACATTCTGTTCAGCCCCGGGAAAGTGAATGCGTACGGACGACGGGATACTAAATCGTGTCAAAGGAAGAACTCGTCAGCCTCCGTGTAGATGGAGCGTAACCCGCATGCGTACTCCATGTCGGGAGGAATGCCTCTGGCGACTATGATCTTGTTCATAGCTGAGGCTTCCCATCTTGAATAACCCCCGCGGGTTCGTCCTCCCCACCGAAGGCAGGACTAGAGGCGGGTTATCTTCCTAGAAGAGATCGTTGCCAGAAAAATAAGAGCTGCCGTGAGAGAAAGGTGAGGAAATTTTCAAAGGCAATAAACACAAATGAAGGAGTGGTGAGTTAGGAAGGAAATGGGGTATTTATACTAAAATCCCGAGACACATGGCGATAATACGACAGCTGTCACCAGCAGGTAATCATTAAATACCTTGGACAAAACCCAGACTGTCGCATCTCGGGAAGTGTAATGGTCGAAATGTGAGGGGAGTGGAGCGACGCTTGAGGTATGGAGACAGCTCATCATGAGGGATCTGTTAAATCCAAAGACACTTGGTAGTATTGCGATGGGTGATAATAGGTAATCATTAAATATATCGGGCAAAGCCCCAGACAATCGCATCCCTGGAAGGGCAATAATCGAGGTGTCAGGGAAGTGGAACAACATTTGAAGTATGGAGACAGCACATCATGAGAAATCCATTAAATACTACGCTAAACCATCAGATTATGGATGCGTGTCTTGGGTGACGCTGCAGACATGGAATCTCAAGGGTTTACAGCTGGCGGGACTTCAAAGCATTGACATGCGAGAGCAATAACGATACATTGTATGATGAAGCAATAAAATCGTTCGAAACCCCAGGAAAAATCGAGGCTCAGGTTATGAAAATGACAAAATTCCCATTATTTGAACTCTAAGCTCGGATAAAAAGAAT